>LR738712.1:459169980-459225987 GCA_902687465.1 Secale cereale
TGTGTGTCTGTGTGTGTGTGTGCGCGCGCGCGCGTGCGAGTCTGGGGGTGGCGGGTGGCTTGCAGTACAGTACGAGTCGTGAGCCATTGTGTGGGTTTGGCCGTTTTGTGAAGCAGATGCCACATCAGAGTCATGAATTCGTTATTTAAAACATTACACAGCCCTTACATACATACATGTTTTGGCCACATGCAGATGATGGTTGTCCTACATGACACTTGATACTCGCTTGTGACGCTTTCTGTGGGCCCATGAGGTCGTCTTCCATCACTTTGATGAACAGCCGGCAGATAGGTTAATTTGACCAGCAAGGTAAAATCTTTTTTGTTTCTGTTATGGTGGGAGTATATGTTACGCGTCGAAGAGGTGGGAGGGGAGTAGCATATATACTATACGTACGTGTCTGTGAACAAGTACACCTCACTCAGTGTCGGGACTTTTCAGTTTCCGAGGCACGTGGCACATAAAAGTTGTGAAATTGGCTATTCAAACATCACACAACACCTCTTTGGGCCACATGCATGCATGCGGTGGTTATCCAAGGACACTCACATGTGACGCTTCCATCTATGGGCCCACGGGGCCATCATTGATGCATGCATCACTTTGACCTACATCGGGAGAGGTTAATTAATTTCACCATCAAGGAGGATTCTTTTTGGGTTGTATTATGGTAGTAGCAAGTATGCGTCTAAGAGGGGGAAGGGGACCATCGTATGTAGTATGATTAACCTTGCTCTGTGTGGGTACTTTACGATTTTTCGAGCCATGTGCCACATTAAAGTTGTGCATTTTGGGTATTCAACATATGTTTGGCCCAAATGCAAAGCGATGGTGGTTGTCCTCTCGCACCCACTTAAGCGGTTATCAGCGATAGATGATTTCCATCTGTTGGTCCCGCTTGGTCTATCACTAATTTGCCTGACAACGAGATAGGTTAATTTGACTTAGGAGGGGATTAATTTTCTGTTTGTAATTCGGTATATATATAGGTCATGCTCTGGGATGACATGATATAGTTTGAACAAGCCTATATATTTGTGGGCCTGCATGGACATCCATCACCACCTTGACCGACAACAAGATAGGTTACCATGGAGGATTCTACCTTTGGTTCGCGTTATCATAGTATAGGTCATGGTGAGATTCACACATAATTAAGTTTGAGCGCACACTATGCACGCATGCATGCATGAATCCCCGTCATCGACAACAAGATAGGGCATGCATTCATAGCTTAGGATTCCCTTCCTGCCGACACGAGGGGGCAAGCAATACGGTGCATTTTGCGAGATAGGTGCCACATCAAATTTGCATTTGGTATTTGAACATCAAACCACCCTTTGCATACATATATTTGGTCCACATGCAAGTGTATTCTTGTTCTAATCCTCTCCCGTGTCATTTTTCGTCAAATTTATGAACATTAGACAAGTCGGATGACGCAACAGACGCAGTTCACTCACACTAACTGTCAGGGATATTACTACCAAGTATAAACCGCCCAGGAGGGGCCGGTTTACGTTACCAAGATTATCTTACCAAAGGCCCAGCGGAACATGAAGTAGGAGATTTCAGCCCATGGGGTTTAGAGCCCAAGTGTTAGGGCCCATAATTTGTAAACCGTCATACTATGTACTTGGGATGTATGATAGAAAGAGTAGAGACCAAGGCGGACACGTTTATGAGCCGGCCTCGGGACTCTATAAACCGGACCGGGCGTCACCTCTTAGATAAAGGGACGACCCGGCGACGGTTCAAGATAGACAGCAACAGCTCGAGACACAGGCAAAGCGGATTCGCTCCCTGGTCATCGAAACCCTAGCAATACAGACCAAACTAGACGTAGGCCTTTACCTTCATCGAAGGGGCCGAACTAGTATAAAATCCCTGTGTCCTTTGTCCGCTTTAATACCTTTAAGCTAACCCGTAGCGATGGCCTCACGACTAAGTCCTTTTGCTAGGACACCTGCCATGCTAAAACCACGATAGTTGGCGCCGACCGTGGGGCTATCGCACGATGGTTTCGAGTTCTTGAAGGGCAGCTTTGAAGGACTCAAGGTCTACGCAGTGAGCCAAATGACTAAGAGTCGTCGCGGGCGGATCTACATCGACGATGCAGGCTGGGGCCCCGAGGCCTATTCAATCGAATACGGGTACCGGGTCCCCTTCGGCGGCATCCACGTCTTCATCCATGTACTTGGGATGTAAGAGAAGAAGTGTGAACTTTGGTTGACTTGCCCGATGATCGGCAAGCCATTGAAAATAAATGGATCTTCAAGAGGAAGACAGATGTTGATGGTAATGTTACTGTCTACAAAGCTCGACTTGTGGCGAAAGGTTTTCAACAAGTTCAAGGAGTTGACTACGGTGAGACCTTCTCACCCGTAGCGATGGTTAAATTTGTCCAAATCATGTTAGCGATTGCCGCATTTTATGATTATGAAATCTGGCAAATGGATGCCAAAACTGCATTCCTTAATGGATACCTGAAAGAGGAGTTGTATATGATGCAACCAGATGGTTTTGTCGATCCTAAATGTGCTAACAAAGTGTGAAAGCTCCAACGATCCATCTATGGACTGGTGCAAGCATTTCGAAGTTGGAATATATGCTTTGATAAGTTGATCAAAGCATATAGTTTTATACAGACTTGCGGTGAAGCCTGTATGTACAAGAAAGTGAGTGGGAGCACTACAGCATTTCTGATAAGTATATGTGAATGACATATTGTCGATCGGAAATGATGTAGATTTTTCTGGAAAGCATAAAGGAGTGTTTGAAAGGACTTTTTTCAATGAAGGACCTCGGTGAAGTTGCTTACATATTGAGCATCAAGATCTATAGAGATAGATCAAGACGCTTGACAAGTTTTTTCAATGAGTACATACATTGACAAGTTTTTGAATTACTTCAAAATGGAACAGTCAAAGAAAGAGTTCTTGCCTGTGTTGCAAGGTGTGAAGTTGAGTAAGACTCAAAGCCCGACCACAGCAAAAGATACAGAGAGAATGAAAGTCATTCCCTATGCATCAGCCATAGGTTCTATAAAGTATGCCATGCTATATACCAGAACTATTGTATGCCCTGCCCTGAGTTTGGCAAGGGAGTACAATTTTGATCTAGGTGTTGATCACCGGACATCGGTCAAAATTATCCTTACAGTACTAAGGAAATATTTCTCAGTTCTGGAGGTGATAAAGAGTTCGTCGTAAAGAGTTATGTCAATGCAAGCTTTAACACCAATCTGGATGACTCTGAGTCTCGATCTGGATACATATTGAAAGTGGGAGCATTTAGCTAGAGTAGCTCAGTGCAGAGTATTGTAGACATAAAAATTTGCAAAATACATACGGATATGAATGTGGCAGACCCATTGCCTAAACCTCTCTCATAAGCAAAACATGATCACACCTTAGTACTCTTTGGTTGTTAATCACATGGCGATGTGAACTAGATTGTTGACTCTAGTAAACCTTTTGGGTATTGGTCACATGGCGTTGTGAACTATGAAGTGTAATATCACGTAAGGATGTGAACTAATGGTGTTAAATCACATGGTGATGTGAACTTGATTATTGACTCTAGTGCAAGTGGGAGACTGAAGGAAATATGCCCTAGAGGCAATAATAAAGTTATTATTTATTTCCTTATCTCATGATAAATTTTAATTATTCATGCTAGAATTGTATTAACCGGAAACTTAGTACATGTGTGAATACATAGACAAACACAGTGTCACTAGTATGCCTCTACTTGACTAGCTTGTTAATCAAAGATGGTTAAGTTTCCTAGCCATAGACATGAGTTATCATTTGATGAACGGGATCACATCATTAGAGAATGATGTGATTGACTTGACCCATTCCGTTAGCTTAGCACTTGATCGTTTAGTATAATGCTATTGCTTTCTTTCTGACTTATACATGTTCCTATGACTATGAGATTATGCAACTCCTGAATACCGGAGAAACACTTTGTATGCTATCAAACATCACAACGTAACTGGGTGATTATAAAGATGCTCTACAGGTGTCTCCGATGGTGTTTGTTGAGTTGGCATAGATCGAGATTAGGATTTGTCACTCCGATTGTCGGAGAGGTATCTTTGGGCCCTCTCGGTAATGCACATCACTATAACCCTTGCAAGCAATATGACTAATGAGTTAGTTGCGGGATGAGGCATTACGGAACGAGTAAAGAGACTTACCGGTAACGAGATTGAACTAGGTATGATGATACCGACGATCGAATCTCGGGCAATTAACATACCGATGACAAAGGGAACAACGTATGTTGTTATGCGGTTTGACCGATAAAGATCTTCGTAGAATATGTAGGATCCAATATGAGCATCCAGGTTCCGCTATTGGTTATTGACCGGAGATGTGTCTCGGTCATGTCTACATAGTTCTCGAACCCGTAGGGTCCGCACACTTAACGTTCGATGATGATTTCTACTATGAGTTATGTGATTTGATGACCGACGTTTGTTCGGAGTCCCGGATGAGATCACAGACATGACGAACAGTCTCGAAATGGTCGAGACGTAAAGATCGATATATTGGAAGGCTATATTCGGACATCAGAAAGGTTCCGAGTGATTCAGGTATTTTTTGGAGTACCAGAGAGTTACGGGAATTCGTATTGGGCCTTAATGGGCCATACGGGAAAGGAGAGAAAGGCCTCAAGGGTGGCCGCACCCCTTCCCCATGGACTCCTCCGAATTGGACTAGGGAAAGGGGCGCCCCCTTCCTTCCTTCTCCTTCTCCCTTCCCCTTTTCCTATTCCATGTGGGAGGAGGAATCCTACTAGAACTAAGGATTCCTAGTAGGGCTCCACACTTTGGCACGCCCTATGAGGGCCGGCCTCCTCCTCCCTCCATCCTTTATATACGGGGGCAGGGGGCACCTAAGCATACACAAGTTGATTTTAGCCGTGTGTGGTTCCCCTCTCCACAGATACACACCTCGGTTATAGTTGCAGTGCTTAGGCGAAGCCCTACGCCGGAAACTTCTTCATCACCGTCACCACGCCGTCGTGCTGACAAAACTCTCCAGTGACGCTCAACTGGATCATGAGCTCGTGGGACGTCATCGAGCTGAACGTGTGCTGAACGCGAAGGTGCCGTACGTTTGGTGCTTGGATCGGTTGGATCGCGAAGACGTTCGACTACATCAACCGCGTCACTAGACGCTTCCACTTTCGGTCTATGAGGGTACGTAGACACACTCTCCCCACTCGTTGATATGCTTCTCCTAGATAGATCTTGCGTGATCGTAGGATTTGTTATTGAAATACTACGTTCCCCAACACGACAGAGACGTATCAGCATCCCCAAGCTTAATTCATGCTCGTCCTTGAGTATGTAAATGATAAAAAGGATAATTTTTTATGTGGAATGCTACCTAGCATCAACTTGATCATATGTCTAGTCACGGCATGAATATTAATACATGAGTGATTCAAAGCAATAGTATATAATTTGACATAGTGACATCAATACTCGGGCATCCCAACAAACAATTATGTCTTTCAGAATATCAAATGCTAAAGAACATTATCCCTACAAAATCATATAGTCTTGTCATGTTGTGTCTTCCCAGCTCAAAGTATAAATCATTTACTACCCCGGTGTCAGCCAAGTAATTGGTTCATACTTTTTAACGCGCTTCAGCATTTTTAACTCTCACGCAATACATTAGCGCAAGCCATGGATATAGCAATATAGGTGGAATAGAATGCACTGGTAGTAGACAAAAGAAGGGAAGAAAGTCTTACGTCAACTAGGCAAACTAATGGACTATGTAGATGTCCATCAATCGATATCAATGCGAGGAGTAGGGATTGCCATGCAACGGATGCACTAAGAGCTATAAGTGTATGAAAGCTCAACATGAAAACTAAGTGGGTATGCATCAGACTCTAAAACGGAAAATTCCCACTAGTATATGAAAGTGACAACATAAGAGACTCTCCATATGAAAAACATGGTGCTACTTTGAAGCACAAGTCTGGAACTAGCATGCCCCTTCTCTCTCTCTTTTTTTCTTTTTTTTCTTTTCTTTCTTTTTCTTTCTTTTTTTCTATTTTCTTTTTCTCTTATATATTATTTTTCTCTAACAAATATATCATTGTCCGGAGTCTCATCCCAACTTGTGGGGGGATCATAGTCTCCATCATCCTTTCCTCACTAGGACATGCTCTAATAATGGATAATGATGAACATCGCACTTATATTTACTTATAACTCAAAAAGAAATAAAAATTACAACTCGATACCTATGACATAGTATGACTCTAAATGAATGCCAATGGCAGTGTACTAGGATGTGCAATGATCTAGCATAGCAAAGATATCAAAAACGGACAAGCCATGAAAATATCGTGCTAGCTGTCTTACGATCATGCAAAGCAATATGAAAATGAATGCTCAAGTCAACTATATGATGGAAGTGCATGGCAATATATCTTTGAATGGCTATGGAAATGCCATTATAGGTAGCTATGGTGGCTGTTTTGAGGAAGGTATAATAATAAAGTTTATGCACTGGCGAAAGTTGCGCGGCACAAGAGATGCTAGCAATTATGAAAGGGCGAGAGTGCGTATAATCCATGGACTCACATTAGTCATAAAGAACTCACATACTTATTGCAAAATTTTATTAGCCCTCAAAGCAAAGTAATATGGAGGTTGGTAGGAGTTAACCATCGCGCGCCTCGACCTTCACACAAAGATAGACAATCAAGGATAAATTGTGCTCCAACTTCCCGGTGTAACGAGAGACTGTACGTCCATGCTTCGGAATCACAAACCTTAACACCAATATCTTACTAAACATAATCATCCACTAGTACCTACCACATATTATCATCTCTATATCGCAAAACTATTGCAATGAATCTAACATATCATATTCAGTGATCCATAAGTTCTATGTAGGATATTATGACTAACCATGCAATTGACCAATTTTGTTTGACTTTCTAAATAGATATAAGTGAAGCATGAGAGTTTAACTCTTTCTACAAAAGATCATGCTCTAACAAATATAAGTGAAGCACGAGAGCATTCTACGAACATCGGTTTTCTATGTGAAGAGAAACAGGCAATCCAAACTTCAAATGATATAAGTGAAGCACATGAAGCATTCTATAAAGCCATACTCAAAAGATATAAGTGAAGTGCAATGAGAATTCTACAAATTTGCCAAGGACTATCTCATACCAGCATGGTGCATTATTAAAAGAAGAATAAAAAGCACACGACGCTCCAAGAATTTATGCATATCATGTGAACGAAACGAATCCGAAAACATGCTGATACTTGTTGAAGAAAGATGGGATGCCTTCCGGGGCATCCTCAAGCTTAGACGCTTGAGTCTCCTTGAATATTTACTTGGGGTGCCTTGGGCATCCCCAAGCTTGAGCTCTCACCTCTCCTCCTTCCTCACATCGAGACCTCCTCAATCTTCGAACACTTCATCCACACAAAACATAGCCGAACTTTTAGTGGCGGGGTTAGTGCATTTGATCAATGAAATCTCATCATGTACTGCTCTAACATTATTATATAATTATAAACAAACATTACCCACTGTATGCTATCACAATTCTATGGCCCTAAGTCTAGGAGGCTTCAACAAGATTTCAAACATAAGCAGCTATAACAACAATCTGTGAAAACAGAACAGTCTGTAAAGATTTGAACATCCACCATACTTCTGTAACTCCAAAAATTCTGAAAAGTTAGGACAAAATAAAAAAATGTAGAGAAAGACTATGCAAAAAGTATCAGAGCCGTTTGACGTTCCAGTAAAAAATGTAAAAACGCGCACTACAGCCAAAGTTTCTGTTTTTGCACCGCACAAACCAACAAGCAATTTAATCATCCTAAAGGAAACTCTTGGCACATTATTTTTATAATACAATGGAATTTTACAAGTGGATAATTATTTTTGTGAGAAACTTCCATGAAAAATTCTACATTGTTTCCATAAGCATGGACACAAGTGTTCAAGGTCGACCCTCGTTTCCGCAATGCATCACCTTTCAATCACTTCTCTTTTTAAAAAAGTTTTAGGTTCCCCTCTATATTTTTTTGTTTTTAAACTTTATAAAAGCTCTCAACAGAAAAAAATGACTCTTTTTTAACTTCCGGGTTGTCTCCCTGGCAGCGCTTTCTTTAAAGCCATTAAGGTAGGCATAAAGTGCTCAAGTAATGAATCCACCCGGATCCCAAGGTATATCAAAGCCAATTTTAACTAGCAATGATTTGGCATTTAGTAGTGAGCACAAAGCAACATATATCAAGCAATGACGAAGTCTAACTCTCTTCCTATGCATTGGCATGTCATACGAGAACAATTCATGCATATCAAGTAAACATCAATGCATAATATCAGCAGTTTCTTGCAATTTTATTGTGTTGGAAACATAGAGAGGCGGAGATGTAGTTACTCTCTCATAATAATTGCAAGTAGGAGCAGCAAGCACATGCATATTATATTCATCAAAATCATCATGTGCAATGGTAAAAGGCAACCCATCAATATAATCCTTAATAAGTGCAAACTTCTCTGATATAGTGTAGTCGGGAGAATTCAAAAAGGTAATAGGACTATCATGCGTGGGTGCAATAGCAACAATTTCATTCTTAACATAAGGAACAATATCAAGTTCATCTCCATAAGCATAATTCATATTGGCATCTTGGCCACAAGCATAGCAAGCATCATCAAAAAGTGATATTTCAAAAGAATCAACGGGATCATAGCAATCATCATAGCATTCATCCTTCGGTAAGCACGAAGGGAAATTAAAAAATGTATGGGATAAATAGTTACTCTCATTAGAAGGTGGGAATGAGTGATCAATCTGCTCTACCTCCTTTTATTCTTCGCTCTCCTCCTCATCTTTTTCACCCAATGATCTCACAATGTCATTAATTTCTTCCTCCATCGACTCCTGAAAAACATTAGTCTCTTCTTGGACAGCGGAGACTTTCTCAAGAAATGCATCATTATCGGCATTATATTCATAGTTCTCATAGCAATATTCAAATATAGAAAAAAATTGAGATCTATAAACAGCATCATCATACACTAGAAACAGACATTCAATTTCATAAGCAGCCTTAAAAGCAACAAATTATTCTATCCGTTCCACATCATAATAATCATATATACCATTAGCATAAGAAGCCAAGGTTTTATTATCATTGAATTCACATGAAAAGGGTAGGTGTGGAGCATTCATCCTAGAGCAACAAGTATAATCATATCTCAAGCATCGATTATAAGCATACCAATGCAACATATGAATTTGATCCCATAAAATTTTCCCTTTATGAGTCAATAGATAATCCCTAAAGTATTCACGTTGATCCAACGTTACTCCCATTATAGAGTTGAATGGGGTTTTCTCAGGATTATCAAAGTAGAGCATAATATCTTTCACATAACAAGCATCGAGGGTTTTAGGAGGATCCCCATCTCCATGAGTAGCAAGTACCACTAATTGTTTTGGTATTCTGTGTTCCATATCCATGACTAAATATACAGAACAACTTTGAACAGAAAATAAAAACTACTTAGTGATAAACCAAACAAGCACACACGACAATATTCACCCCACACTATAACTCCCCGGCAACGGCACCAGAAAAATGTCTTGATAACCCACAAGTATAGGGGATCATTTGTAGCCTTCTTCAATAAATAAGAGTGTCGAACCCAACGAGGAGCTAAAGGCAGAAAAATATTCCCTTAAGTTCTATCGACCACCGATACAACTCTACACACACTTGACGTTTGCTTTACCGAAAACAAGCATAAAACTAGAAGTGCTCTGTAGGTGAAGTAGGATAGTTTTGCAAGATAATAAAGAGCACGTAAATAAAAGTACAAATAAATTAGTATATCGATGTGGATTAGTGTGGTAGGATTTGCGGAATTGTCCTTAGGAAATCGATAACAAGTACCGGTAATCATTCTTGCAATTTTATATGAGGGAGAGGCATGAGCTAACATACTTTCTCTACTTGGATCATATGCACTTATGATTGGAACTCTAGCAAGCATCCGCAACTACTAAAGATAATTAAGGTCGTGAAACCCAACCATAGCATTAAGTATCAAGTCCTCTTTACTCCCATACGTCGTACCCCACTTACTCGGGTTTAAATTTCGGTCACTCTCGCAACCCACCATAAGCGAACCATGAACATATTGCAACACCCTACAGCGGGGGGCCCTCACTTTTGCACGAGAACGGATGGCACCATAGGACAGCACCAAAATAAAATATACAATCATACCACCAAGAACACAATTAACCCATTGGACAAAATAGATCTACTCAAACATCATAGGATGGCAACATAGTATTGGATAATAATATGAAGCATAAAGCACCATGTTCAAGTAGGGGGTACAGTGGGTTGCGGGATAGTGGACCGCTAAATATAGATGGGGAAAGGTGATGGAGTTGTTGGTGAAGATGATGGAGTTCTTGGAGTAGATCGCCGTCACACGACATTGCCCCGACGGCGTTCCGGTGCCACCTGAAGTGAGGGGGGAAGAGCCCCCCTCCTTCTTCTTCCTTGGCCTCCTACCTGGGTGGGAGAAGGGTTTTCCCTTTGGTCCTTGGCTTCCATGGCATGGGAGGGGCGAGAGACCCTCCGAGAAAGGATATGTCTCTCTGTCCTCTTCTGTTCCACGTCCCCCAGATCAGGCCCTTCACCGTTTCTTAAATTCTCGGAGATCCATAACTCCGATTGTGCTGAAATTTTAACATTATTTTTATCCATAAATTAGCTTTGTTGTGCCAGAAGAAGGGCCCAAACCGACGTTCGAGGAGGGCACAAGACACCAGGGCGAGCCTGGGCCCTGGTGGCACGCCCTAGTGGGTTGTGGTCACTATGGGGCCTCGTTTGCGTTGATTCCACTCCTAAAAATCACATATATTCCAAAATAATTCTCCGTAAGAAATTATCACGTTTGTACTTCATTTGATATGAATTTTCTATGAAACAAAAACATGCAACAAATAAGAACTGGCACTGGGCACTGGATTAGTAAGTTAGTCCAAATAAATCATATAAAAAGTTGCCAAAAATATGTGAAATTTGAATAATATTGGCATGAAACGATCAAAAATTATAGATACGACGGAGACGTATCAAGATCCGCCGGTTTTGACACCGACATGGGACATCATCAAGCAAGCATGTTCCTACAATTCTACCCTTCTTTCGTTATCCCAGAGATCTGTCCTAATAATAACCCATTGGAATGTCTTGTCTCCACTCCTACATAGGACTTTAAAGAGAAAGAAGTTAGGGCCTCAGAAGAGAAGTGTTCTTCTGAATCTATGTCATCATCTTGAACATCTGCTCTACACAAAAATAAGAAGAGAAAGGATAACCTACCCCTGGTGGAAACTCAGGTAAGAAGGAGTTGCAGATTGCAAAAACTATTTAAAGGTTTTAAGAAAACAGTATCTAGAGATAAAGATTGCCTGGCTTTCCATGTTGCACCACCTATTCTTTCTGCTAAAGTGGAAGTATGAACACCTCTTTCTGTAAGTTACCTGGCAAGGACACAACTGAAGAAATCATAAGCAAGAGAGCTAAGAAGAACAGAGGAGAAGGACTTGTGCTAGAAGGCCACAAGGTGACCAAAGGAAAGAACAAGAAATGGCTCTAAGTCAATCTCAAGGCCATTACAGAGCACTTTTTGTACCAGAACTTTCTATGTATGCAATGTGGCAGTTGTATCTGCAATACCTGTTATGCTTAAGTAGTAGTAGGACCTTTAAGTATCTGGGTGTCACTGATCTTTTGGTTAAGACTCTGTGGTTTGGTCCAGAGAAGGTTACTTCTATGACTCTTTCTCTGATTGTAAGTTGGTACCTCTCATTTCATGCAAGTTGTGGGATGAACAGTAGTCCTCCATATCTATATAATGAACAGGAATTGGAATATTCTTAATTGGAACATTCGTGGCCTTAATGACCCCAAGAAATGGACTGCTATATCAAACAAAGTGGAAGAATAAAAATGCTCCATTTTATGTCTCCAAGAAATCAAGAGAGAATCTATTGATTCAACCTATATTAAGAACTTCTGCCATAGAAGAATCTCAAAATTTTCTTATCTTCCATCAGTGGGTCCCTCAGGAGGCCTTCTGGTGGCAAGGAATGAACAACTCTTCTCTGGACAACTCCACCACATCACTGAATTCTCCATGACCATTCAATTTACATCCAAACATGATGGTGAATCATGGTTCCTTACTAATGTTTATGGGCCCTGTCAGTCCAATGAGAGAGCAACTTTCATAAATTGGTTTTAGAACTTCACTATGGCAGATGATGCAAACTGGATTATCTTGGGTGATTTTAACTATGTCAGATACCCCCACAACAGAAGCAGAGAAGGGGCAAGTATTAATGACATGCTCACTTTCAATGAAGTAATCAATAGGCAGGCTTTGATTGAAATCCCTCTCAAGGGCAGAAAGTTTACATGGAGCAATATGCAAGATACCCCTCTTCTTGAGAATCTTGACTGGTGTTTTACCTCAGAAGCTTGGACACTCAAATACCCTGTCACACTTGCTTACCCTTTAGCTAAAAACAACCTCTGGTCATATCCCAATCATGATTTCTATTGGCACTAACATCCCTACGTCCAAGGTTTTCAGATTTGAGAACTATTGGTTGGAACACCATCAATTCAGAGATATAGTGCAAGGTATATGGTCTCAGCAAGTGAATGAACAAGACAGTGCTAAAGTGATTGCCGCCAAATTCAAAAGACTGAGGAAGGGCTTGAAAACTGGGCCAGAGACCTCTCAGATTGGAAGAAGATCATTGATAACTCCAACTTTCTAATCCTATGCTATGATTAGTTGGAGGAATATAGAAGTTTATCAGTACAAGAATCAATGTGGAGAGATGTCATCAAGAATCACTTGCAAGTTACATTGGAGCACCAAAGACTGTACTGGAAACAGAGAGACACAATTAGAAAGATCGAGGTGGGAGAAACTAACACCTAATATTTTCAAGCAAAGGCAACCATCAAATTGAGAAATAATTACATTGTTGTGTTAAAAGATGAGTCTGCTTTTGATCACCAAGCTAAAGCAACCATCTTACTAAGAGCATTTAAAGGCAGAATGGGCACTAAGGCTACAACAGGCAATCCTTTGTAGATTCACCAACTACTGAGCCTCCTGGAGAACCTCTCCGATCAAGAAACCCCTTTCACAAATGATGACAAAGTAATTTAGAATATGCCTACTGACAAAGCCCCAGGACCAAATGGTTTCAATGCCTCCTTTTTAAAGCACTGTTCGGACATTATTGCTCTAGATTTCTACAAGCTCATTGAGGACTTTCATTCAGGCAAAGTCAATCTTCAAAGCATCAACTACTCCTTCATCACTCTAATTCCCAAGAATGATACAATAGCTAGCCCGGCTGACTTCGGACCCATCTCCCTGTCGGGGAACGAATCCACGAGCACCTATGGGACCGGCGGACCGAGCCCCTTTCGGTTCGGCGGGGGCGAAGATCGCACAAAGAGCGGATTGAGGCGAAACACACGAGCAGTTTACCCAGGTTCGGGCCGCACGGATGCGTAAAACCCTACTCCTGCTTTGTGGTTTGTATTGAGTTCTTGCTTGGGAGCGCTGAGTGCTATAGTACACACCAGCAGCTAACGAGACCGAGCGTGAGTGTTCTCCTTCCCTCCTCTACGTTGCGCATGGGCCTCCTTTTATATGCTCAAGGGGTCGCCGACAGGTGGCAACGTAGACAAGGGTAAAAATGGAAAGGTGTTACGGTTGGTACAACTACCTGTTACAGTGTATCATACCTAACTCTGACGGCAGGGGACAAGGGCATTAAATGCCCATCTGCGTCGCCCAAATAGTGCAAAAGGGACCGTCAGGGACGCCACCGCTCGCCACGATGGCAATCTTGTCAGCACCGCTTGCCACCGTGCACCGCTGGCTGCACAGCCTCCCGCCACGTACGTCTGGAAGGGTCCTAGAGCGACACGTTGGTGGATGTGCTGGAGCGCGGGTACAGAGTGGTAGCTTGCCGTGGCAAGCGCCTTGCCGCGGTCGTTGTCTTGTCGCGTCCGGGAGCTCGTCGCTCACCGGGCCTTGCCGGGACGCGTGGCGCGTCGCGGCAAGTTCCTTGAGATGCCTTGGTTGGCCTTCCCGGCAAGCTCCTCTTGTCGGGGTCTTGTCTCCTTGGCTTGAATACTTTGTTCTTGAATGGCTCCAAAGGAACCACGGAGGACCTTGGCCGTCACCCGGCATGCCTTGCCGCGGGATGCTGCGAATGCCCGTGCACAAGTTCGGGTTACTAGGGTACCCCTACTCTAGTACACCGATAGGAGCCCCCGGGCCTGGGCCATACACGGTGACGAGCGCTGTTGGGCCAGGCCCACAACAGGGCACGGGCACGCGCGGCCTGGGTTACGCCGTATCTCTCTCCGTATCCACCGTGCCCTCCCCGAACGACACGCGTTGAATGCGGCGTCGTGGGAGAGATCGTGGGTGGTTTCTTTATTCGGAAAGACGGAACGTCCGCCCCCTCCCTCTTTATAAGCAGGGGAAACAGGGGCAGTTCGCCCACTCGCCGGTTGCTATTCCAATCTCGGAAACCTCCGCCGCTCCCCCTTCTTCCCAAAGCTGAAAGAGAGCAGCGCTCTGCCCACCCATCGCCACCAGCACCACCAACGGCGTCGACCTCCCCCACCACTTCCGCCATGGCTCCGAAAGCCGACAAGGGGAAGGTCGTGAAGTCGTCCGAGGCGCAGCGGCTCGTGGCGCTGCGAAAGGAGCGGGCAATCTCCCCCCCTCCCAAGCTCACCGCGAAGGAGCTGAGGGAGAATTTCTACCTCTTCTGGTCGACGGAGACACGGGCGCATCCGCGCATGAAGGTACTTCCAGCCGTCGCTTCGGGAATGGCTCCAAATGGATATCCCTTCTTCGCTTTGTTCTTCTACTGCGGGCTCTGCCTGCCTTTCTCTGAATTTTTCTGCGATCTTATGAACACCTACGGGTTGCGCCTCCTTGACTTCACCCCCAATGTTGTTCTGACCATGACAGTTTTCGCACATCTCTGCGAAAACTTTGTCGGAGTCTATCCAAACGTAGCCCTTTTTCGCCACTTCTTTATGCCCCGAGTTGAGAGAGGAGAGCCTTTATCCAGCGGAATCGCCTCGATCTCGAGAGACGGCAAGAAGGAAGCTTATCTGGAGGGAGAGTTCCGCGGCAAGTGGGAGGAATGGAGAGCAGACTGGTGCTGGATTGTCGAGGAGAACCCGCAATCGTTTACCGCCCGTCGCCAAACCCCAGTAGCACGCGGCAACGATTGGAGCAACGTGGCCCCGGAAGACGATAGGCTGGAGATTGCCGTCACCCGGATCCAACGCCTTAGGCTTGCCGGGCTCACTGTAGGCGCGGTTGGCGCAGATTTTCTTCGCCGCCGCATCGCCCCCCTGCAGGAGAGGAGGAGACCCGCCTGGGACTTCCAGAATGCGGCGGATATCATGAGGCTGCGCCCGGGCCTCAACTTCAACTTCACTGTTATGGAACTTGACGCAATGCTCCGGGAGTTGTTCAAGTACGACTCTCAACATCCCGAAGTGTTCAGGTTGCCAAAGGATGTCGTTTCGCTGTGCAACAACTCCTCGCTCAGGCGCATCCGTGCAATGATGCCGCTGTGCGACTCGCATGGAATTGTCCCAACTTGGCAAGAGCCTGCAGACGACGTCGTGCAGGAGTTCTTTGACGGCTTGGTAGAAGTGCCGGTCCGCTCCGATGAACAGAAAAGCCTCACTCGCGCCACCACCGATGCGAAGATGAAACGCATCGCCACTAGGCTGGAAGAGGTGGCGACAGCCGCAGCCGCGGGCGAGTTTGGATTCACCGTGGAGGAGGCAGAGGCAGCAGAGTCGGCAAGCCGTGCCGAGCGAGAGGAGCTTGCCGGCGAGGAAGAGCTTGCCGGGCATGATGTCGGGTCGAGCGAGTCCGCCAAGGATACGAGCGGCTCGTTGGAGATCAACTCCTCTTCCTCCTCATCTTCAGACAGCTCGTCACAAGCAGAGCTCCCAGCTCCACCAAGAAGGCGTCTCCGCAAGGCCGGGGACGTAGCGGAGCGGCAGACGAGTCGACAGTCGCTGCGCCGCGCGACACGCTCCACCGCGGCAAGCACTATTGCCGCGGGAGCACCTCACGCTGCTGCGGCAACTGGAGCGGGGTCGTCTCGGACCACCGCCACTGCTCCTGTCGCTTCTCACGCCGCGGCGGCAGCCGAAGCGGGGTTGCCTCGGACCACCGCCACTGCTCCCGCCAAGCGGCCAAGGGAACCTACTCCTCTGCCTCCTCGAGCCGGAGGTGAGTCGGACTTCAACTACTCCGTGTTCAGCTCCGACGAGGAAGAAGAAGAGTAAGATTCTTTGTTGTACTTGTAGTTCTTCAATTCTTGTTGTTTTGTCTTGTATCTCATTTGCTTTACTCCGGACTTATTCCTTTTTAGGACTCTGGCCCAGAGAGCGGCGAAGAGAGCCAAGGTCCCGGCAAGTCCAAAGGGGGTGATTATCGTCGAGGACGAACCCACCGCGACAGCAGAGGATGCGTCCGAGACCACCTTGCTGGACCCAGCAACTATTCTCCAGAGCAGCCCCCAGCGTAAGTATATGGTTCGCTTTCCGCTGTTAGGCGTGCATGGATGCTCTTTCTTTGCTGACATCTGATTGTTGGTTTGTGTAGGAGCAGAGCAGCCCCACCAGGAGCGCCCAGAGGCCGCCCCCGACATGCCATCTGCTTCGACTACGCCGCCAAGGGAGAGCTCTCCGGCAAGGGACAGCACCAGCGGCCCCCCGCCGGCGGAGACTACGACTGCAGAACCCGGTACAGGTAATCCTCTCGCTTCAAAAGTTTCCCTTGGGCTCTTCTTCTTTTGATCTTCTTTTTGGATATTTGCTTGACTTTTCTCCCTTTTCCGGCCGTCAGACCCATCTGCTGCGGAGCCGATGGAGACCGAGGTTGCTGGCGAGGAGAAAACCACCGAGGCCGCCGTCGATGATGTCGTCGAGCTTGCCGCGGGTGGTGATACCGACGACGCCGCTACCACCGAAGAAGCAGCCGACGCTGATGATCCCGCCGGCGAAGAGGCCGCCAAAGCTGCCGCCGCAGAAGCTGGCGAGGGGTCTGGCGATCGCACTGATGGCCCTGAGGCCGCAGGAGCGCCAGGCGCTACGCCGACCGCCGATCCTTCCGCCGCTGCCGCAGCGTCAGGCTTCGAAGAGCCCCAGCCAGGCGTCTACTTGAAGGCCGGCGAAAACGTCTTCATCAACCTCCCCTGGGTGTCAAACTCCAGGGCGCCGGTGGAAGGAGAAAGCTTCAATGGAGAGGTGCTCGCCTCCGCTGGGCTGACGCTGGTTGATGTGCCGAGCAGCAGCAGCGGCGAGCCTGAGGAGGAGCGGCTGCTGCGGAAGCTGGTGTCGCTCTACCGTGCTCGGCAGGCCAAGCTGGAATCCCGAGAGGCGCTTGTCGCGAAGGCGGGAGCGGACATCGAGAAGCACGCGGAGGAGCTCCGGGGTCTTAACCAGGAAGCTCTCCAGTCCCTGGCAGAGGAGCGGGCGCAACTCACCGAGGAGCAGAAGGCCTTCCTCCTCGAGAAGGCTGAAGTCGAAGAACAACAGCGGCTTGCCGCTCAGAAGCTGTCTGCGCAGGAGGGCGAGCTGGTGCAGCGGAAGGTTAACCTTGACAGCCACAAGGAGGAGCTTACTGCGCACGAGCAAACATGCGGCGGAGCCCTCAAGCAAGCAGAGGATGCTGCCGCAGCTGCCGAGGCCGCCAAGAAGGAGCTGAAGGCGAAGGTGGCGCGGCTGGAGGCCGATCTCAAGGCGAGCGGTGAAGAGCTTGCCGCGCTCAAGCGTGAGCGGAAGAAGGACGCCTACAGCTTGTCAGAGCTGCAGGTTCGGCTCGCCGAGAAGGGCATGGAACTTGGCGCCGCCAAGGACTCCAACGCAGATCTTGAGTTGAAGCTGACTACTTTGACCAAGACGCTGGACGGCGCCAGGGAGCAGGAGGTGGCCTTGAAGGAGGAGATCAAGGCCGATAAGGCGCTGCTGGCGAGTGCTGCTGCCGCCCAGAACGCTTTTAGGAAGAATGTGGAGCACTGGACGGAGGGTCTCATGGATGCTGCCGCAGACATTGACAGGGAGCTGGCGCAGCTGGGGATTGAGGATCTCGGGTATCCCTCCGATGAGAACCTCCAACCCAGCACCAAGCTCAGCTTGTTCTTCAAAGGCGTGGCGACGGCCCTCCAGTGACTCCGGGAGAAGATTCCAAAGCAGCTGGCCGACGAGTCACGCAAGATCTGCGCGGGAGCTCTTCAAAAGGTGTTGGTGAAGGTGGCCTTCCGCAACCCGGGCCTCAACCTCACCAACGTCCTCAAGACCCTGCCGCCGGATGCTGATCTGGAAGCGCTCAAGACCCTTGTCACACCCATTGTGGACAAGGTGAGCGGGATCAAGAGGATTGAGGGCGATCGCGTAGACTAGGCCGCCCGTTTTCTTCTTTTCTTGTCGCTGCTGGTCATGTTATGAGAACAATCTGTTAGAGCCGCGACAAGCTACCTTGTAATATAACTTTATTTTGGTTAATGATTGCAATGTTATTTCCTTTACTTGATTCCTTCCTTTGTATGTTTTTGCCCTACGCTTTTAGGGAACTTGCCGGCGCAGGCACCTTAGCCGCGAGCGCTGAGTGCGGGATGTCAGCAGCCTGCTGGCGGTGCCGTTATCGACAAGAAACCTTGTCGCAACTAGTCGCAGCACACTTAAGTTGTTGAGCGGACTCGAAACAAAGTAAGGGTGCAACTAGCTACGAGTTGGTTCCTCCGTGCACAGGTTTTCCATACAAAGCACGGTCGTTCAAGGAAGATAACTTAAAAAATTTAAAAATCTGATTGCTCAAACTTTGGCAACTTAGCTTTTCTGTTGTTTGCTTCCTGGTAAGGCGAAACTTTCTTGAACGACGCCTGGTCCATACCATTATCTTCTCCTTTCCCCCCCGGCAAACTTGTGGGCAAGGGAACCTTCCTTTCCTTGAGAAAAAGAAAGAAGAGAAAATAAAGATATGGAGCCTTACGGCTCGTTATTGCTTGCCGGGGGTAGGTGCTGCACAAAGTGTCAGATAACACATGCAAAAAATAGAAAGCATGAAATTGTCAAGATGTGCGGAACACATGAGCTTTATTTATGCACGGGGTCTGCGCCTGGCTTTGTACAAAGGTTTACATGCAATAGCGGCAAGACTTGTACAAAAGGTGGTTGCCGGAATGGGTTCCGGCAACCGCGCCTTACGGGTAAAACTTACGAAGATGCTCAATCTTCCAGGAGTTGCTCACCGGAATGCCATCTTCGGTCTCAAGGCGGACAGCGCCAGGCCTAGTGACTCGTTTCACCCGGTAAGGGCCTTCCCACTTCGGTGTCAACTTGTTGGAATTCTTGGAGGACTAAACGCGCCGAAGAACAAGGTCACCTTCCTCGAGACTTCTGGCGTTAACTTTGCGGCTATGGTAGCGGCGCAAAGCTTGCTGGTAGCGAGCAGCTCGTACAGCAGCCTGAAGACGGTCTTCCTCAAGGAGCAGCGCGTCATCTTGTCGCAGCTGCTCTTGCTCAAGCTCATCATAAGCGAGCACTCGAGGTGACCCGTATACGAGTTCCGTGGGGAGAACTGCCTCTGCTCCATAGACTAGAGCGAAAGGTGTCTGGCCAGTGGCTCGATTTGGCGTCGTCCTGATCGACCAAAGAACCACCGGCAGCTCCTCAATCCAGTTTCTTCCGCATTTGCGTAGCCTGTCGAAAGTCCTGGTCTTGAGCCCACGCAGCACTTCAGCATTTGCCCTCTCCGCTTGACCGTTGCTTCTCGGGTGAGCAACAGAAGCGAAGTAGACATTGGCACCAAGATCTTGGACGTACTGCATGAAGGTGCGACTCGTGAATTGCATACCGTTGTCGGTGATGATCCTGTTAGGGATCCCGAAGCGGCAAACAATCGACCTGAAGAACTTGACTGCTGACTGTGCTGTCACCTTCCTCACTGCTTCCACTTCCGGCCACTTTGTGAACTTGTCGATTGCAACGTACAAGTACTCAAAGCCCCCGACTGCTCGGGGAAAGGGGCCGAGGATGTCGAGCCCCCAGACCGAAAATGGCCAGGATAAAGGGATCGTCTGGAGAGCTTGAGCTGGCTGGTGTATCTGCTTGGAATGGAACTGGCACGCTTCACACTTGGTTACTTGTGCAGTTGCATCCTGGAGGGCTGTCGGCCAAAAGAAACCTTGCATGAATGCTTTGCCAGCAAGTGCTCTTGCGCCAATGTGGTGACCACATATGCCTCCATGTATCTCTGCCAACAGCTTTTGTCCGCCTTCCCGGTGAATACACTTCAATTTCACACCGTTGAGTCTTCTTCTGTACAGTGTGTTGTCGACAAACTGGTACATACTTGACTGCCGGGCTACTCTTTCCGCTTCTTCTTGCTCTTCGGGAAGTTCTCCTGTCTGAAGGAAACGGACAATCTGCTGTGCCCATGCTGGAGCTTGTGGCTCGACAACAAGGACTAAAGGCACATCTGCTGCTGCAGGAACATCCGCTTCTACGGCGAGAACCTGCGGCTCAGCCGGAGCTTGACGTTCCCCGGCAAGCTTGCCGGAGCAAAACTTGTCGGGAGCCTCTGCTTCAACGGAACAAACCCTAGGTCTTGCCGGAGCAGACTGCTCCTCAGCACTCTTGGTGTTGATCTTGGGGACCTTCTTGGCGGTGGCTTCGGGAAGCTCTGCCGGAAAATAGTCACCAGAAATCAACTTCCTCTTCTTGCTCTGTCCAGTTGATGGCGTTACAGACGGTTGAGTCAGCTTGAGCACAAAGATCCCTGGTTCCACAGGTAACTTAAGTGCGGCGCACTTCGACAAGCCATCGGCAATGTCGTTCTGAGCTCTTGGAACATGCTCCATCTGTAGGCCGTCAAAGTGCTCTTCTAGCTTTCTCACTTCATCAACGTAGGCTTCCATCAACGGACTCTGATAACTCTTGTTCACTTGGCGGACGACAAGCTGCGAGTCACCCCTGACAATGAGCTTCTTGATCCCAAGGTCTGCCGCGATCCTGAGACCGGCAAGCAAACCTTCATACTCTGCGGTATTGTTTGTTGCTTGCTCCTTGGGAAAGTGCATCTGGACTACGTACTTGAGGTGCTCTCCAGTGGGTGCAACAAGCAGCACGCCAGCACCGGCGCCTTGCAGCGAGAAGGCACCATCAAAGTACATCAACCACTCTTTGCTTGCTTCCTTGACGAGGATGCTCGTTTCTGGAATATCTTCATCTGGTGTTGGCGTCCACTCTGCTATGAATTCTGCCAATGCTCTGCTTTGGATAGTTGAAGTGCTCTCAAACTTGAGGCCAAAGCTTGACAGTTCCAGTGCCCACTCAACAATCCTGCCTGTTGCTTCTGGATTCTGCAGTATCCTCTTCAGCGGAAAACGAGTGACAACTGTGATCTCATGTGCTTGGAAGTAATGGCGCAGATTTCTCGAGGCCATGAGAAGGCCGAAAAGCAATTTATGCACACCAGAGTACCTTGACCTAGCCCCCTGCAGAAGGGAACTGACAAAGTAAACTGGGTGCTGCACCATTCTCTTCTGTATCTCCTCGCGCGCCTGCGCAGATCCATCTTTGTCGGGACCAAAGCTTGTCGGGGAAGCCCCTTGCTTGTCGCTGGATGCGCCTGCCGTGGTTGCTGGCTCATCATCTGCCTCCCTCTCCGCTACTAACGCAGCACTAACCACTTGATTGGTTGCCGCTATATACAACAGCAACTTCTCTTGTGGCTTAGGTGCGACAAGTGTTGGAGTGGAGGACAGGTGTCTCTTCAAGTCTTGCAGCGCAGCCTCCGCTTCCGGAGTCCATTTCATTGGACCTGCCTTTTTCAATATTTTGAAAAACGGCAGGCCGCGCTCAGCAGACTTAGAGATAAACCTGCTGAGAGCAGCCACGCAACCGGCAAGTCTTCGTACATCCTTGACGCGCTTTGGTGCTTCAATCTGCTCAATGGCCTTGATCTTGTCGGGATTGGCTTCAATTCCTCGCTGAGACAGAAAGAACCCGAGAAGCTTGCCAGAAGGGACTCCAAACACACACTTCTCGGGGTTGAGCTTGAGGCTGATCTTGCGCAGATTTGCAAAGGTCTCGTCTAAATCTTGAATCAGAGTTGACTTGTCCTTGCTCTTGACCACTATGTCATCCATGTAGGCTTCCACATTTCTGTGTATTTGTGGCTCAAAAGCGACATGGACTACCCTTGCAAATGTTGAACCAGCATTTTTTAGACCGAAAGGCATCCGTATGAAATAGTACGTGCCACATGGAGTGATGAATGCGGTCTTCTCCTCATCTTCTTCTGCCATGAAGATCTGATGGTATCCTGAGTATGCGTCAAGAAATGAAAGCAAGTCACATCCGGCCGTGGAGTCAACAATCTGGTCAATGCGTGGCAAGGGAAATGGGTCTTTGGGACAAGCTTTATTGACATCGGTAAAGTCGATACAAAGCCTCCATTTCCCGTTTGCCTTGCGCACGACTACAGGATTGGCCAACCACGTAGGATGGAGCACTCCTCTGACAAGGCATGTTGCTTCCAACTTCTTGATCTCTTCTGCGATGAATTCTTGGCGCTCCACTGCTTGCTTCCTGACCTTCTGCTTGACGGGCCACGCATGAGGACAGACGGCAAGATGGTGCTTAATTACTTTCCTGGGAACACCGGGGATGTCAGACGGTTGCCACGCAAACACGTCGATGTTCGCCCGCAGGAAAGCAATGAGCGCGCTTTCCTATTTAGGGTCAAGAGTGGCACTGATGGTGAAGGTACCACCAGTGCCGTCCTCCTTGGCGGACACCTTCTTGGTCTCTGGCGGAGCTGCCATTGTCTTCTTACATTTGCCGGTGGAGCTCGATGGTGCGTCCTCGACGGTAGCGCAGCACTCCGAAGAGGTGCGCTTGCCGGAGTGGGCATCAGAACTCCTGCCGGACTTGGTCTTCTTCTTCCCCCCGGGAGCTTCAATGGCAGGTCACTTGCGATCTGTTGCGGCTGCCGCTTCCCGGTAGATCTTGTCGGCGCAGATAAGAGCATTCTTCTTGTCGCCAGGGACAGAGATGACACTTATCGGGCCTGGCATCTTCAGCATGTTGTATGCGTAGTGAGAGGCTGCCATGAACTTGGCTAGTGCTGGACGGCCGAGTATCCCATTGTAAGGCAATGGAAAATCGGCAACATCAAAAGTGACCCTCTCAGTCCTGAAGTTCAACTCGCTGCCAAATGTCACCGACAACGTAATCTTCCCCTTCGGCTTGCTCCTTCCCGGGTTGATTCCTTGGAATGTGCCGGTCTCTTCGAGCTCGCTGTCAGGGATCTGGAGTTTCTGGAGTACAGCGGAGGAGATCAGGTTCAAGCCGGCCCCGCCGACAACTAGCATCTTAGTGACCTTGAGGTTGCGGATAGTTGGTGAAACCAACATCGGTAAGCACCCGACCGCAGTTGTGCGATCAGGGTGGTCCTCAATATCAAAGATGATAGGCGTGCTGGACCATTTCAGAAGCTTGCGTGACTCGACAAGTGGTTCTGTCGCATTGACTTCCCGCACCCACTGCTTGAGTTGGCGGTGTGAAGTATGTAGAGAAGCACCGCCGTCAACGCACAAGACCTTTGTGGCTTTCTGGAACTCCTGCTCACTGGTCTCGACATCATCCATGTCTTCATCGTCGTCGTCATCTTCATCCTTGTCGCGGCCGCGGGGAGGTCTGTCCCCTTGCCGCTGCTTGGCCTTGCCGCGGCGTCCTCCCCGGCCGGCGCGCTTCTTGCCGGATCCTCCAGCACCTCCTTGGGCCTTCTCCTTGTCACGTCGCTCGTATTCAGCCTTTTGCTGCTCGACAAGCTGCTCGACCTTCTTGCAGCTCTGGAGGTCATGGCCCTTGGTGCGGTGGATCTTGTAGTACTGCTTGTCAGTGTCGTCCTGCTTGTCGGCGACCGCCACAGCATGGCAGTTGGTGCATGCGGCAATCTCCTTGCCGGAGCTACCAGCTTTGGCTTTCTTGGCGCCACCTTCGTTGCCGGACTGCTCAATGACTAGCACATCATTGCCTCTCTTCTTCCTGTTGTTCCGCCGCCGGTTTTTCTTTGCCGGGGCAGCATCCTCGCTGTCAGATCCTCCTGCTCCTGTATTCTCTCCGGGGAGTTTCCTCCCTTCCTCAGCACGTGCACAGTTGTCGGCCAGGGCATACAGCTCACTGACGTGTCTGATCTTGCACATCGCCATCTCCTCCCCCATCCTGCGGTTACGCACGTTCTGATGGAACGCACTGATGACCGCGGCAGGGTGGCCATCTGGGATGTTGTGCTGTACACGGCTGAATCTCTAAATGTACTTGCGCAGGGGCTCTCCTTCCTTCTGGACGAGCAGATGAAGGTCACTCTCTTGGCCATGAGGTTTGTGGCCGCCTGTAAAGGCGCCGACAAACTGATGGCATAGGTCTGCCCAGGAGGATATGGAGTTGTCCGGCAAGTGCATGAGTCAGGACCTGACGTTGGGCTTGAGCACCAGCGGGAAGTAGTTGGCAAGGATCTTGTCGTCCCGCCCCCCGGCAGCTTGCACCGCGATGGTGTAGATGCTGAGGAACTCCGACGGATGCGACTTGCCGTCGTACTTCTCTGGTACGTCTAGCTTGAAATTCTTCTTGCTGGGCCACTGGACTTGCCGCAGCTCATGAGTAAACGCAGGGCAACCTACCGCGTACGGCAAGTCGCCTGGTTCCCCTGGCGCATGCATGTCGACAGAGGGCCCAGCGCGTTGGTCCGATTGACACCGCGCTTCTCTTCGGCGCTCGATGCGAGTACGAGCATCTTCTTGCCGTCGTTCATGAAGAACTTGGCGTTGATCGCGACGAGCTCGTGGATCTGATGACGCGGTGGAGTCGCTGTCGAGGTGGATCCGGTGAGTCGGCAATCTTGGTCTTCGGGGCGGAGAGTGCACGGTGGTTGCACCCCCACCGGTCTTGTCGCCACCGGCTCGTGCCTGGCTGACTTGCCGCGGCTGCGATGTACTCGGCTGCCGTGGAGTGTCGCCGTTGGCGAAGCCGATGAGACTCTGAATGGTGGCCCTCCAGTCGTCGATCTTGTCTGCCGTTGGAGGGTAGTCCAGGAGCAGTTGAGCTCGCGCCAAAGATTCTGCTAAAGTGGTGGGTGGCGGTGGCGAACGGTGTGAGGAGCGGGATATGCTCGGACTTCTAACTATGTTAGAAGGAGCAGTATCCCGTCCAGGCGACCGTGCCTCGCTCGTGCCAGCATGTTGGCGTGCATGCTGGTCTTGAGCACTCCGAGATCCACCAGCTCGATCTTGGTCCAGCAAACGTATGGTACCGTGAGTACCATGACGCTGCCGGTCCCCCGCCTCCTGAGATGGGCGCGGTGCATGTACGGACGCCGAGGTCTTGGAGTGCGCTCGGTCGTTGTGGGAGCCGACTACGCCGTCGATGGGCAGCGCAACCTTGTCCTTGGACCTGGCAGCACCGTGAGCTCCCTCGTCGACGCCCGTTCTTCCTCCGGCGTCTACCCCACCAGCCGTTCGCTCCGGTGGTGGTGGGTTCGACACGGACGGAGCAGCCGCCTCCGAAGCCTTCTTCTTCGGCGGCATGTCGATGAAGACGATGAAGATCTAGCTCGTGTGAACGCCGGATCAGGTTCACACAACCTCGACGCCCACTACCTGGCACGCCAAAGATGTCGGGGAACGAATCCACGAGCACCTATGGGTCCGGCGGACCGAGCCCCTTTCGGTTCGGCGGGGGCAAAGATCGCACGAAGAGCGGATCGAGGCGAAACACACGAGCAGTTTACCCAGGTTAGGGCCGCACGGATGCATAAAACCCTACTCCTGCTTTGTGGTTTGTATTGAGTTCTTGCTTGGGAGCGCTGAGTGCTACAGTACACACCAGCAGCTAACGAGACCGAGCGTGAGTGTTCTCCTTCCCTCCTCTACGTTGCGCATGGGCCTCCTTTTATATGCTCAAGGGGTCACCGACAGGTGGCAACGTAGACAAGGGTAAAAATGGAAAGGTGTTACGGTTGGTACAACTACCTGTTACAGTGTATCATACCTAACTCTGACGGTAGGGGACAAGGGGATTAAATGCCCATCTGCGTCGCCCAAATAGTGCAAAAGGGACCGTCAGGGACGCCACCGCTCGCCACGATGGCAATCTTGTCAGCACCGCTTGCCACTGCGCACCGCTGGCTGCACAGCCTCCCGCCACGTACGCCTCGAAGGGTCCTAGAGCGACACGTTGGTGGATGTGCTGGAGCGCGGGTACAGAGTGGTAGCTTGCCGCGGCAAGCACCTTGCCGCGGTCGTTGTCTTGTCGCGTCCGGGAGCTCGTCGCTCACCGGGCCTTGCCGGGACGCGTGGCGCGTCGTGGCAAGTTCCTTGAGATGCCTTGGTTGGCCTTCCCGGCAAGCTCCTCTTGTCGGGGTCTTGTCTCCTTGGCTTGAATACTTTGTTCTTGAATGGCTCCAAAGGAACCACGGAGGACCTTGGCGGTCACCCGGCAAGCCTTGCTGCGGGATGCTGCGACTACCCGTGCACAAGTTCGGGATACTAGGGTACCCCTACTCTAGTACACCGACACTCCCTATTGAAATGCAAACTTAAGATCATCACAAAGTTGCTGGCAAACAGATTACAAAGATACATTCCTAAAATGGTTCATATGAATCAATATGGATTTATTAACAAGAGATGTATCCAAGATTGTTAGCATGGGCTTACGAACATATCCACCAGTGCTATCAGAGTAAGAAAGAACTCATCATACTAAAACTAGATTTTGAGAAGGCTTTTGACATGCTCAGCCATGACACAATCATTCATAAACTAAAGGCCAAAGGATTTGGAGAGAGATGGATACAATGGATTAAGATGATTT
Source organism: Secale cereale (assembly GCA_902687465.1). Lineage (NCBI taxonomy): Eukaryota > Viridiplantae > Streptophyta > Magnoliopsida > Poales > Poaceae > Secale > Secale cereale. The sequence goes on from LR738712.1 coordinate 459,197,054, forward strand.
ATGGAATAGGTTTTCCTTCAATCCATCTAAATGGAGTACCAGGCAAACAGTTTCTGTGCATGAAAGGAGTCAGACAAGGAGATCCCCTTTATCCTTTGATTTTTGTTCTTGCTGCTGAAGTTCTCCAATCCATGCTCAATGAAGCAATGAGAATTCCTTGGTGGGCCCACCTTTGCAACACAACTCATCTCCTCATTACCCCATCATTCAATATGCAGATGATACTGTGCTAGTGGCACATGCTGACCATAGACAAGTTCAACATATCAAAAATCTGCTTTCGCATTATGCTGAGTTCTCTGGTTTGAAGATCAATTACTCAAACTCCACCATTATCTCAATAAATACCCCACATGAGAAAATGATGGAACTTTCTAATCTACTTGGGTATAAAGTTGGGAACTGGGCACACACTTATCTTGGACTTCCATTGGGCTCTTCCAAACCAAGAGTGGAGGACTACATTCCAATCTTGAAGAGAATTGAAAGAAGATTGCTTAGCTGCTCCACAATGTTGTCCACTGGAGACAAGCTTACTCTACTCAAATCAGTCTTTACAAGCATGCCAACATTCTTCATGTGTACTCTCATGATCCCCAAGACTGTGATTAAACAAATCAATTCTTACCTGATGAACTGTTTTTGGAGGAAATTTGGAACTCTGGATAGAGGTATCGTCCTAATCTCATTGAACCAAGTTTGTCTGCCTAAATCTCATGGTGGCCTGGGGGTTTTGGACCTTCATATTCATAACCAAGCCCTTCTCATGAAATTCCTTCACGAATTCCTCAATAAAGAATACATACCATGGGTGAATATAATTTGGGAGACATATTACCATGATTGTGTACCAGCAGATAGGTTGATTGGGTCTTGCTAGTGAAAAGTTGTCCTGAAACTGCTACCCACATTCAAGGAGCACACAAGGTGCAAAGCTGGAAGAGGAGATACAGTCATGTTCTAGACATATAATTGGGTAGACACCCCTATGTTCACTCTCTTCCCTGAACTTCATTCCTTTGCTATCAATAAGGACATCACTCTGCAAAAGGCCCAGCAGTAGGAGGACTTCAGCCAAAACTTTCATAGACCTTTGTCACTCCAGGCATACAACCAGTTCAATGACCTTCAAAATACCCTCAGAAACAGAGAAATCTCAACAGATAGAGACTCCTGGATCATGGGTGGCACCACACAAAAATTCTCCTCCATGAACATATATAAAGCAATTTGTCGACCCAGCCAAACACACAATATCTTTGAGATGGTCTGGTAAACAGCATGCAGAATCAGGCACAAGATATTCTTTTGGTTGCTGCTTCATGACATATTAAGCATCAGAGATATGCAGAAGCGCAAAAACATGTTCTTAGAAGACTACAATTGTGTCGTTTGTATAGAGGCTACAGAGGAAACAAACATTCATCTTTTCTGGGACTATCCATTTGCATGTACTTGCCGGAATCTGATTATTCCTAATAAGCACATAGGTATTTCGATCTATGATGAAGTTCTATTCACTCTAAGCAAAATTCCAAAGGATATTGCTATGGAAGTGGTGATAGTGGGATGCTGGAGCATCTGGATGACCATAAATGACAAAAAAATTAGAAAAGCTCCTTTGTACTATGGACCGTGGAAGTCTTATCTCAAAGAAGGTCTTGAAGTTACTAAGTAAAGAGCTAAGCAGAAGAAAGTTGATTTGATTAGCACTTGGATAGTACAGAATATTTAATTTTCCTATGTGTCACCAAACTAGTATCGGTTGACCCTTTACAGACTTGCTACTTGTAGCCTTTGTAATTTATCTTTATTTAATATATAAAATACCGTAGTACGATTGTTTTACGGTTTCGGCTCAAAAAATATCCATCCCAAATATGAGGCGGATATGAGCGTCATGTACGTCGGCTTGGCCCAACCTGACCTACGCGTGCCCCGCAAATATCCCCATCCGGAAAACCCTAGAACATAGTGAATCCAAACTCCACTTCAGTCCCCTCTCCGTCCACTCCACTTTTGATCCCCTCTGAACCCATTCAATGGTCGGCGACCGAAGCAGTGTTGCCTTCGGTGAGGAATCCGGCTCTGACGACGACAGGGCAAGCCTGCTGTGCAAAGCGGAGCCTGCGATGTGGAGGAGGTCGGCCTCCGCATCGCGTTGAGGTGTTTGCAGCTCGACCAAGGCGGATCCGACGGCGGCGGTTCTACTTCATCAGCGCTCGGTGCCCGTCGAGAAGCATCGGCAACATCACCAACCTTTCCCGCCTGGCGCTCCAGTCCAGCCGCTCTGCTCTGCTCCTTCAGGTACTCCACCCACCACCACCCTCTACTCCGGAAGTGGTACCCGGCCACCACTCGGTCCTCGTGCCCGTTCCAGAGCTGGCGCGCATGAGGACGCCCGAGCCCGAGGCTTGAGCAGCCCAGCGCGAGCGGCAGCAGGCGAGAGGGGCAGCGGCTGGGGAGGTGTTGTCCGCGCGTTGGTCTATCCTGAGGTCGCGCTCCTCGCATCGGTCCTCTACCGCTTTCTCATGGCAGCAGAGATTGATGCGTGACGCCTCTGCCGCAAGAATGTCAAGGCGCTCCAACTCGCCATCGAGTTGTCGGAGCGCGAGGCAAACAAGGAAGCAGCGGCGAAGACGAAGGCGTCTCGCCATGCAAAGGAGCGGGATCGCCTGCTTCGTAGGTTGTTTGGAAAAACATGCAGCTCCGACTCCGACCTGACAGGCGGCTCCACCTCCAGCTCCGACGATGACGCACCTCCTTCGACGATGACGCACCTCCGCATGCAGGCACCTACACAAAGGAGGGGCACAGCCGCGCCAACGATCGGAAGGGGAAGGGGCTGGCAAGGTAACGGTGATTTCCTTCGCCCTTCCCCGTTCTATTTATATTTTATCTATGTTTCAAGTAGTTTGTAGTATGGATTTGGATTGTTCGTCCTTGAACTCCGGTGAACTATGCTCCTTTTGTCCGGTGATGAAATGTTGATTCAATGAACTACGAATTAATTGTGTTTTACGTACAGTTAGAGAAACTCCAACGCGCCGACCCAAATGGACGGCATTTTGTCCGCTTTTCGTCTGTTTGGGTTGGCCGCCCGCTCGGCGTCCATTCTATTTTCTTTTTGGGTCAGCCGTGCGCCCAAGGCAATAGACCCATTTCATGTCCGCCTCCAAATTTAAAAGGCATCCGGACATAGACGAAAGTTCATGTCGGCACCATGCCAGTGCCGGCATACAAATGTCAGCCTCCAAAAGGCCAGGAGTTTGGCCACGCATCTCGGTTGTGGTCATGCACGCACACTTGCCGGCATACAAAGAAGGATGGCGCATGCCACCATAGATTACTCGTAGTCGAACTTGAGCATGTCGGCCTGCATCTTCTCGAACCATGGCCTCTTCCTCGGCGACACGGTGTTGAGGTCCACCTTCATGATATTCACCCCCATCATCATGCTAGCGAGAGCCACTTCTTTCCCCTTTGTCATGTCATTGGCAACATCGATCTCTAGCATCATGGCTTGCTTCTCCACCTCCAGCTCAAGTATCCTCGTTTGTTTCTCCGCCTCCATCTCAAGCATCCTCCTTTGGATCTCCATGAAGGCATTCATTTGCTCTTTCTTGTCTTGCAGGCGCTTCTCCTCCCTTGAGTCCTTTGATGTCTACTACGCAACCTTCTTCTTGTAGACGTTGTTGGGCCTCCAAGTGCAGAGGTTTGTAGGACAGTAGCAAATTTCCCTCAAGTGGATGACCTAAGGTTTATCAATTCGTGGGAGGTGTAGGATGAAGATGGTCTCTCTCAAAAAACCCTGCAACCAAATAAAAAAGAGTCTCTTGTGTCCCCAACACACCCAATACAATGGTAAATTGTATAGGTGGACTAGTTCGGCGAAGAGATGGTGATACAAGTGCAATATGGATGGTAGATATAGGTTTTTGTAATCTGAAATTATAAAAACAGCAAGGTAACTAATGATAAAAGTGAGCACAAACGGTATTGCAATGCTTTGAAACAAGTCATAGGGTTCATACTTTCACTAGTGCAAGTTCTCTCAACAATAATAACATAACTGGATCATATAACTATCCCTCAACATGCAACAAAGAGTCACTCCTAAGTAACTAATAGCGGAGAACAAACGAAGAGATTATTGTAGGGTACGAAACCACCTCAAGGTTATTCTTTCTGATCGATCTATTCAAGAGTCCCTAGTAAAATAACACGAAGCTATTATTTCCGTTCGATCTATCCGAGAGTTCGTACTAGAATAACACCTTAAGACACACATCAACCAAAACCCTAATGTCACCTAGATACTCCATTGTCACCTCAAGTATCCGTCAGCATGATTATACGATATGCATCACACAACCTAAGATTCATCTATTCAACCAACACAAAGAACTTCAAAGAGTGCCCCAAAGTTTCTATCGGAGAGTCAAGACGAAAACGTGTGCCAACCCCTATGCATAGATTCCCAAGGTCACAGAACCCACAAGTTGATCACCAAAACATACATCAAGTGAATCAATAGAATACCCCATTGTCACCACGGGTATCCCACGCAAGACATACATCAAGTGTTCTCAAATCCTTAGAGACTCAATCTGATAAGATAATTTCAGAGGGAAAACTCAATTCATTACAAGAAGGTAGAGGGGGAGAAACATCATATCTCTACTATCTAAAAGAAACGCAAGGTTCCGTCTCCCATCTTGCATCGCTCGTTTCGTCCACCCTCGCACGTCCATCGTCGTGCCTTCCGTTCTTTCTTTGCCAAATACATCATCCGATATTTGTTTCCAAAAAATGCTGCCCCACAAATCCCATAATTGACGGCCCTAATAAATCTCCACCGATCACCGCTCCATCACACCTTCCTACTTGCCCGCGACATGGATTCTTTCCACCTGTGATCTATGCATCACTGGCGGCGGCTTCCCACGTGACCTCCATGATGCCGCTTTCTCACGTTCCCTCTGCTGCCGCGACACTCTCTCTAGCGCCGGCTTCCATCCTCGGCATTTAGGACACCGCAGATGCATCGGGATGAAGGCGCGGACTGCCCGTCCCCGACACCCGTCCTTCGGCTGTTCGGCATGCTGATACCCCGACGCCCAACCGTCCCGTCCGCCAACTCTAGCGGCGTTGATTTAAGGTCAAAATCTAATCCTCTCTTCTCTTGTGTGCCAATTGATTCATTCACTCTTCAATGCTTATTTTTCTGTAATTTTCAGAGAACAGTTTGATCCTGATAGAGAAGATGATGTGTGGAAAGATCATCGGTCACATCGAAGACTGAAGCCGACATCTCCAAGACCAACCTACGTATGGTTGACACCATCCACATGAATGATTACTTCATTTGTGATGAATCGTACCTGGGTATACAATCAGGGTTCACTTGCTTGCTTGAGTTCTTCGGTTTAAATCCCGATATTTAGTTCACACATATTTGCGTGGGTTCGTTCCATCATCCCAAATTATTGTTGCATGTATATATGCAATCTTGTTATTTTCCTGTGAGCTTCCTTTGTCTTGGATGGAACGTCTGAATCTGTGTGACAACAATTTTGTGTTATATACACTTCTTGCGATTTCATTTGTGCTTGTGAGTAATAGGATGTTGTTGTGAAATGGTATATAGTTGTTAATTACCTGAATGTTTTATGCAGAATTTGCTTGATCATGCCGGTGTCAGACTTTAGTTGCCTGGGTGCATATCGGTCCATGATGTTTAGTTGGTTATAACTGTTTCTGATGTGTCAAGGTTCAAAACTTACCTGGAAGTTTATATCTTTATGCTGCATACTGGCCCGTATCACCCTATTTTATTTGTCAGATGACATGATTGCAGGCTTGCCAACATTTTATTTTGACATCTGCTAAATCTTTCTTATCAGTTCATTCTTGTCTTGATCGTTGTCTTACCGATAGTCATGGCATAGCATGCATTTGAAACAAATGTGCAGTTTGGGGAAGTTTCAACATCTAAAATTGGGCTAAAGGTTAAACCATAATCTTCACTTGACTATACTGTGTCGTCTTCTCACAAAGCTTGCCATAATAGTGTACATTTGTTTTTGCCCTGGACTGAATCTACATACATTACATGATTTTCCTAATAACGGTCAAATATGTCATGAAGCTTGCCATCATAGTGTACTCTTTTTTTGTTCATGTGAAAACAACATATTCTTCTAAAAAGGTAAAATCAATTATTACAACAATATTAAAAGAAGTTGATAACGAAATAATTGGCTCTGTTACGCAATCAACTAAATTCTATACAAGAACATTGTTTGTCAATATGATCATGGTTGATATATTTCCATGACATCATTTTTGTCTTTTGTGGTGGCAAATATAATGCATATGATGGTTTGGTAATACAGTGAGATGAATAGGTTGGATGCTGAATGATAGAGACTAAATATTATTGGAGGCATTTTCATCCCATAAATTTAAAGTATGTGTTTGGGTGGGGGCGTGGGGGTGAAGGAGGACATTCTGAGTCGGATGGATCATTGACAAAGGTGATGAGTTTGGATTGGAGCGGCAGAGAAATGAAAGAATGAAGAAGAACAAGGAGTAAGACAACAATGGGTATTGAACCAACAGAATAGGTAGGCCCCATTGCAACGCATGGGCAATGAGCTAGTAAGATCCAACTATAGTAGCAAAGCTCGTGATACATCAAGATCGTGCCATATCAAGAACACGAGAGAGAGAGAGAGAGAGAGAGAGAGAGAGAGAGAGAGAGACCAAACACATAGCTACTGGTACATACCCTCAACCCCGAGGGTGAACTACTCCCTCCTCATCATGGAGAGCACCGGGATGATGAAGATGGCCACCGGTGAGGGGTTCCCCCCTCCGGCAGGGTGCCGGAATGGGTCTAGATTGGTTATCGGTGGCTACAGAGACTTGCGGCGGCGGAACTCCCGATCTAGGTTTCTTTCTGGAAGTTTGGGTATATATAAGAGGTGTTGGAGTCGAGAACAAGTAAGGGGGGTCCCCCAGGCGGCCACGAGATAGGGGGCGTGCCCAGGGGAGTAGGGCGCGCCCCCCACCCTCGTGGTGGCCTCGGGACTCCTCTGGTCCATCTCCGGTACTCCGTGGGCTTCTTCTGGTCCAAAAACAACCTCCATTGAGTTTCAAGTCAATTGGGCTCCGTTTGGTATTCCTTTTCTGCGATACTCAAAAACAAGGAAAAAACAGAACTGGCACTAGGCTCTGGGTTGATAGGTTAGTCTCAAAAATCATATAAAAGTGTATATTAAAGCCCATCAAACATCCAAAACAGATAATATAATAGCATGGAACAATCAAAAATTATAGGTACGTTGGAGACGTATCAAGCATCCCCAAGCCTAATTCCTGCTCGTCCTCGAGTAGGTAAATGATAAAAACAGAATTTTTGATGTGGAATGCTACCTAACATAATTATCAATGTAATTTTCTTTATTGTGGCATGAATGTTCAGATCCGAAAGATTCAAGACAAAAGTTTAATATTGACATAAGAATAATAATACTTCAAGCATACTAACAAAGCAATTATGTCTTCTCAAAATAACATGGCCAAAGAAAGTTCATCCCAACAATATCATATAGTTTGGCTATGCTCAATCTTCGTCACACAAAATACCCAAATCATGCACAACCCCGGTTTCAGCCAAGCAATTGTTTCATACTTTAATTTTTTCAAACTTTTTCAATCTTCACACAATACATGAGCGTGAGCCATGGATATAGCACTATAGGTGGAAAAAGGAGGTGGTTGTGGAGAAGACAAAAAGAGGAAGATTGTCTCACATCAAATTGCGTATCAATGGGCTATGGAGATGCCCATCAATAGATATCAGTGTGGGTGAGTAGGGATTGCCATGCAAAGGATGCACTAAAGCTATAAATGTATGAAAGCTCAACAAAAGAAACTAAGTGGGTGTGCATCCAACTTGCTTGCTCACGAAGACCTAGGGCATTTGAGGAAGCCCATCGTTGGAATATACATGCCAAGTTCGATAATGAAAATTCCCACTAGTATATTAAAGTGACTAAAAAAGAGACTCTCTATCATGAAGATTGTGGAGCTACTTTGAAGCACAAGTGTGGAAAAAGATAGTAGCATTGTCCCCCTTTTTTCTTTTTTTTCTTTTTTTGGGCCTTCCTTTTTTTATTTGGCCTTTCTCTTTTTTTGGCCTTTCTTTTCTATTTGGCCTTTATTTTTTTCTTTTTTTTCGGGACAATGCTCTAATAATGATGATCATCACACTTCTATTTGTTTACAACTCAAAGATTACAACTCGATACTAGAACAAAATATGACTCTATATGAGTACCTCCGGCGGTGTACCGGGATGTGCAATGAATCAAGAGTGACATGTATGAAAAATTATGCATGGTGGCCTTGCCACAAATACGATGTCAACTACATGATCATGCATGGCAATATGACAATGATGAAGCGTGTCATAATAAACGGAACGGTGGAAAGTTGCATGGCAATATAACTCGGAATGGCTATGGAAATGCCATAATAGGTAAGTATGGTGGCTGTTTTGAGGAAGATCTATGGTGGAAGGGTGAGAGTGTGCATAATCCATGCACTCAACATTAGTCTTAAAGAACTCACATACTTATTGCAAAAATCTACAAGTCATCAAAACCAAGAACTTCACGCATGCTCCTAGGGGAAGGGTTGGTAGGAGTTAACCATCGCGCGATCCCGACCTCCACACAAAGGATGACAATCAAAGAAATACATCATGCTTCAAATTTGTCACACAACGGTTACCATACGTGCATGCTACGGGACTTGTAAACCTCAACACAAGTATTTCTCAAATTCACAACTACTCCACTAGCATGACTTTAATATCACCATCTTCATATCTCAAAACAATCATAAAGAATCAAACTTCTCATAGTATTCAATGCACTTTATATGAAAGTTTTTATTATATCCCTCTTGGATGCCCATTTAGGACTAAATTCATAACCAAAGCAAATTACCATGCTATTTAAGAATATCAAAATAATATAAGTGAAGCATGAGAGTTCATCAATTTCTTCAAAATAAAACCACCGTCGTGCGCTAAAAGATACTCCCCCCTTTCCGGTTTATAGGGCTTATCTCAAAATTTTAGATTTTTCGTTTTATAAGGCTCAATTTGATTGTTCCCCATCACATGTTCAGATTTCAAGGTGCATTAAATCATTGCATGCAAAGATTAAGAGAAAATTGACCAATGCACGTATTTTATGTATGCATGCATTGTAATTAATGCATTTGTAAACATAAAACTATAAGGAAAACGAGTGCATTAATTGTGTGCCTTTGCAAACTACAAAAAATGTACCACCACTCACCATCTACCTTGGTTGGTGAGATTTTTGGATTGAGCCCTATAAACCAGAAAGGACGTAGTATAAGTGAAGCACTAGAGCAAATGACAAACTACTCTGAAAGATATAAGTGAAAATCAATGGGTAGCTGAATAATTATGTGACTATGTGAAGACTATCTAACATTTAATAATTTCAGATCTTGGGATATTATTCAAACAGCAAGAAAAACAAAATAAAATAAATTGATGCTACAAGCAAAACACATATCATGTGGTGAATAAAAATATAGCCTCGAGTAAAGTTACCAATAGACAAAGACGAAAGTGGGGATGCCTTCCCGGGGCATCCCCAAGCTTAGGCTCTTGGTTGTCCTTGAATATTACCTAGGGGTGCCTTGGGCATCCAAAATCTTAGGCCCTTGCCACTCCTTATTCCATAGTCCATCGAATCTTTACCCAAAACTTGAAAACTTCACAACACAAAACTTAACAGAAAATCTCGTGAGCTCCGTTAGTATAAGAAAATAAAACAACCACTTAGGTACTGCTATGAACTCATTCTAAATTCATATTGGTGTTATATATACTGTATTCCAACTTCTCTATGGTTCATACCCTCCGATACTACTCATAGATTCATCAAAATAAGCAAACAACACACGAAAAACAGAATCTGTCAAAAACAGAACAGTATGTAGCAATCTGTAACTTTCGAATGCTTATGTAACTCTAAAAATTCTTAAATAAATTTTTGGACGTGAGGAATTTGTCTATTAATATTCTACAAAAATAATCAACTCAAAAGCACTCTCTAGTAAAAAAAATGGCAGCTAATCTCGTGAGCGCAAAGTTTCTGTTTTTATAGCAAGATCGCAAAGACTTTCACCCAAGTCTTGCCAAAGGTTCTACTTGGCACTTTATTGAAACAAAAAGCTATAAAACATTATTACTAAAGTAGATTAATCATGTGAACACACAAAAATAGTAGGGGTAAATATTGGGTTGTCTCCCAACAAGCGTTTTTCTTTAATGCCTTTTATCTAGGCATAATGATTTCAACGATGCTCACATAAAAGATAAGAATTGAAACATAAAGTGAGCATCATGAAGAATATGACTAACACATTTAAGCCTAACCCACTTCCTATGCATAGGGATTTTGTGAGCAAACAACTTATGTGAACAATAATTAACTAGCATAAGAAGGCAAAGCAAGCATAACTTCAAGATTTTAAGCACATAGAGAGGAAACTTGATATTATTGCAATTCCTATAAGCATATGTTCCTCCCTCATAATAATTTTCAGTAGCATCATGAATGAATTCAACAATATAACTATCACATAAAGCACTATTTTCATGATGCACAAGCATATAAATTTTATTACTCTCCACATAAGCAAAATTCTTCTAATTCGGAATAGTGGGAGTATCATGAGAAACTCGAATACTATAAATTGTTTCCACATTAAAAGTGTAATGTTTAGAAAAGGGTAATCATAATCATGATGAGTTTTATAAATATAATCATCACTAATTTTATAGCATAAGTATCATCACAATAATCATCATAAGTAGCAACTTTGTTCTCATCATAATCAATTGAAACTTCTTCCAAGATAGTGGAATCATTACTAAATAAAGTCATGACCTCTCCAAATCCACTTTCATCAATATAATCATCATAAATAGGAGGCATGCTATTATCATAATAAATTTGCATATCAAAACTTGGGAGGCTAAAAATATCATCTTCATCAAACGTAGCATCCCCAAGCTTGGTGCAAACATTAATTGCAGCAAATAAATTCTCAAACATGTCATTCTCATCATTAATAGTATGGATAGCACCGATACTAAAGCAATTATCATCATCACAATGAGTAATAGGAGCAACGTCATTTGGAAGGGATACCTTTTTATCTTTGCTTCTCCGTATTTTCTTTTCCTTCTTCGCATCATGTGTGGGTTTAATCCAAGTTTTGGAGCTCCTTATTACTGAGATTGGTTGAATAGAAGGCTCCTCCTCGTTACCTGATTCATCATAAGAAAGAATAGGAGGATACGGGGAAACATCTTCCCTTTCATTAGTATTCTCTTCATCTTCTATTTGGTTTCTTGTCTTTGTGTAATTGGCAATATAAGGATTTTCAATGCAATTCACCGCACAATACATATAAATTTCCTCTAGATCAAAATCAAGAATTTTATCAAGGACAAATTCTGGAAGACTCTTAGTTATACGTTTCATCTCTTCATAACCCAGAAGCAAACTAAGTTCATTATGATGTGCAAGGGAAATCAAGTCATCACAATTTTTGGACACAAATCGATCATGAAACAATTTGCATTGAATATTTAAATTATCATGTTCATTGCAAAGTTCACAAGGATGGCTAAGAAAAATTAAATTTTTAGCACAAACATCTAGCATTTCTTGCAACCATTTAGTTTCTAAATACTTATGCCTCTTGCAAAATCTATCTTCCCTATTTGGTGTGTACTTGCAAACTCTATGCACTCCACAAATATTGACATGCTTATATGAGATATTTTGTAATGCCCCGGATGTAATACTTTCCCTTTTGGGTATATAATATATCTCCGGCCTCTTCTATTTCCATTTCGGGTTCTTTATCTTTCGGGTTATCGTCGTTTTGTTGTGTGAGTGTGTGGCATTCATTCATATCATGTAGACATGTGCATCGCATTGCATTTGTGTTGTTGGTTGCATCCGGTTCCACGCGTTCCTTCCCGTTGTCCGTTTCGCGTTCTGGAGCTCCCTCACGTGTCCGTGACGTCCCGTAGGCCTACTTTGGTGTTTGGGCGTTTAACGTTACCGGTGTGCCGCGAGGTTGTTGTGTGTGTTGTTGTTTTGTTGTGTGCGACCCGCCTCTCAAATCTCGTCTCATTTGGACTCCGTTGGCTATCCCATCAGTTATTTGTGTGGGTCCAAGTGCCTTCACTTCGTGTCCCAGAAACACCCCTACTACAGTCAACTGCCTTCTCCTAGGCCTTTCTAAACTACCCTGCGATCGGATCCGTCGGATCGCGATCGGAGGGCTCCTAGCACCCCCAAATCTCCAAACGCTAGCTATCTGCTATTTATAGACCCTCCTAGTCTATTTTTGGCTTCCCTATCTTCTTCCCCTTCTCCCCTATTTTTTTTCTTTATCAGATCAGATCAGATCCATCTCCACCACCGCTCCACTCGCCTCCCTCGCCTGGATCCGACCAGGTGGCGGCTGGGGTCAACGCCCGCTCGATCCCCTGCGCCGCTCGATCGCCGCGCCAGGCCTCGGCACTTCGCCTCGCCTGATCGGGCCCATCACCGCGCGCTCCCTCCTCCTGGCCCGTACACCGCCGCCTCCAGCCGGTCCCCACTTCACCGGGCCCAAACCAGCGGCCCACGCCATCGCCACCGGGCATCGCCTCCACCGCCGCATCGCCTCGCCCCCGCGCCAGCAGGCACCAGGCCGCGACGCCTAACGGGCCGCGGGCCACCGCATCCGCCACCCGAGCGGGCCTCGCCAGCGCCTCCCTCGCCAGGCGTCGGGCCTCTCAACCAGGCCAGCCGCCGCCGCCTGGGCCCCCTTCGTGGGCCGCGCCGCCGCGAAGCTGCCAGCCGAGCCGCGCCCGAGGCCGCCTCCTCCTTCGCGGGCCGGCCCCACGCGGGCCTCTCCACGCTCAGATCTGCTGCAGCCCGAGCCCATCTCCTTTTTTTCAGATCTCTGAGGTTGTCTCCTAAATCCTAAGTCCCCAGTAATTTTTTGTGTCTGATGCCTTTTTCAAACATGCATAACTTTTTGTCTGTTGCTCCGATTCGCGCGTATAATATGTCCAGACGTTCGTGGGATCGTGCTCTACGTTTCATCTGTTGTTGTCATGCATGTTAGAGATCATCTAGGTGCTCGTTTTGCTGTTTCAAGAGTGCATCGTGATATAAACTGCTGCTATGTGATGTTTTTATGCCATCTTTGCCATGTGATATCTTTTAGCTCGTTTGTCCGATTGATGCAAATGACATGTCCACGTGTTCGTCTTGCCATGCTCTACGTGTTGTATGTGATAGGGTGCATGATAGATTTATTATTGCCTTGTTATCATCGTTGCAAAGTGCCATGTGGCTGTGATGTTGTTTCACTTGTTATGAAATGCCATCTTGTTGAGCTCGTTGCCATCGTTGTGTTTACCTCCATGAAGCATGCTTGTGTGTTTCGGTATCACCTTCATGTGAACTTTGATGAGGTGCTTACCTCTTGCCATGTTTAGTTTCGAGGTGACTTAAACATGCTCTTTTATGTGCCATGATGAAATTGCTGTTTTAGGACTTAATGGATTTTCACTAAGTCTGAAATCTGTAACGTTCCGATGCCATGTTCGTGTGATGTTCTAGGACAAAGCATGTTAGTTTTGGAGTGGATCTTGATTGTTCCTTGTAGTATATATTGTTGTCTTTCCATTCATGTCCTCACATGTCTATTTAAGTGGCTGTAGCATGTTTATCTTTTGCTCCAAAGTTTCAATAAAATTCTGCTGCCAGAATTTTATTGTCAAGTTCAATATGTCCAAGATCATTGCTATTGATCCGTGACTCCGTTGGGGGTGCACCTTTGGACTTAGTTGCTGTAGTATATGTCTAGTTTGTGTTCATGTCCTTTGCCTTGATATTTGAATGATGTAGCTCAATTATTTTGAGCTCCGAAGTTGCTATGATGCTGTAATTTTCAGCTTTCGTTCATTTCTTGTTTCGGGCATAACTTTTAGCCCGTAACTCCGATTTCAGCGAATCTTATATCAAACTTGATTGATTTTCTGTGTAGAATCATAATATGTTATTGTTATCATGTTTTGAGGTGTTTTGCTTGAGTGATATTTTACGTGCTCCGTGTGCATCCTTAGTGCATCCACCATGCATTCATCTTTTCGAGTGCGCATTGCATCTTGTTGATTGGTGCTTGGTGTGATTGTTTTGTTTAGAGCCGGAAGCCGAGACCGAGATCGAGTATGAGCACGAGGTTTCCAACGAGGTTGAGCACGAGGACCCTTCTTACGATCCGAACGACTTCTCTTCAGGCAAGATGACCGAACCCCGATAACATTACTATCTTTGCCTATTGCTAGTAGTCTCGATCTATAGTTTTGCCTCGATGCCCATGATCTTCTTGTCAGCCTCCTACTTGTAACCAATTGCCATGTTTAACCAACCTACCTATGCAAACTGTTGCTTGGCTAAGTACGCTTCGCTCAGCCCTTCTTATAGCATTGCTAGTTGCAGGTGAAGATCGAAGATGCTTGCTTCATGTTGAAGTTTGGTTGGGTTATATCACACTATATAATTGCTTAAATGAAATCATCTATATATTGGCAAGGGTGGAAGGCTAAGCCTTTTGCTTGGTGATTTGTTCCACTCATGCCATTAGGAACCGTATAAACCGGTGTTATGTTCCTTGATTATGCGTTCCTAACACGGTTGGGGTGTATGGGACCCCCTCGATAAACCGCTAAGTGCTAAGTCTTTTCCAGCAAGTCCCAACATTGGTACTATTTGCCTAATAACAAACTAAACTTGCATAGGGAGTAATTAACCCTCTTTCTTAATCAACAACCCCGGGCCAGTGCTCCACATGAGTGTTGGTCCGAAACGGGGAGCCTGCGGGGCCGCCTTGGGGCAACTCGAGGTATCTGGCATACACCCGTAGCTTCGCCCATCCGGCCGTGTCCTGAGACTTAGATACGCGCGGCTACTATCAGGGTGTCGACACGCCGGGAGGATTTGCTGGATTAGCCTTACCTTAGCTCGGTATATCTTGAGCACGGGATTCCGAGGATACTCGGGTCTTCCCACTTTGGAGTTGCGACTCCGCGGATCGTGGGCTTGTAATGGGTCAAGTTGGAACACCCCTGCAGGGTTTTGAACTTTCGAAAGTCGTGCCCGCGATTATGTGGTAGATGGGAGCTTGTTAATATCCGGTTGTAGAAAACTTGACACAATGTTTCTAATACACTACCAGCGTGTGTTCCGTGACTGCCAATTTCCGAATAGGGATTCGGGAGTTGAACACGGAGGGGTTATGATTGTTGAGCTTGTAGCTAGGATCACTTCGTGATCACTTCTTGTCCGAGGCTTTCTCTTCTCGCTCTCACTCACGTAAGCTAGTTGCTAGTTGCTGCTGCAGACACTTATTCTTTTCTTCAGCCTTATCCTCTCCCAAAGGCTTAGATAGTCTTTTTACCCGGAAACGGGATTGCTGAGTCCTCTGTGGCTCACAGTTACTTCACACACCAGATGCAGGTCCAGTTGTGAGCTATCCAGGTGATGGCACCGAGCTGGATTGGGAGTACGACGAGGAGCGTAGTCGGTACTATGTGCGATACCCGGATGATCAGTAGTGGAGACTCTTACTAGGATTCGATCCGCCTGTGGTTTATTTATCTGAGTTTGGTATCTTGCTTTTGGATTTTGCCCTTAGAGGGTTGTGATGTTCTTAATGTATGATGTTTGAGACTTGAATTGTAATTCTGTGACGTGGCGAGTGTAAGCCAACTATTTTTGTTTACTATCCCCTCTTTTACATGAGATGTGCGAAGATTACCGAACTTGAGATCATTCTAGGATGGATTTATGCCTTTAAGTCGTGCCTCGACACGTAGGAGGTATAACTCCATCCTGGGCATTACAAGTTGGTATTCAGAGCCTTCTCCGACCTAGGAGCCCCCACTGTTTGATCGAATCATTGACGGTCGAGTCTAGGCACACACTGAAAACTTTTTGAGTCCTATATTATATCGGAGAGTAGGATTTCTTTGCTTCTCATCCCCTTTCTCTCTGGTGTGGACTCCTGACGACTACTCTTGTCTCTCCTATCTTCAAAAATTGCACCAAATTGTTTTTTAGGAATCCCGCGAGTATTCTGGGATTGTTTCGATGTTCTTGTGACAAGGATATTGTTCTCGATGCCTCCTGTTCCCGGGGAGTGGAGCTTCGGGGTATTGTTGTCACAAGCATATCGCGGCAGTACTAAATACTTAAGACGGCCGACATCGAAAATCTCTCCTATACGGCCAGTGGCAAGATAACCCCGACATCACCCAGTACTGGGGAGGTAGTTCGAGAGTATTGCCATAGCTTGTTATAGTGGATGCTTTTCGAAGGTCCGAGGTACACAGTTTCCGAGAAAGACTGGTTATGTGTTGAAGGATGGATACACCTGGATGTAGGTTTAGAGTTGATTGCGTGGTGCTTCCCGTGTATCCCCAACACCTGATTGCATAACTGGAATCTTTCGGAAATCTATAGGTGGGTTTTATCCAGTAGATCGTAGGCATTCTTCCAACGAATGCAGGTTAGTGAGTTCGGGGTTCTACATTGAGTGAAGTGGTTATATGACCGGTGTTACTATCAGGAGTTGCATCTTAAAGGGTCCTTGGCTGTGCTGATCCGGGGATTGCAAAACCTTTTCGTAACGCGTTCATATGCTTTCAGCACAAAGATGTTAGAACGAAACTCCTCTCTTGTGTTTGTTCCCGTCTGTACCTTGTTGTTTTTCTTATTTTATCCTTTTGTCCCCTATGTGGCTTCTCGTGAAGATTGATGTTATCATTTAACTGAGAATATCATTCGTTCCTCTTGTTCGGATGATTTCATTCGTTCTTATTGTTCGAATGATTATTGTGAAGACTTGCTGCAATTCATTCCATTGATTTAGCTTATACCATTTGTCAATCAATTGCTGATTCGTGGTCATCTCTTACAGGATGGCTCTGAAAAGGGTTCCCAACGCTAACCCAGAGGTGGAAGAGGTTCCAGAACATCCTCCTTCCCCTCCTCCTCCGCCTGAGGCTTGGAGAGCAATTATGCAGACTACAGCTCAGAACACTCAGTTGATGATGCAGATGATGCAGCAGATGCAAGCTATGCAAGCTAATCAGGGTGTTCCAGGGAATCAAGGCAACTTCTTCCAGCAGCACCATGCTACCCTCAACCAGTTCTTGGCCAACAATCCTAAAGCTTTCAGTTACTGTGTCGACCCTCTTGATGCTGAAGATTGGTTAACCGACATAAAGAAGCATTTTGAGTGCAGTAACGTGAAGGAAGATGATTATGTGAAGTTTGCAGCCTTCCAACTGAAAGATCAAGCAGCTGATTGGTGGCAGCAGTACAAAGACTCCAGGCCAGGTCAAATGATCTCTTGGGAGAATTTCTGCAAGGATTTTCGCTCGCACCACATTCCAACAAGTGTCATCGAGGGCATGCGTGAGCAATTCCGCAACCTGAAGCAGGGCTCCATGACAGTCTATCAGTATAATGTCAAGTTCCAAAACCTCGCTCGCTATGCTAAGCAAGACATTCCTGATGCCAAGAGTAAAATCTATCAGTTCCGTGGAGGTCTCAAAGATGAACTTCAGCTTGCTCTCACTTTGTTCGAGCCCGATGAATTCGACAAGTTCTATAACATGGCTTTGAAACAAGAAGCAGCTCAGCTTAAGATGGAGGCTTCTAAGAAGAGAATTCGAGATGCCGTTCACTCTTCCTCATCGTCTCGGATGGTCTCGAAGCATCAGAAATTCTGGCTTCCTCCTCCTCCAGTGATTCGAGCTCCATTCAACAACTCCAACAACTCCAACAACAAGAACTCTAGTGGTCGTGGTTTCTCCCACCCACCCAACCCGAGCAACCAGTCGAAGAAGTAGTTTCAGTCTCAAGGCTCCAAGTCCAGTGGTTCTCATTTCCGTCCTCTCTCTGAAGTGGTGTGCAACAAGTGTGGACAGAAGGGTCATTATGCCAACAGATGTCCGAATCCGAAGCGTCTTCCTCCTCCTCCACCTGTGAGTTCAGCTATTGTCAGGCATGATCCAAAGGCAGCAAGGGTCAATCTGATGAATGCAGCACAAGCGGAGACTTCTTCTGATGTCATTTTGGGTAACCTTCCAGTTAACTCTTTTCCAGCTAAAGTGTTATTTGATTCGGGTGCTTCATGCTCTTTCATGTCTCAACCATTTGCATCCAAGCACAATATTGCCACTTCAAATTTGCCTCAGAGGTTGCAAGTCATTTCTCCGGGGAGACGTATGTCTTCTACTGTCTATGCTCCGGATGTTTCTATTCGCATGGGAGATTATCGTTTTCTGGCTAAACCGGTGGTTCTTGGTAATTCTGACATCGATCTCATCCTCGGAATGGATTGGCTTTCTCAGCATGATGCTCACATTGATTGTGCTCAAAAGGAAGTCAAGTTGACTCATTCTGATGAAGATGTGATTATCTTCGCCTCCAGGGATAACATTATCAGACTTTTCTCTCTCAATGATAAGGGCGAAATTAATGCCATATCTCAAATTCCGGTGGTGAACGAATATCAAGACGTCTTTCCTGAAGAACTTCCAGGCATGCCTCCACACCGTCAGGTGGAGTTTGTCATTGAACTCGAGCCGGGTACTGAGCCAGCATGCCGGCGTCCGTACAAGCTCTCTTCGGATGAATTGAAGGAATTGAAGAAGCAGCTTGATAAGCAGGAGAGTATGGGTCTCATCAGACCTAGTACATCTCCGTGGGGCTGTGGTGTCTTATTTGACAAGAAGAAAGATGGCACGGAGCGTCTCTGTGTTGACTACCGGCCATTGAACAAGAAGACGATTAAGAACAAGTATCCGCTCCCCAACATCAACGAACTCTTCGAGCAGCTCAAAGGAGCTAAAGTGTTCTCTAAGCTTGACCTCCGAATGGGCTATCATCAAATTCGCATTCGCGAGGAAGACATTCCCAAGACGGCCTTCAGAACGAGCTACGGTTCATACGAGTATACCGTCATGTCCTTCGGTCTCGCCAATGCTCCTCCTACCTTTTCGAGGATGATGCATTACATCTTCAACCCCTATACTGGCGAGTTTGTGCTTGTGTATCTGGATGATATTCTGGTGTTTTCCAAGAATGAAGAAGATCACGAAAAGCACTTACGTCTGGTTCTTGATCGACTCCGAGAGCATAAATTCTATGCCAAGTTCTCCAAGTGTGAGTTTTGGCTCGATAAGGTTTTGTACCTGGGCCACATCATCTCAGCTGACGGCATTGCGGTTAATCCCGAGAAAGTTGAAGCAATTGTCAACTGGGAAGCTCCTCAGAACGTCAAGCAGCTCCGCAGTTTTCTGGGTCTTGCCAGCTATTGCAGAAGGTTCGTTGAGAACTTCTCCAAGATTGCCAAGCCTCTTTCCAACCTGCTTCAGAAGAATGTCAAATACTTTTGGTCTCCAGAGTGTGAAGTGGCATTCAAAACCCTCAAAGAGAAGCTTGTCTCTGCTTCAGTTTTGACTCCTCCAGATGAATCCAAGCCCTATGAAGTATTCTGTGATGCTTCTCTCCAAGGTCTCGGTGGTGTGCTTATGCAAGATAAGAGAATTGTGGCATATACTTCTCGTCAGCTAAAGCCAAGTGAGAAGAACTATCCCACACATGATCTCGAGCTAGCAGCTGTGGTACATGCTCTGATTACGTGGAGACATCTGTTGTTGGGCAGAAAGGTCGACATCTTCACTGATCACAAGAGCTTGAAGTACATCTTCACACAGCCGCATCTGAACCTCCGTCAGACTCGTTGGGTTGAAATGATCCAAGAGTATAATCCCAGCATTGAATACACTCCTGGCAAGGCGAATGTGATTGCAGATGCTTTGAGCAGAAAGGCATATTGCAACAGCCTTCTTATCAAGCTGTACCAGCCTGAGCTTTGTGAAGCATTCAGGAAACTCAACCTCCAAGTTGTTCCGCAGGGTTTTCTTGCAAATCTCCAAATTGCTCCTACCTTGGAAGATCAAGTCCGTGAGGCCCAACTCATTGATACCATGGTGAAGAAAGTGAAACATGGGATTGCAAAGGGCACTCCAAAATACAAGTGCTTCCGTGTTGATGAGAGAGATACCTTGTTCTTCGAGGACAGACTTGTTGTTCCCAAAGGTGATCTCAGGAAGCTCATAATGGAAGAAGCTCATGATTCTCTCCTTTCCATTCATCCTGGCAGTTCCAAGATGTATCAAGATCTCAAGCAGTCTTACTGGTGGACACGCATGAAAAGGGAAATCGCCCAATTCGTGAATGAATGTGATGTATGCAGAAGAGTGAAAGCAGAACATCAACGTCCAGCCGGTCTTCTCCAACCTCTTCCTATTCCCGAGTGGAAGTTCGACCACATTGAAATGGACTTCGTCACTGGCTTTCCTAAATCCAAGCGAGGAAATGATGCTATCTTTGTGGTGATTGACAAGCTTACCAAAGTCGCTCACTTTCTTCCAGTCAAAGAATCAATCAATGCAGCTCAACTTGCAGAGTTGTACACTTCCAGAATTGTGTCCCTACATGGCATTCCTCAAGTGATATCCTCAGACCGTGGAAGCTTGTTCACATCAAGGTTCTGGGACTCCTTTCAGTCCGCCATGGGCACTAAGATCAGGTTCAGCACTGCATTTCACCCTCAGACTAGTGGTCAAGTCGAGCGCGTGAATCAGATTCTAGAAGACATGCTCAGGGCCTGTGTCATCTCCTTTGGCATGAAATGGGAAGACTGCCTTCCATTTGCCGAGTTCTCTTACAACAACAGCTTTCAAGCAAGTGCAGGCAAAGCACCGTTTGAAATTCTCTATGGCAGAAAGTGCCGTACCCCTCTCAACTGGTCTGAAACAGGCGAACGCCAACTTCTTGGCAATGACTTGATCTCAGAAACCGAAGAAATGTGCAAAGTCATACGTGAGAATCTCAAGGCCGCTCAGTCGCGTCAGAAGAGCTACTATGACGGCAAGCATCGTGATTTGGCTTTCAACATCGGTGATCATGTCTATCTCCGAGTTTCTCCGATGAAAGGCACCCAAAGATTCAGTATCAAAGGAAAGCTTGCTCCTAGATACGTCGGGCTTTTCAAGATTCTTGGCAAAAGAGGCGATCTAGCCTATCAACTTGAACTCCCTTCAAACTTCGCCAATGTTCATGATGTCTTCCTGTTGGGGAACGTTGCATGGGAAACAAAAAATTTTCCTACGCTCACCAAGATCAATCTAGGAGATGCATCTACGAGGGGAGAGTTGGATCCACATACCCTTGTAGATCGCTAAGCGGAAGCGTTCAAGAACGCGGTTGATGGAGTCGTACTCGCCGCGATTCAGATCGCCGAAGATCCTAGCACTGAACGGACGGTGCCTCCGCGTTCTTCACACGTACAGCTCGGGGACGTCTCCTCCTTCTTGATCCAGCAAGGGGGAAGGAGAGGTTGATGGAGAAACCAGCAGCACGACGGCGTGGTGGAGATGGTGGTGGAGGAATTCCAGCAGGGCTTCGCCAAGCACTGCGGAATTGACGAAGATGTTTGTGGGAGAGGGAGGGCAGCGCCGAGGCACGAACGTGTCTGGCTGCCCTCCCTCTGCCTCTCTTTATATAGGGGGGAGAGAGGGGAGGGGGCGCCCTAGGGTTTACCCCTAGGGGCGGCGGCCAAGGGGAGATGGGAGGGGGCGGCGGCCCAGGGGCTAGGGTTTCCCCCCCCCCCAAGTGCCTTGCCCCCCACTCCAAAGGGTGCGGCTGCCCTAGGGGGGGCCACCCCCCATGCGCAGGTGGAGAGGGCCCAAGGGGGGCGCACAGCCCCATGAGGGCTGTTGCGTCTCCCACTTGTGGCCCATAGGGCCCATAACAATTACCGGGACCCCCCGAAACCCCTTTCGGTCATCCGACGACTCCCCGGTGCTTCCCGGAACACTTCCGGACTCCGATCACTCTCATCCTATATATCAATCTTCGTCCCCGGACCATTCCGGAGACCCTCGTCACGTCCGGGATCTCATCCGGGACTCCGAACAACCTTCGGTTACCATACACTATTCTCACTAACAACCCTAGCGTCACCGAACCTTAAGTGTGTAGACCCTGCGGGTTCGGAAACTATGCAGACATGACCGAGACACTCCCAGGTCAATAACCAATAGCGGGATCTGGATACCCATATTGGTTCCCACACGTTCCTCGATGATCTCATCGGATGAACCACGATGTCAAGGATTCAGGCAATCCCGTATACAATTCCCTTTGTCTCGTCGGTATGTTACTTGCCCGAGATTCGATCGTCGGTATCTCTATACCTAGTTCAATCTCGTTACCGGCAAGTCTCTTTACTCGTTCCGTAATACACAATCCCGTGACTAACTACTTAGTCACTTTGAGCTCATTGAGATGACGTATTACCGAGTGGGCCCGGAGATACCTCTCCGTCACACGGAGTGACAAATCCCAGTCTCGATCCATGTCAACTCAACAGACACCTTCGGAGATACCTGTAGAGTACCTTTATAGTCACCCAGTTACGTTGCGACGTTTGGCACACACAAAGCACTCCTACGGTGTCAGTGAGTTACATGATCTCATGGTCATAGGAACTTATACTTGACATGCAGAAAACTATAGCGATAACTGATACGATCAAAAGCTATGTTTAACGTTTGGGTCTCGTCCATCACATCATTCTCCTAATGATGTGATCCCGTCATCAAATGACAACTCATGTCTATGACCTGGAAACCGCGGTCATCTTTGATCAACGAGCTAGTCCTGAAGAGGCTTTCTAGGGACACAAAGTTTGTCTATTTATCCACACATGTATTTAAGTTTCCAATCAATACAATTATAGCATGGATAATAAAGATTATCATGAACAAGGAAATATAATAATAACTCTTTATTATTGCCTCTAGGGCATATTTCCAACAGTCTCCCACTTGCACTAGAGTCAATAATCTAGCATTACAAGGTAATGAATCTAACACCCATAGAGTCTTGGTGTTGATCATGCTTAGCCCGTGGAAGAGGCTTAGCCAACGGATCTGCAACATTCAAATCCGTGTGTACTTTGCAAATGCTTATGTCCTCCTCCTTGACTGAATCGCGGATGGAATTGAAGCATCGCTTTATGTGTCTGGTCCTCTTGTGAAACCTTGGTTCCTTGGCTAGAGCAATGGCACCAGTGTTGTCACAAAACAGAGTCATTGGGTTCAATGCACTAGGCACAACTCCAAGATCTGTCATGAACTCCTTCATCCAGACACCTTCCTTTGCCGCCTCCGAGGCAGCTATGTACTCCGCTTCGCATGTAGAATCGGCTACCACGCTTTGCTTGGAACTGCACCAGCTTACCGCTCCCCCGTTGAGAATATATACGTATCCGGTTTGAGACTTGGAGTCATCCGGATCAGTGTCAAAGCTTGCATCGACGTAACCCTTTACGACGAGCTCTTGATCACCTCCATAAACGAGAAACATCTCCTTAGTCCTTTTCAGGTACTTTAGGATATTCTTGACCGCTGTCCAGTGATCCATACCAGGATTACTTTGAAACCTTCCGGCCATACTTATGGCAAGGCTGACATCTGGTCTCGTGCACAGCATTGCATACATGATAGAGCCTATGGCTGAAGCATAGGGGACGACACTCATCTTTTCTCTATCTTCCGCAGTCACTGGGCATTGAGTCTTACTCAACTTTGTACCTTGCAATACCGGCAAGAACCCCTTCTTGGATTGATCCATTTTGAACTTCTTCAAAACTTTATCAAGGTATGTACTTTGTGAAAGTCCTATCAAGCGTCTCGATCTATCTCTATAGATCTTGATGCCCAATATGAAAGCAGCTTCACCGAGGTCCTTCATCGAAAAACTCTTGTTCAAATACCACTTCACGCTATCCAAAAATTATATATTGTTTCCAATTAGCAATATGTCATCCACATATAATATTAGAAACGCTATAGAGCTCCCACTCACTTTCTTGTAAATACAAGCTTCTCCGTAAACTTGTACAAACCCAAATGCTTTGATCACCTCATCAAAGCGAAGATTCCAACTCCGAGATGCTTGCACCAGCCTATAAATGGAACGCTGGAGTTTGCAAACTTTGTCAGCATTCTCTGGATCGACAAAACCTTCCGGTTGTATCATATACAACTCTTCCTTAAGAAAACCGTTAAGGAACGCCGTTTTGACATCCATCTGCCAAATTTCATAATCGAAATACGCAGCTATTGCTAACATGATTCGGACGGATTTAAGCATCGCTACGGGTGAGAAAGTCTCATCGTAGTCAACTCCTTGAACTTGTGAAAAACCCTTTGCCACAAGTCGAGCTTTATACACGGTGACATTGCCGTCAGCGTCCGTCTTCTTCTTAAAAATCCATTTATTCTGAATGGCCTTCCGCCCTTCAGGTAATACTTCCAAAGTCCATACTTTGTTTTCATACATGGATCCCATCTCGGATTTCATGGCCTCTAACCATTTGTCGGAATCCGGGCCCACCATCGCTTCTCCATAGCTCGTAGGTTCACTGTTGTCCAACAACATGACCTCCAAGACAGGGTTACCATACCACTCAGGTGCAGTGCGTACCCTTGTCGACCTACGAGGTTCGGTAGTAACTTGATCAGAAGCTTCTTGATCATCATCATCGGCTTCCTCTTCAACCGCTGCAGGCTCTACAAAAACATCTTTCTGTGCTGCGCTACTCTCTGGTTGAAGCAGAGGTTCAATAACCTCATCAAGTTCTACCTTCCTCCCACTCAATTCTTTCGAGAGAAACTCTTTCTCGAGAAAGGACCCGTTCTTAGCGACAAACACTTTGCCCTCGGATCTGAGATAGAAGGTGTACCCAACCGTCTCTTTTGGGTATCCTATGAAGACACATTTGTCCGCTTTGGGTTCGAGCTTTTCTGGCTGAAGCCTTTTGACATAAGCATCGCAACCCCAAACTTTGAGAAAAGACAACTTAGGTTTCTTACCAAACCATAGTTCATACGGTGTTGTCTCAACGGACTTAGATGGAGCCCTATTTAAAGTGAATGCAGCTGTCTCTAACGCATATCCCCAAAACGATAGTGGCAAATCGGCAAGAGACATCATAGAACGCACCATATCTAATAGGGTTCGATTACGACGTTCGGACACACCATTACGCTGTGGTGTTCCAGGTGGCATTAACTGTGAAACAATTCCACATTTTCTTAAGTGATTGCCAAACTCATAACTCAGATACTCTCCCCCTCGATCAGATCGTAGGAACTTGATCTTCTTGTTACGATGATTCTCAACTTCACTCTGAAATTGCTTGAACTTTTCAAACGTTTCAGACTTATGCTTCATCAAGTAAATATACCCATATCTACTTAAGTCGTCAGTGAAGGTGAGAAAATAACGATATCCACCGTGCGCCGTGACACTCATCGGGCCACACACATCAGTATGTATGATTTCCAATAAGTCACTTGCCCGTTCCATTGTCCCTGAAAACGGGGTCCTTGTCATCTTGCCCATGAGGCACGGCTCGCATGTGTCAAGTGATTCAAAATCAAGAGACTCCAAAAGTCCATCAGCATGGAGCTTCCTCATGCGTTTCACGCCGATATGACCCAGACGGCAGTGCCACAAGAAAGTGGTATTATTGTTATCAACTCTACATCTTTTGGCATCAATGTTATGAACATGTGTATCATCACTATCGAGATTCAATAAGAATAAACCCCTTACTTCGGGTGCATGACCATAAAAGATATTACCCATATAAATAGAACAACCTTTATTCTCTGATTTAAATGAGTAACCGTCTCGCATTAAACAAGATCCAGATATAATGTTCATGCTCAACGCAGGCACTAAATAACAATTATTCAGGTTCATAACTAATCCCGATGGTAATCGAAGAGCGAGCGTGCCGACGGCGATCACATCAACCTTGGAACCATTTCCCACGCGCATCGTCACTTCGTCCTTCGCCAGCCTCCGTTTATTCCGTAGTTCCTGTTTAGAGTTGCAAATGTGAGCAACCGAACCGGTATCAAATACCCAGGCACTACAACGAGAGTTGGTAAGGTACACATCAATAACATGTATATCACATATACCTTGCTTGTTGTTGTTGGCCCCCTTCTTGTCTGCCAGATACTTGGGGCAGTTCCGCTTCCAGTGGTCGTTCCCCTTGCAATAGAAACACTCAGTCTCTGGCTTGGGCCCAGCCTTGGGTTTCTTCACTGGATGAGCAACTGCCTTGCCACCCTTCTTAGAGTTACCCTTCTTGCCCTTGCCATTCTTCTTGAAACTGGTAGTTTTATTGACCATCAACACTTGATACTCCTTCTGGATGTCTGCCTCAGCGACTTTCAGCATCGCAAACAGCTCGGCGATGGTTTTGTTCATCCCTTGCATGTTATACTGCTGCACGAAGCTCTTGTAGCTAGGTGGGAGTGACTGGAGAATTCTGTCAATGATAGCCTCCTCCGGGAACACAAGTCCCAGATCAGCTATGCGGGTATAGTACCCAGACATCTTCAGTAAGTGCTCACTGACAGACGAATTCTCCTCCGTCTTGCAAGCAAAGAATTTATCGGTGGTCTCATACCTCTCGATCTTGGCATTCTTCTCAAAGATGAACTTCAACTCCTGGAACATCTCATATGCTCCATGACGTTCAAAACGCCTTTGAAGTCCTCCTTCCAAGCTATACAACATGGCACACTGCACTACTGAGTAGTCATCCGCACGCGACTGCCAGGCGTTCATAACGTCCACAGAGGCCGGAGCGGGGGGTTCACCTAGCGGTGCATTTAGGACATAAACCTTTTGGGCAGCTGTGAGGATGATCCTCAGATTGCGGAGCCAGTCCACAAAGTTGCTCCCATCATCTTTCAGCTTAGTTTTCTCTAGGAACGCATTAAAATTCAGGGGAGCTATTGCGGGAGCCATCTACAACCAAAGATTTGCAAAGACATCTTAGACTATTGTTCATGATAAGTGAGTTTTAACTAATCAAATTACTTATAACTCCCACTCAAATTGACATCCCTCTGGTCATTCGAGCGTGGCATGATCCAAATCCACCAACCCAAGTCCGATCATCACGTGAGATGAGGTGGTGTCAATGGTGAACATCTTCATGTTGATCATATCTACTATATGACTCATGCTCGAACTTTCGGTCTTCCGTGTTCCGAGGCCATGTCTGTACATGCTAGGCTCGTCAAGTCTAACCCGAGTGTTCTGCATGTGCAAAACTGGCTTGCACCCGTTGTATGCGAACGTAGAGTCTATCACACCCGATCATCACGTTGTGCTTCGAAACGACGAACCTTCGCAACGGCGCACACTCGGGGGGAACACAATTTTATCTTGAAATTTTAGTGAGGGATCATCTTATAATGCTACCGTCGTCCTAAGCAAAATAAGATGCATAAAAGGATTAACATCACATGCAAATCATAAGTGACATGATATGGCCATCAACTCGTGCTTTTGATCTCCATCTCCAAAGCACCGGCATGATCTCCATCGTCACCGGCGTAACACCATGATCCCCATCATCATGATCTCCATCATCGTGTCGCCATCGGGGTTGTCGCGCGCCCACCATGCTCTTACTACTATTGCTACCGTTTAGCGATAAAGTAAAGCATTACATAGCACTTAATGATTGACACGCAGGTCATACAAAAATTAAAGACAACCCTATGGCTCCTGCCGGTTGCCGTATACATCGACATGCAAGTCGATATTAACTATTACAACATGATCATCTCATACATCAAATATATCTCATCATGTCATTGGCCATATCATATCACATACATACCCTGCAAAAACAAGTTAGACGTCCTCTAATTTGTTGTTGCATGTTTTACGTGGCTGCTATGGGTATCTAGCAAGAACGCTTCTTACCTACGCAAAGCCACAACGGTGATATTTAAGTTGCTATTTAACCTTCTACAAGGACCGCCTTTGTCTATTCCGATTCAACTAAGATAGGAGAGACAGACACCCGCCAGCCATCTTATGCAACAAAAGTCGCATGTCTGTCGCTGGAACCGGTCTCATGTACGTGGACATGTAAAGTTGGTCCGGGCCGCTTCATCCCATAATACCGCTGAATCAAGAAAGACCAAGGAGGGAAGCAATCTAAACATCAACGCCCACAAACCCCTTTGTGTTCTACTCGTGAAAGCATCTACGCAAGAACCTAGCTCTGATACCACTGTTGGGGAACGTTGCATGGGAAACAAAAAATTTTCCTACGCTCACCAAGATCAATCTAGGAGATGCATCTACGAGGGGAGAGTTGGATCCACATACCCTTGTAGATCGCTAAGCGGAAGCGTTCAAGAACGCGGTTGATGGAGTCGTACTCGCCACGATTCAGATCGCCGAAGATCCTAGCACCGAACGGACGGTGCCTCCGCGTTCTTCACACGTACAGCTCGGGGACGTCTCCTCCTTCTTGATCCAGCAAGGGGGAAGGAGAGGTTGATGGAGAAACCAGCAGCACGACGGCGTGGTGGAGATGGTGGTGGAGGAATTCCAGCAGGGCTTCGCCAAGCACTGCGGAATTGACGAAGATGTTTGTGGGAGAGGGAGGGCAGCGCCGAGGCACGAACGTGTCTGGCTGCCCTTCCTCTGCCTCTCTTTATATAGGGGGGAGAGAGGGGAGGGGGCGCCCTAGGGTTTACCCCTAGGGGCGGCGGCCAAGGGGAGATGGGAGGGGGCGGCGGCCCAGGGGCTAGGGTTTCCCCCCCCCCC
>LR738712.1:459227008-459272344 GCA_902687465.1 Secale cereale
TAATACATAATCCCGTGACTAACTACTTAGTCACTTTGAGCTCATTGAGATGACGTATTACCGAGTGGGCCCGGAGATACCTCTCCGTCACACGGAGTGACAAATCCCAGTCTCGATCCATGTCAACTCAACAGACACCTTCGGAGATACCTGTAGAGTACCTTTATAGTCACCCAGTTACGTTGCGACGTTTGGCACACACAAAGCACTCCTACGGTGTCAGTGAGTTACATGATCTCATGGTCATAGGAACTTATACTTGACATGCAGAAAACTATAGCGATAACTGATACGATCAAAAGCTATGTTTAACGTTTGGGTCTCGTCCATCACATCATTCTCCTAATGATGTGATCCCGTTATCAAATGACAACTCATGTCTATGACCTGGAAACCGCGGTCATCTTTGATCAACGAGCTAGTCCTGAAGAGGCTTTCTAGGGACACAAAGTTTGTCTATTTATCCACACATGTATTTAAGTTTCTAATCAATACAATTATAGCATGGATAATAAACGATTATCATGAACAAGGAAATATAATAATAACTCTTTATTATTGCCTCTAGGGCATATTTCCAACACTTCCATGTGTCCCAACTTCGCAAATGCTTCAAGGCACCTAAGCGCATGATTCCGTTTGAAGAGATTGATCTTCAACAAGACCTGTCCTACCGAGAGCACCCAGTTGCAATTCTCGAAGAAACCGAACGCAAGACCCGCAACAAGTCCATCAAATTTCTGAAAGTCAAGTGGTCACATCACACCGACTGAGAAGCTACCTGGGAATGAGAAGATCATCTTCGTTCTAAGTACCCTTCCTTTTTCCAGTCCTAGATCTCGGGACGAGATCTTTTTGTAGTAGAGGAGAGTTTGTAATGCCCCGGATGTAATACTTTCCCTTTTGGGTATATAATATATCTCCGGCCTCTTCTATTTCCATTTCGGGTTCTTTATCTTTCGGGTTATCGTCGTTTTGTTGTGTGAGTGTGTGGCATTCATTCATATCATGTAGACATGTGCATCGCATTGCATTTGTGTTGTTGGTTGCATCCGGTTCCACGCGTTCCTTCCCGTTGTCCGTTTCGCGTTCTGGAGCTCCCTCACGTGTCCGTGACGTCCCGTAGGCCTACTTTGGTGTTTGGGCGTTTAACGTTACCGGTGTGCCGCGAGGTTGTTGTGTGTGTTGTTGTTTTGTTGTGTGCGACCCGCCTCTCAAATCTCGTCTCGTTTGGACTCCGTTGGCTATCCCATCAGTTATTTGTGTGGGTCCAAGTGCCTTCACTTCGTGTCCCAGAAACACCCCTACTACAGTCAACTGCCTTCTCCTAGGCCTTTCTAAACTACCCCGCGATCGGATCCGTCGGATCGCGATCGGAGGGCTCCTAGCACCCCCAAATCTCCAAACGCTAGCTATCTGCTATTTATAGACCCTCCTAGTCTATTTTTGGCTTCCCTATCTTCTTCCCCTTCTCCCCTATTTTTTTTTCTTTATCAGATCAGATCAGATCCATCTCCACCACCGCTCCACTCGCCTCCCTCGCCTGGATCCGACCAGGTGGCGGCTGGGGTCAACGCCCGCTCGATCCCTTGCGCCGCTCGATCGCCGCGCCAGGCCTCGGCACTTCGCCTCGCCTGATCGGGCCCATCACCGCGCGCTCCCTCCTCCTGGCCCGTACACCGCCGCCTCCAGCCGGTCCCCACTTCACCGGGCCCAAACCAGCGGCCCACGCCATCGCCACCGGGCATCGCCTCCACCGCCGCATCGCCTCGCCCCCGCACCAGCGCCTAACGGGCCGCGGGCCACCGCATCCGCCGCCTGAGCGGGCCTCGCCAGCGCCTCCCTCGCTAGGCGTCGGGCCTCTCCACCAGGCCAGCCGCTGCCGCCTAGGCCCCCTTCGTGGGCCGCGCCGCCGCGAAGCTGCCATCCGAGCCGCGCCCGAGGCCGCCTCCTCCTTCGCGGGCCGGCGCCACGCGGGCTTCTCCACGCTCAGATCTGCTGCAGCCCGAGCCCATCTCCTTTTTTTTCAGATCTCTGAGGTTGTCTCCTAAATCCTAAGTCCCCAGTAATTTTTTGTGTCTGATGCCTTTTTCAAACATGCATAACTTTTTGTCTGTTGCTCCGATTCGCGCGTATAATATGTCCAGACGTTCGTGGGATCGTGCTCTACGTTTCATCTGTTGTTGTCATGCATGTTAGAGATCATCTAGGTGCTCGTTTTGCTGTTGAAAGAGTGCATCGTGATATAAACTGCTGCTATGTGATGTTTTTATGCCATCTTTGCCATGTGATATCTTTTAGCTCGTTTGTCCGATTGATGCAAATGACATGTCCACGTGTTCGTCTTGCCATGCTCTACGTGTTGTATGTGATAGGGTGCATGATAGATTTATTATTGCCTTGTTATCATCGTTGCAAAGTGCCATGTGGCTGTGATGTTGTTTCACTTGTTACGAAATGCCATCTTGTTGAGCTCGTTGCTATCGTTGTGTTTACCTCCATGAAGCATGCTTGTGTGTTTCGGTATCACCTTCATGTGAACTTTGATGAGGTGCTTACCTCTTGCCATGTTTAGTTTCGAGGTGACTTAAACATGCTCTTTTATGTGCCATGATGAAATTGCTGTTTTAGGACTTAGTGGATTTTCACTAAGTCTGAAATCTGTAACGTTCCGATGCCATGTTCGTGTGATGTTCTAGGATAAAGCATGTTAGTTTTGGAGTGGATCTTGATTGTTCCTTGTAGTATATATTGTTGTATTTCCATTCATGTCCTCACATGTCTATTTAAGTGGCTGTAGCATGTTTATATTTTGCTCCAAAGTTTCAATAAAATTCTGCTGCCAGAATTTTATTGTCAAGTTCAATATGTCCAAGATCATTGCTATTGATCCGTGACTCCGTTGGGGGCGCACCTTTGGACTTAGTTGCTGTAGTATATGTCTAGTTTGTGTTCATGTCCTTTTCCTTGATATTTGAATGATGTAGCTCAATTATTTTGAGCTCCGAAGTTGCTATGATGCTGTAATTTTCAGCTTTCGCTCATTTCTTGTTTCGGGCATAACTTTTAGCCCGTAACTCCGATTTCAGCGAATCTTATATCAAACTTGATTGATTTGATGTGTAGAATCATAATATGATATTGTTATCATGTTTTGAGGTGTTTTGCTTGAGTGATATTTTACGTGCTCCGTGTGCATCCTTAGTGCATCCATCATGCATTCATCTTTTCGAGTGCGCATTGCATCTTGTTGATTGGTGCTTGGTGTGATTGTTTTGTTTAGAGCCGGAAGCCGAGACCGAGATCGAGTACGAGCACGAGGTTTCCAATGAGGTTGAGCACGAGGACCCTTCTTACGATCCGAACGACTTCTCTTCAGGCAAGATGACCGAACCCTGATAACATTACTATCTTTGCCTATTGCTAGTAGTCTCGATCTATAGTTTTGCCTCGATGCCCATGATCTTCTTGTCAGCCTCCTACTTGTAACCAATTGCCATGTTTAACCAACCTACCTATGCAAACCGTTGCTTGGCTAAGTACGCTTCGCTCAGCCCTTCTTATAGCATTGCTAGTTGCAGGTGAAGATCGAAGATGCTTGCTTCATGTTGAAGTTTGGTTGGGTTATATCACACTATATAATTGCTTAAATGAAATCATCTATATATTGGCAAGGGTGGAAGGCTAAGCCTTTTGCTTGGTGATTTGTTCCACTCATGCCGTTAGGAACCGTATAAACCGGTGTTATGTTTCTTGATTATGCGTTCCTAACACGGTTGGGGTGTATGGGACCCCCTCGATAAACCGCTAAGTGCTAAGTCTTTTCCAGCAAGTCCCAACATTGGTACTATTTGCCTAATAACAAACTAAACTTGCATAGGGAGTAATTAACCCTCTTTCTTAATCAACAACCCCGGGCCAGTGCTCCACATGAGTGTTGGTCCGAAACGGGGAGCCTGCGGGGCCGCCTTGGGGCAACTCGAGGTATCTGGCATACACCCGTAGCTTCGCCCATCCGGCCGTGTCCTGAGACTTAGATACGCGCGGCTACTATCAGGGTGTCGACACGCCGGGAGGATTTGCTGGATTAGCCTTACCTTAGCTCGGTATATCTTGAGCACGGGATTCCGAGGATACTCGGGTCTTCCCACTTTGGAGTTGCGACTCCGCGGATCGTGGGCTTGTAATGGGTCAAGTTGGAACACCCCTGCAGGGTTTTGAACTTTCGAAAGCCGTGCCCGCGGTTATGTGGCATATGGGAACTTGTTAATATCCGGTTGTAGAAAACTTGACACAATGTTTCTAATACACTACCAGCGTGTGTTCCGTGACTGTCAATTTCCGAATAGGGATTCGGGAGTTGAACACGGAGGGGTTATGATTGTTGAGCTTGTAGCTAGTATCACTTCGTGATCACTTCTCGTCCGAGGCTTTCTCTTCTCGCTCTCACTCACGTAAGCTAGTTGCTAGTTGCTGCTGCAGACACTTATTCTTTTCTTCAGCCTTATCCTCTCCCAAAGGCTTAGATAGTCTTGTTACCCGGAAACGGGATTGCTGAGTCCTCTGTGGCTCACAGTTACTTCACACACCAGATGCAGGTCCAGTTGTGAGCTATCCAGGTGATGGCACCGAGCTGGATTGGGAGTACGACGAGGAGCGTAGTCGGTACTATGTGCGATACCCGGATGATCAGTAGTGGAGACTCTTACTAGGATTCGGTCCGCCTGTGGTTTATTTATCTGAGTTTGGTATCTTGCTTTTGGATTTTGCCCTTAGAGGGTTGTGATGTTCTTAATGTATGATGTTTGAGACTTGAATTGTAATTCTGTGACGTGGCGAGTGTAAGCCAACTATTTTTGTTTACTATCCCCTCTTTTACATGAGATGTGCGAAGATTACCGAACTTGAGATCATTCTAGGATGGATTTATGCCTTTAAGTCGTGCCTCGACACGTAGGAGGTATAACTCCATCCTGGGCATTACATATTTTCATCATGACTAGTGCAATCATCATTAGTACTATGGATATTCAAAGAGCTCGTACTAACAATATTGCAATCATGCTCATCATTCAAAAATTTAATGCCAAACATTTTAATGCATTCTTCTTCTAGTACTTGAGCACAATTTTCCTTCCCATCATTTTCACGAAAGATATTAAAAAGATGAAGCATATGAGGCAACCTCAATTCCATTTTTTTAGTTTTCTTTTATAAACTAAACTAGTGATCAAACAAGAAACTAAAAGATTTGATTGCAAGATCTAAAGATATACCTTCAAGCACTCACCTCCCCGGCAATCGCACCAGAAAAGAGCTTGATGTCTACTACGCAACCTTCATCTTGTAGATGTTGTTGGGCCTCCAAGTGCAGGGGTTTGTAGGACAGTAGCAAATTTCCCTCAAGTGGATTACCTAAGGTTTATCAATCCATGGGAGGTGTAGGATGAAGATGGTCTCTCTCAAACAACCCTGCAACAAAATAACAAAGAATCTCTTGTGTCCCCAACACACCCAATACAATGGTAAATTGTATAGGTGCACTAATTTGGCGAAGAGATGGTGATACAAGTGCAATATGGATGGCAGATATAGGTTTTTGTAATCTGAAATTATAAAAACAGCAAGGTAACTAATGATAAAAGTGAGCACAAACGGTATTGCAATGCTTTGAAACAAGGCTTAGGGTTCATACTTTCACTAGTGCAAGTTCTCTCAACGATAATAACACAACTGGATCATATAACTATCCATCAACATGCAACAAAGATTCACTCCAAAGTAACTAATAGCGGAGAACAAACGAAGAGATTATTGTAGGGTACGAAACCACCTCAAAGTTATTCTTTCCGATTGATCTATTCAAGAGTCCGTAGTAAAATAACACGAAGCTATTCTTTCCGTTCGATACATCCTAGAGTTCGTACTATAATAACACCTTAAGACACACATCAACCAAAACCCTAATGTCACCTAGATACTCCATTGTCACCTCAAGTATCCGTGGGCATGATTGTACGATATGCATCACACATCCTCAGATTCATCTATTCAACCAACACAAAGAACTTCAAAGAGTGCCCCAAAGTTTCTATTGGGGAGTCAAGACGAAAACGTGTGCCAACCCCTATGCATAGATTCCCAAGGTCACGGAACCCGCAAGTTGATCACCAAAACATACATCAATTGAATCAATAGAATACCCCATTGTCACCACGGGTATCCCACGCAAGCCATACATCAAGTGTTCTCAAATTCTTAAAGACTCATCGGATAAGATAACTTCAAAGGGAAAACTCAATCCATTACAAGAAGGTAGAGGGGGAGAAACATCATAAGATCCAACTATAGTAGCAAAGCTCGCGATACATCAAGATCGTGCCATATCAAGAACACAAGAGAGAGAGAGAGAGAGAGAGAGAGAGAGAGAGAGAGAGAGAGACCAAACACATAGCTACTGGTACATACCCTCAGCCCCGAGGGTGAACTACTCCCTCCTCGTCATGGAGAGCACCAGGATAATGAAGATGGCCATCGGTGAGGGATTCCCCCCCCCCTCCGGCAGGGTGCCGGAATGGGTATAGATTGGTTTTCGGTGGCTACAGAGACTTGCGACGGCGGAACTCCTGATCTAGGTTTCTTTCTGGAAGTTTGGGTATATACAAGAGGTGTTGGAGTTGGGAACAATTAAGGGGGGTCCTCGAGGTGGCCACGAGATAGGGGGGGCACGCCCAGGGGGTAGGGCGCGCCCTCCCACCCTCGTGGTTGCCTCGGGACTCCTCTGGTCCATCTCCGGTACTACATGGGCTTCTTCTGATCCAAAAACAACCTCCGTTGAGTTTCAGGTCAATTGGGGTCCGTTTGGTATTCCTTTTCTGCGATACTCAAAAACAAGGAAAAAACAGAAACTGGCACTGGGCTCTAGGTTAATAGGTTAGTCCCAAAAATCATATAAAAGTGTATATTAAAGCCCATCAAACATCCAAAAGAGATAATATAATATCATGGAACAAACAAAAATTATAGATACGTTGGAGACGTATCATCCTTCTTGGTCATCATGCCCTCCATGGTTGCGATCAAGGCGATGGACGCCACATCCCGCTTGTTGCCCTTCTTGGAGTTCGTCTTACCCCGCGGTCGTGGCTTCTCACCCTCCCCAACCTCCTCCATGGACTTCTTCCTCCCACGCGCCATGAGGCCGGCATATTGCGCCTTGTACTTCTCCTCCCGTTGATGACCCTCCAACAATGGGAGAGGTTGAATGACTTGCCTTCATGTTGTACCTTAAAAGCCTCCAAAGCTTGAAACGCCTACAAATGGATAGCATGCAAGCATATGGGAAAATGAGTATGCAAATGGACATGCAAGCATATACAGAGTGAAAATGAAGAGGGACGCATGCATACCATGTCTTGCATGGCGATGCCGCTCAGGGGCATGCCTTGATGCTTGCAAGGCTGGCACAAAACTTGTTGCACTCTTGTTGTATGACCCTCCAACGCTTGAATGAACACCCACCCGCGCGTGCTTTGTATTTGGTACGGCGCAAACTTCTTGCGCTAATTGAACTCACGGTGAACACAAATCCAAAAGGGTCGATGCCTTTTCTTCGGCGCCGACCTTGGGGTCTTGCCCAATGTCCCTCCAACACTCACAAAGGAGCTTGCCCTCGGCCGCTACGTATGCCTTCGTCCGCTTGCTCTTGTGCTTCGTCTTCGCTCCGGCGGCTTGGTTGGTGAGCTCGTCCTCAAACAAAAGCTCCCATCGATGTCCAACTCATCCTCTTCCTCGAGGTCATAGTCCTCCAGAAATTCATGGTCCAGTGGGAAGTCGTCCAGGTCCAGGCCGACCTGATCTTGCATTAGGCGTCGTTGTAGGATCGAAAGTAGGTCTAGAGGGGGGGTGATTAGACTACTTGACAATATAAAAAATCTGCCTTTAGATCATGCAATGTTTTTGGCAGTTTCACAATTAAGATCAATTCAAGTATCACCCTACACATGCAATTCTAGAGTATAAGCAGCGGAAAGTAAATTGCACATGTAAAAGAGAGATGGAGAAGATCAAACGCAGTTTGGTGACACGAAGATTTTTGTCGTGGTTCCGATAGGTGGTGCTATCGTACATCCACGTTGATGGAGACTTCAACCCACGGAGGGTAACGGCTACGCGAGTCCACGGAGGGCTCCACCCACGAAGGGTCCACGAAGAAGCAACCTTGTCTATTCCATCATGGCCTACGCCCACGGAGGACTAGCCTTACTCGGGGTAGATCTTCAAGAAGTAGGCGATCTCCTTGCCCTTACAAACTTCTTGGTTCAACTCCACATCTCGAAGACGGAGGCTCCCAAGCGACACCTAACCAATCTAGGAGGCACCACCCTCCAAAAGGTAATAGACGGTGTTGATGATGATGAACTCCTTGCTCTTGTGCTTCAAATGATAATCTCCCCAACACTCAACTCTCCTCACTGATATGGCTGTGGTGGAAGAAAGGTTTGAGTGGAAAGCAACTTGGGAAGGCTAGAAATCAAGTTTCATATGGTAGGAATGGAATGGCTTGATCTCAACACAAGGGTAGGTGGTTCACTTCTCAAAAAGTGTATGGTAGGAGTGGTAGACTTTCTGATGGCTCTCTCCACGAATGAAGAGGGGGTGGAGGGGTATATATAGCCTCCACACAAAATCCAACCGTTACACACACATTTGACCAATCTCGGTGAGACCGAAGTTAAAACTCGGTCAGACCGAAAGTTCAAATATAGTGAACGTTGGGATTTTCGGTGGGACCGAAAATACCATCTCGGTGTGTCCGAAGTGAGTCAAAGGTTGGAGCTTGCCATCTCGGTGAGACCGAAAGTAACAACTCGGATATTCCGAAGTGATGTCAATTGGTTACAGAAGGTTGGCAGTCCATTTTCGGTGAGACCGAAACTCAAAATCGGATGGACCGAGAAATTAGGGTTTGGAGGAATAACTGAGGTGGTTCATCTCGGTGGGACTGAGTTTGCAGAATCGGTTTGTCCGAGATTACTTATGAGTGTGTTAAGTAGTGAAGAGTGCTGATAGTTGAGGGAGCTAGATCACCAAGCACTTGAGCAACTAGATCATTAACACAACCTCGTCCCCTTTTAATAGTATTGGCTTTTCCTATGGACTCAATGTGATCTTTGATCACTAAACCAAAAATAGAGTCTTGAGCTTTTGCCAATGCTTGTCTTAGCATTTTGAGGGGTCCACTTCTTCAGACATTTCCATACCCATATCATCGAACTTTTCTGAAATGATTCTCAAGTAAATATTAGTTCAATGATATATATGTTGTTATTAATTACCAAAACCACCCGGGGATTAGTTGCACTTTCAATCTCCCCATTTTTGGTAATTGATGACAACATATAGATCAAAGCTTCGACAAAAGATATAATCAATGAATAATATCGTCGCTTTGAGAAGTATGTGATAAACAAGAGCTCCCCCTAAATTTGTGCATTATTTAAAATTTGCGTTTGAATGCAAATGCACAATCGATTAGGATTATGGGTCACTCTTCCATGTCACATACATCTTGGTGGAGCGCACAAACTGATAAGAATGAATAACATGCACTCAATCACCAAAACAAGAGTAAATGGCCATACAATAAGGAATAGCATATGATAAGCAATAAGCACACATTAAAGCATAGTATGACTAAGCACTCATTAAGATAGCATCAAACGTAGTAGCAAGCACACTTAAAGTTCCAGGAACCAAAAGAAATCACTGTATCTCAAAGAAAACTGGCAAAAGAACGAAAGACGAAAGAGCACTCTCTCTCTCGAAGCCCTATGATCTATAACAATTTCTCCCCCTTTGGCAACAAGTTACCAAAAAAGTTCGAAAAGGTATAGAGCTAAGCGTCACTGCGGGCTCTGCTGGCGGCTCCCGTCTGGGTAGATGTCGGTGTAGAGATAGCTGCATCGGCGAAGACTTCTGCTGATGTCTGCGCTGGAGGAGTGGATGCTGGAGCTGGAGCAACTGCTGGAGCTGTAGCTGGTGCTGAAGTGGTAGCCCTGGAGTCTGTCACTGGGATAGCTGCAGATCTGGATCCTCTGGGAACCTGAGCAGTCTGGCGATGAGAGTCCTGGACTAGATCATCCTGCATAAGCTCTGCTCTCTCCTGCCTTGTCTCCTCCATGTCTGCCTCAAGCTTGTTGACAGACACCTGAATCTCAGTCAGCTTCACGTCCAGAGCGTGGATCTTGTCCTTGACAATCCTCTCTAGGCTCTCCTGAGATTGCTCAATGCTGGCCAGGCGTTGTTCAATCCTTTGGGTAGCTTCAAGAATTTGTTCTCCAAAGCTCTTTGGCTTAGCTGCTGCTGCTGCTGCCTCTTTGTCAGCTTTAGCCTTCTTCGCAGCTTCGATTTTGGCCTGTCCTTCTACTGAGGTAGGATCCTCTTCATCCATCACAACTACGTTGTCCTCATGCTCTGGCTGCAGTGGCAAGTGCTTCCTATCCAACATGAATTTGCCCGTGCCAAACTTGGCGTTGATGAGCATCTGAATCTGCGGAGCAAACCCACACGACCTCTTCTGGTCAGCTGCAGTCCTCTTAATGGTCTCTACCATCAAGTCCATCACCTTGAAAGGTGCCTTCTCATCGAGAATGTGCAGCATGTTGATAGAATAGCCTCGAATCATGCGGTGGTCTCCAGACTTAGGCATCAAAGTATGCCTCAGAATAGTGTTAGTGGTGGTCAGACCTGCCTGGAGATAGTACACTGAGCCAAGCTTCCATCCTTCCAAATCAGCAACCGGGATCTCCTTGTACATGTTCTTCATGGAATCATGACTCTTCTTAGGAATCCCATAGACATCAATGTCGTCCTCTCTCTGCACTGGAGCGTTCAGAAGTTCTGCCCATTCTTCAACAGTCGAAGAAAACCTTTGACCTTCAGTCATCCAGGTGATCTTGCCATCAGGATAGAAGTGGGCTGTGGCATAGAACTGCATGATCATCTCGTCGTTCCAAGCTGTCAGCTCTTGACCCACAAAGTCAGCAACTCCACATGCAGTAAAGCTCTCATGCACATGGGGAAAGAAGTCCCGGTGCTCTTCACTGTCAATATACTTCCAGTCAACATACCTGGTGTTAGCAACAATGGGCTTCTTATCCATCAGCACGGTCTCATAGAAATCCTGCTGCTCTCTGGTGTGGAATCTGGGGTCCACAGCAGTCCTTCTCCTTACAGCATATGGATCAGACTGTCTCCATAGCCTGAGACCTTTGTCCTTCCTTGCCTTCATGTCCTCAGCTTGAGGATGAGCATCATTGTGGAGTGGCAACTTGGGACGAAGCTTAAGCAACACATGCTCTTCATCTGATTCAGACGGTGGCATCTCACCTTTGTTCTTCTCAGAAGCTGGAATGCTTCTGGTTGTTCTCTTGGGCTTAGCTGGAGCTGCCTTGGCTTAAGCAGGCTTCTTGGGTTTAGAGGAGGCTTGAGCCCGAATAGCATCACCCATGAACTTGGCTTTCTGAGGAGGAGGCTGGGGTGCTTCTTCTTCTTCTTCTTCTGCAGCATCAACTTGAGGTTCAGCATATACTACCCTCTTCCTTTTGGAAGTCTTCTTCACCTTGCTTGGAGCAGGCTCTTCCAAGTTGAGCTTCTTTGCAACTGCTGACTGCTTTACTTTGCTTGTGCCTTTCCTTGACTGCTGCCCTTGGTGCTCTTTGGCAACCACATTCCTCTTTGGCTTGGAGGTAACTTCCTCAGCAACAAAGTCAGAGTCTTCATCATCAGAAGTTCTCTTCTTCCTGGTTCTGGTGGCTGCGGGAGGCAAACCACTAGGGGTGCTCCTCTCACCATCATCACTGGAGCTGCTAGCAGGACTTGTATCTGCCTCTGGAATTTCAGCAAACGGTGATTCAGACCTGTTCTGGCTGTCACTGACATCTGACATGGCTGAAAAACCTGTGAAAAGATAAGGTATAGGCAGAGTAGAAGAGTTATCACAACTGCAGAGGTTTTTGCAAAAAAAAATGAGTTCAAAACTTAGTTTTGAGTTTTCACAGAATGTATTTCGGTCAAACCGATTTCAGGTTTCGGTGAAACCGAAGTGTTCAACAGAAACCTACACACCACTTTCGGTCAGACCGAAATGGGTTTCGGTCCTACCGATAACTTAGGGTTTCACTGAAACTACGTTTCGGTCATTCCGATTGGCACAACTCGGTTAAACCGAATGATGCAGTGCAATGGCCAGAGGCCAAATCGGTCATTCCGAGTTTCAAAATCGGCTTCACCGAGATGCATTCCGTGGAAACCTAAACCTAAGAATTTTCCTCGAAACTAGAAGATCTGAACTAATGTATAGGGAATATCTCAAACGTGGATTGAATCATGGCAAGCCTATCGTGCAAGAATCGGATGGGGAGCACGAAAAGGGATCGGGACACACCCTAACTTGGTGGTGTCCCTCTACGGCGGCAACGGTGGAGATGATTACCGTTGACGGCGGCGGAGACCTGCGGCGAGGGCGCACAGGCGACGACGGCGACGATCCGTAGACCAGGGCGACGGCAGCAGGGGTCTTGGGGGCGAACGGATTGAAGAATTGAATCGCGCGCAGCCCTCAGGTATATCTAACCCCATGCTGTCGGTGGGACCGAGTTGAAAAACTCGGTGTCACCGAGATGTATAACTGCTGTGCAGTTACGCATATCGGTCAGACCGAGAGTTTGAACTCGGTTTCACCGAGATGAAACCTAGATCAGTCTAAGCGTTTCGGTTGGACCGAGATTGAGAAGCCGGTCAGACCGAAATGAACTTAGAAGGTTTTGGAAGTCAGCCTTAGACGAATCGGTGGCTCCGAGTGCTCCTCACTCGGACTGTCCGAAAAAGACTTGTTCAAAGTTGTGATATGAGCATGAATAGAATTTGAGACAAGAAAGCATAGATAGCTAGGGAAAGGTGCTTAGGCATTCTTGTCCATCCATTTGGCCAGAAAAAGAAAACAAAACAATCAAAACAACAAATGGATGTCCTTGAATGGATAAAATCATGCATTCAACATGCTCACACAATAAGATAGCAACTGAAATATGTGTCAAACATGCACAACCAACACTCTAGCTACTAGCACACAATTTGTCGATGACTAAGTCATCTATATATGAGTATATTGACTTAGGAGCCAAATGAGAACATTTGATCATAGGTCATACTCATCGTTTAAGCACAAGTGGGGTTACCACTTTTACATAAAGCATTTATGTGTTCACACCATTTGGAGATGCTTTAGCTCAATTTTTAGAGCAAAGCTCCCCCTAGATGTGAGAACCCCTTTCAAAGGGTCAAACTAACCTTGGGTTGTCGTAGAAGACTTCATGTAGATGTTGAAGATGTGGATGCTCAATGTTGATGCAGATCATCAAGAGTTGGGAGCAATCCTTTGGATTAGGGCACTTTCAATACCTACATGGGTTAGTCCCACAAGGAACAAACAAGAATATCCATAGACATAGAGTGAAGTACACAAAAGATGATGTCCATGAAAGCAATGATTACCTTGTCCCTTGACTTACCAACAAGAGGGTTTGTGACTCCATGAACTAGTGCATGATGTGGAAGTAGATTGCACAAGTTCTTGCCAAAATGAATATGAGTGAAGTTTGTTGGCGGAGTCACCCTCAAGAACCTACTAGTTCTTCTTCTTTGGGATCCACATCATCTTGATGGGAATCCTTGGTGTTGTAGTTGAGCTTGACGAAGTAGAACTTGATGTGTCCTTGGGAACCCACTTGACCATGGCTTGAGGTGCTTCAATGAATGCATCAATCTCCTCTTGAAGCTTTTCCTTGGCCTTTAGCTTGTGGTCTTGTGGTGGAAGGTCATCTTGAGCTTGTTCCACATTGGAAGAAGTAGGATCATACTTCTCCTTTTGTGAAACAAACTGTGGAGTAGGGTATTGACCTTCTTCCCACTCAACACCTTCGGCGTTGAACTTTCGCTCAAAACCAATCCCTTGATTCTTCCGGTGTCTTCCTTGTTTGCGAACAATCTCCTCAAAGTTCTTGCTTCCGGCAAGACTCTTGTAGACACCTTTCTCTATGATTTCCTTTAATAAGCTATTTTCTTGCTCAAGTGTAACTTGGCTTGAAACATTGTTAGTGGAATCAAGAGAACTACTAGAAGTAACAACATTTGATTTAACATTGTTATTGTTACTACTAGAGGAAGAATTTTTCTTATGTTTGTCATGCTTAGTCTTAATAGGTGGCAAGAAATTAGACAAGAGAAGTCGTTTGGCAAGATATGAAGAACTCTTCTTTCGAAGATCGTCATTGATCGCTTTTAGAAACTCATGTTCTTGCTCTAGAGTGAGCTTCTCGAAGCGTAGCTTCTCATGAGATCTTAGGAGCTCTCTATGATCTTCTTGAGTTGTTTCATGAGCTAACTTAAGAGTGTTTAGTTCTTTAGTTAGACGCTCAATCTCCTTCATAGCATTGTCATTCGACTCTTCTCGACTATAAAGACTACTAGCATTTTCATCATTACTAAACTCACTAGATTTATCATGCAAGAGCTCATCTTCACCAAGCAAGTCATCCTCATCACTATCAAAATCAATATAAAAAATCTGCCTTTAGATCATGCAATGTTTTTGGCAGTTTCACAATTAAGATCAATTCAAGTATCACCCTACACATGCAATTCTAGAGTATAAGCAGCGGAAAGTAAATTGCACATGTAAAAGAGAGATGGAGAAGATCAAACGCAGTTTGGTGACACGAAGATTTTTGTCGTGGTTCCGATAGGTGGTGCTATCGTACATCCACGTTGATGGAGACTTCAACCCACGGAGGGTAACGGCTGCGCGAGTCCACGGAGGGCTCCACCCACGAAGGGTCCACGAAGAAGCAACCTTGTCTATTCCATCATGGCCTACGCCCACGGAGGACTAGCCTTACTCGGGGTAGATCTTCACGAAGTAGGCGATCTCCTTGCCCTTACAAACTTCTTGGTTCAACTCCACATCTCGAAGACGGAGGCTCCCAAGCGACACCTAACCAATCTAGGAGGCACCACCCTCCAAAAGGTAATAGACGGTGTTGATGATGATGAACTCCTTGCTCTTGTGCTTCAAATGATAATCTCCCCAACACTCAACTCTCCTCACTGATATGGTTGTGGTGGAAGAAAGGTTTGAGTGGAAAGCAACTTGGGAAGGCTAGAAATCAAGTTTCATATGGTAGGAATGGAATGGCTTGATCTCAACACAAGGGTAGGTGGTTCACTTCTCAGAAAGTGTATGGTAGGAGTGGTAGACTTTCTGATGGCTCTCTCCACGAATGAAGAGGGGGTGGAGGGGTATATATAGCCTCCACACAAAATCCAACCGTTACACACACATTTGACCAATCTCGGTGAGACCGAAGTTAAAACTCGGTCAGACCGAAAGTTCAAATATAGTGAACGTTAGGATTTTCGGTGGGACCGAAAATACCATCTCGGTGTGTCCGAAGTGAGTCAAAGGTTGGAGCTTGCCATCTCGGTGAGACCGAAAGTAACAACTCGGATATTCCGAAGTGATGTCAATTGGTTACAGAAGGTTGGCAGTCCATTTTCGGTGA
Organism: Secale cereale; assembly: GCA_902687465.1. NCBI lineage: Eukaryota > Viridiplantae > Streptophyta > Magnoliopsida > Poales > Poaceae > Secale > Secale cereale. The sequence continues at coordinate 459,242,632 of LR738712.1, forward strand.
GACCGAAACTCAAAATCGGATGGACCGAGAAATTAGGGTTTGGAGGAATAACTGAGGTGGTTCATCTCGGTGGGACTGAGTTTGCAGAATCGGTTTGTCCGAGATTACTTATGAGTGTGTTAAGTAGTGAAGAGTGCTGATAGTTGAGGGAGCTAGATCACCAAGCACTTGAGCAACTAGATCATTAACACAACCTCATCCCCTTTTAATAGTATTGGCTTTTCCTATGGACTCAATGTGATCTTTGATCACTAAACCAAAAATAGAGTCTTGAGCTTTTGCCAATGCTTGTCTTAGCATTTTGAGGGGTCCACTTCTTCAGACATTTCCATACCCATATCATCGAACTTTTCTGAAATGATTCTCAAGTAAATATTAGTTCAATGATATATATGTTGTTATTAATTACCAAAACCACCCGGGGATTAGTTGCACTTTCAGTCGTGCATGCCAGCTTGATCATCGGTTGCCGGCGTCAATGATCCTCGGTCGTCCTGGCTTTGGGTATCAACGGGACCGTAGCTAGCCACGGTGGCACCGCGAGCGGCCACCACACCACCCTCGAAGATGATGTTCTCCATGAAATGGTTGGATGTCTCATCGGCGGCGGCCGCGGGCATTCTGTCGAACAGGTTGCGGGCGTCGGGGAACGTGTCGACTGGCATCTTCCCTGCGCGTTTCCTGGTCCCTCCGGGTGACGTGGCACGGGCCACCGGCGTGGCATTGAGGTCGATGGGCGCGAGCGTGGAAGGAGCCACCACACTCACCTCCGGCGAGCATTCCCCGAAGAGTCAGGCGGCTTGCAGGTTGACGCGGAAGCCAAGGATCGGGTGCGTCGCCGATGCGTGCAGTGACTCCGGCAGCATCATCCGAGCAAAAGTGGACGAGCCAGTGCTGGCCGTGGCAACGGCGACGTTGACGAGCCCGTGTTGGCAAGGGTTTAACCCTAGGTAGATCAGGGCCTCCCTCGTTGTCGCCGCGACGCTAGGTTTGGTGTCCTCCTTCTGCGCAGTGGTTGCGAGGGCGGCGGCCGCCGCTGCTTCGTCTCTTGTGTTCGTCGCGTTCCTCACGTCCTTCTTTTTGGACGGTTGCACGGCCCGCTCGTCCGGCATGAGCTTCTTCTTGGGCGGGGCGGCGGTCTTTGATCATTATATATAGGCATCACGTCTGTGACAAGTGGACCGAAACGATGCTCCAACTACTACTATTAATCCACACATCGACCGCTATCCAGCATGCATCTAGAGTATTAAGTTCATAAGAACAGAGTAATGCTTTGAGCAAGATGACATGATGTAGAGGGATAAACTCAAGCAATATGATATAAACCCCATCTTTTTATCCTCTATGGCAACAATACAATACGTGCCTTGTTGCCCCTGCTGTCACTGGGAAAGGACACCGCAAGATTGAACCCAAAGCCAAGCACTTCTCCCATTGCAAGAACTATAGATCTAGTAGGCCAAACCAAACCGATAATTCGAAGAGACTTGCAAGGATATTATAATCATACATAAAAGAATTCAGAAAAGAACCAAATATTTCTCGTAGATAATCTTGATCATAAACCCATAATTCATCGAATCTCGACAAACACATCACAAAAAGATTACATCGTATAGATCTCCTAGAAGACCGAGGAGAACTTGGCCTTGAGATCCAAAAAGAGAGAAGAAGCCATCTAGGTACTAACTATGGACCCGAAGGTCTGTGGTAAACTACTCACAACTCATGGTCAGGCGATAGTGTTGATGTAGAAGCACTCCATGGAAGATCCCCCCTCCGGCGGAGCTCCGGAACAGGCCCCAAGATGGGATCTCATGGGAACAGAAGGTTGCGGCGGTGGAATTAGGGTTTTCTCTGTTGCTTCGATGTTTTCAGGGTACATGGGTATATATAGGAGGAAGGAGGGCATCGGGGGAGCAACATGGGGCCCACGAGGTAGGGGGCGCGCCCAGGGGGAGGGGCGCGCCTCCCACCCTCGTGGACGCCACGTGTCTCTTCTGCCATGGTTCTCAAGTCTCCCGTGAAGATATCGTTCCAAAAATATCTCTCCCGAAGGTTTCATTCCGTTTGGACTCCGTTTGATATTCCTTTTTTGCGAAACCCTGAAATAGGCAAAAAACAGCAATCTAGACTGGGCCTTTGGGTTAATAGGTTAGTCCCAAAAATAATATAAAAGTGTATAATAAAGCCCATTAAACATCCAAAACATCCTATATAATAGCATGGAACAATCAAAAATTATAAATATGTTGGAGACGTATCAAGCATCCTCATGCTTAATTCCTGCTCGTCCTCGAGTAGGTAAATGATAAAAACGGAATTTTCAATGTGGAATGCTAACCAACATAATTTTCAATGTAATTCTCTTTATTGTGGCATGAATATTCAGATCCGAAAGATTCAAGACAAAAGTCTATATTGACATAAGAAATAATACTACTTCAAGCATACTAACAAAGCAATCATGTCTTCTCAAAATAACATGGCTAAAGAAAGTTATCCCTACAAAATCATATAGTCTGGCTATGCTCCCTCTTCATCACACAAAATATTCATATCATGCACAACCCCAGTTTCATCCAAGCAATTGTTTTCATAATCAACTTTTTCAAACCTTTCAACTTTCATGCAATACATGAGCGTGAGCGATGGATATAGCACTATAGGTGGAATGGAGTGGTGGTTGTGGAGAAAAAAAAAGGAGGAAGATAGTCTCACATCGACTAGGCGTATCAACGGGCTATGGAGATGCCCATCAATAGATATCAATGTGAGTGAGTAGGGACTGCCATGCAACAGATGCACTAGAGCTAAAAATGTATGAAAGCTCAACAAAATAAACTGAGTGGGTGTGCATCCAACTTGCTTGCTCACGAAGACCTAGGGCATTTGAGGAAGCTCATCGTTGGAATATACAAGCCAAGTTCTATAATGAAAATTCCCATTAGTATATGAAAGTAACTAAACATGAGACTCTCTATCATGAAGAACATGGTGCTACTTTGAAGCACAAGTGTGGAAAAAGATAGTAGCATTGTCCCTTTTCTTTTTCTTTTTTTCTTTTTTTCCTTTTTTTCTTTTTTTTCTTTTTTTTTCTTTTTTTCTTTTTTTTGGGGCCTTTCTTTTTCTTGGCCTTTCCTTCTTTTTTTTTCTTTGGGACAATGCTCTAATAATGATGATCATCACACTTATATTGATTTACAACTCGATACTAGAACAAAGTATGACTCTATATGAATGCATCCGGCGGTGTACCGGGATGTGCAATGAATCAAGAGTGACATGTATGAAAAATTATGCATGGTGGCTTTGCCAGAAATACGATGTCAACTACATGATGATGCATGGCAATATGACAATATGAAGCGTGTCATATGAACGGAACGGTGGAAAGTTGCATGGCAATATATCTTGGAATGGCTATGGAAATGCCATGATAGGTAGATATGGTGGCTGTTTTGAGGAAGGTATATAGTGGGTGTATGGTACCGGCGAAAGTTGTGCGGTACAAGAGAGGCTAGCAATGGTGGAAAGGTGAGAGTGTGTATAATCCATGGACTCATCATTAGTCATAAAGAACTCATATAATTATTGCAAAAATTTACGAGTCATCAAAACATAGCAATCAACGCATGCCCTTAGGGGGGAGGTGGTTGGAGTTAACCATCGCGCGCCCCGACCTCCACACAAGGGATGACACTCTACAAATACCTCATCCTCTAACTTCGTCACATAGCGGTTCACCATAAGTGCATGCTACAGGAATCACAAACTTTAACACAAGCATTTCTCAAATTCATAATAACTCCACTAGCATGACTCATATCACTATCCTCATATCTCAAAACAATCATCAAGTATCAAACTTCTCATCATATTCAATGCACTTTGTATGAAAGTTTTTACTACATTTATCTTGGATGCCTATCATATTAGGACTAGTTTTATAACCAAAGCACATTACCATGCTGTTCTTAAAAGACTCTCAAAAGGATATAAGTGAAGCATGAGAGATCAACAATTTCTACAAAATAAAATCACCACTGTGCTCTAAAAGATATAAGTGAAGCACTAGAGCAAACTGTTTAGCTCAAAAGATATAAGTGAAGCACATAGAGTGTTCTAACAAATTCTAGGCCATATTTATCTCTCTCAAAAAGGTGTGTCCAGCAAGGATGATTGTGGCAAACTAACAAGCAAAGACTCAAATTATACATGACGCTCCGAGTAAAACACATATCATGTGGTGAATAAATATATAGTCCCGAGTATAGTTATCGATAGATGAAGATGAAAGAGGGGATGCCTTCCCGGGGCATCCCCAAGCTTAGGATTTTGGTTGTCCTTGAATTTTACCTTGGGGTGCCTTGGGCATCCCCAAGCTTAGGCTCTTGCCACTCTTTGTTCCATAGTCTATCAAAGCCATACTCAAAACTTGAAAACTTCACAACACAAAACTTAGCCAAAAATCTCGTGAGCTCCGTTAGTATAAGAAAACAAACCACCACTCAAAGATACTGTAATTAACTCATTCTTTGTTTATATTGGTGTTAAACCTACTGTATTCCAACTTCTCTATGATTCATATCCTCCAATACTACTCATAGATTCATCAAAATAAGCAAACAATACATGAAAAACAGAATTTGTCAAAAACATAACAGTCTGTAGTAATCTGTAACTTTCGCATACTTCTGTAACTCCAAAAAATTGAAATAAATTGGTAAACGTGAGGAATTTGTCTATTAATCATCTGCAAAAATAATCAACTAAATAGCACTCTCCAGTAAAATCTGGTGACTATTCTAGTGAGTGCTAACGTTTCTGTTTTTTACAGCAAGATCATATAAACTTCACACAAGTCTTCCCAAAGGTTCTACTTGGCACAAACACTAATTAAAACACAAAACCACATCTAAACAGAAGCTAGATGCAATATTTATTCCTAAACAGAAGCAAAACAAAGAAAATAAAATTGGGTTGCCTCCCAACAAGCGCTATCGTTTAACGCCCCTAGCTAGGCATGATACAAGGATAGATCTAGGTATTGCCATCTTTGGAATGAAATTCTTTAATTAAGCACTTGTAATTCTTAGGAACTTCTTTATTCCTATTGATAATCAAACTTTTGGGTAAGAAATCAATAAATTCATTTGTATCAAAAGGTTCTCTTGCAAAAATGAGAAAATTAGGATGAACACTTATTGATTTAAGATCCGTTATTCCTTTACTAGATGGTTCACCCTTGTTTTTAGGAACATACATGAACTTAGACAGTATAGTGGTAGAAGGATTTGAAGTAGTTTTCATAGCAGAAAGAGCAGACCCTACATTAGTAATAATATCCTCAAGTTTATCGATTCTAGTAGAATCTTGATCTATTTTTTCTTTAACTATGGGTTCCTTTTCTTTAAAAAAATCAGAATAACTCCTACCTTGGATCCATATTGGGTAATTTCATTGTGGATCTTTCTATCCAAATTCTCAACTGACTCTACTGTAGCAACTTTGTTTTCAATGATTTCAAGCCTTTGCATAACATGTTCCAGAGTTAAAATAGTCCCATTAACCATAAGAGGTGGTGAGTCAAATAATTCCGTCAAAGCATTATAAGAATCAAAAGTATGGCTACCCAAGAAATTCCCTCCGATAATGGTATCTAAAATATATCTATTCCACGGGGTTATGCCAACATAAAAATTGCGAAGAAGCACGGAAGTGGAAAGCTTCCTAGTAGATCTATTTTGAGCATTGCAAATTCTATACCAGGCATCTTTTAGATTTTCCTCCTCCCTTTGTTTAAAATTAAGAACCTCACTCTCAGTAGTATTGATAATGATAGGTGTGCTAGACATGGTGACAAGCAAGCAATCCAACACACAGGCAAACAAGAAGCAAGCGAACGGTAAACACACAGCAAAAAGAAGGGCAAATAAAACGGCAAGGGTGAAGTGGGGGAGAGGAAAACGAGAGGCCAATAAATGTAATGCGAAGGTTAAGGGTTTGTGATAGGTACTTAGTATATGACTTTTGCGTAAGCCTCCCCAGCAACGGCGCGAGAAATTCTTCTTGCTACTTCTCGAGCTTGTGTTGTATTCCCTCGAAGAGGAAAGGGTGATGCAGCACAGTAGCGTAAGAATTTCCCTTAGTTTTTGAGAACCAAGGTATCAATCCAGTAGGAGACCACGCACGAGTCCCTCCCACCTGCACAAACAAATAAGAACTTCGTAGCCAACGCGATAAGGGGTTGGCAATCCCTTTACAGTCACTTACAAAAGTGAGATCTGATAGATAGGATAGTATGATATTTTTGGTATTTTTGGATATAAGAACAGAAAGTAAAAACAACAAAGTAAAGTAGATTGTAGATTGATATGTTGAGAATAGACCCGGGGGCCATAGGTTTCACTAGTGGCTTCTCTCATGATAGCAGAATCCTACGGTGGGTGAACGAATTACTGTCGAGCAATTGATAGAAAAACGAATAATTATGAGAAATCTAGGCATGATCATTCTATATAGGCATCACGTCCGTGACAAGTAGACCGAAACGATTATGCATCTACTATTATTACTCCACACATCGACCTCTATCCAGCATGCATCTAGAGTATTAAGTTCATAAGAACAGAGTAATACTTTAAGCAAGATGACATGATGTAGAGGGATAAACTCAAGCAATATGATATAAACCCCATCTTTTTATCCTCGATGGCAACAATACAATACGTGCCTTGTTGCCCCTGCTCTCACTCGGAAAGGACACCACAAGAATGAACCCAAAGCCAAGCACTTCTCCCATTGCAAGAACTATAGATCTAGTAGGCCAAACCAAACCGATAATTCAAAGAGACTTGCAAGGATATTATAATCATACATAAAAGAATTCAGAAAAGAACCAAATATTTCTCATAGATAATTTTTATCATAAACCCACAATTCATTGGGTCTCGACAAACACACAATAAAAAGATTACATCGAATAGATCTTCTCGAAGACCGAGGAGAACTTGGTATTGAGATCCAAAAAGAGAGAAGAAGCCATCTAGGTACTAACTATGGACCCGAAGGTCTGTGGTAAACTACTCACAACTCATGGTGAGGCGATGGTGTTGATGTAGAAGCACTCCATGGAAGATCCCCCCTCCAGCGGAGCTCCGGAACAGGCCCCAAGATGGGATCTCACGGGAACAGAAGGTTGAGGCGGTGGAATTAGGGTTTTCTCTGTTGCTTCGATGTTTTCAGGCTACATGGGTATATATAGGAGGAAGGAGCAACGTGGGGCCCACGAGGCAGGGGGCGCGCCCAGGGGGAGGGGGCGCACCCCCCACCCTCGTGGACGCCACGTATCTCTTCTATCGTGGTTCTCAAGTCTCCCGTGAAGATATCGTTCCAAAAATATCTATCCCAAAGGTTTCATTCCGTTTGGACTCCGTTTGATATTCCTTCTCCGAAACCCTGAAATAGGCAAAAAAACAGCAATATGGACAAGGCCTTTGGGTTAATAGGTTAGTCCCAAAAATAATATAAAATTGTATAATAAAGCCCATTAAACATCCAAAACATCCTATAAAATAGCATGGAACAATAAAAAATTATAGATACGTTGGAGACGTATCAGTCTTGCGAGGGGCACGGGGTTAGACTTTGCCGGAGGGGGTAGAGGCGAGGCGTGACAAGGCGAGGGAAGCGAGGCCGGCGGCGACATCAAGGGAGTCGTCCATGGCGAGCAGCCAGGAGTGCACGCGCGGGAGGGTTTTTGGGAAATTGGAAGGAATGGTGGATGCTTTGTCACCGACTGGCGGGCTAGGGGGTAGTTGTCGCGCGGCACGCGCGGCCGTCTCTTGTCTGCGCCGACGCAAATCAGGCTAAAAATGGGTCGATAGGCGGACGACAAGTGGACGCGTGTCCGTTCGGACTGGCGCGTTGGGCCGACTTTTCTTTTGTCAGGACCAGGTTTTCGGGATAAATCTCCCAAAAATGGCCCTTGTGCTCACCAGCCCCAGGATTACTGTTAGCTGATGAGGCACCAACTTGATACAAAAATTCCAAGCATAAAACAAAATATGTAGCACAAGACCATTCTGGTCTATGAGTACAACAAATAGTTTCTAGTGGTTGATGGCGGAAGCGGTTTGTGGTTCATCGGTGTCTAGGGGTCTCCATTTCCCACGGGAATAGCTGACCAGGATAACTCATACCTTCGCGGGGCTGCTATCACCATTGCGTAGGTTCCGAGGCGGTCATCGCAACACTCCTCTCCATGCAAGAAATCTGGCCAAGATAATAGCCAGGGACAGTCCAGTGAGTACTTTGAATGTACTCGCAAACATTATGAACACAGGTACAATATAACAAAAGATAATCCTACTCTGAAATATTTCATGATCACAACGTCAGTCACGAAATAAAAATCCATGATGCACGCAAGCAGGTTGTTCATATAGAATATGAATATGCAATAAGAGAGTAGAAATGAAATGCACCGATCGGGTGTCTGAAGCGACGCCTCGAAAGGATAATAATATAAAGCATGCCTCAGTCAGGTGTCTGAGCGACACCACATAAAGGGCTTATAAATAAAAGAAATAACAAGCATGCCACAGTCGGGCGTCTGAGCGACACCGCATAAATGGCTTATAAGTAATTTAAATAACAAGAATGCCACAGTCAGGCGTCTCAGCGACACCACATAAAGGGCTTATAAATTAAATAAATAGCAAGCATGCCACAGTCGGGCGTCTCAGCGACACCACATAAAGGGCTTATAAGAGAATAATCACAGTGAATATCCAGGAGGTAGAACCGTCCCAGGGATACTCAATAACTCAAATAATATAAATGGTTAGTCCATAATAATAATAATAATCATCGTAAGTCACAAGTCATGATCCATGTTCTGTATTAGCAATTTCTCCTCCGGAGACCGACACTAAGACCGACACTTGACCCATCCCAGATTGTAGTCCTTACCTATGGACACGGCTATTCGAATAGATTTAATCTCTGCCGAGGGTGTACTCTTTACCCACGAGTAACGGATTCCTTTAGTCCATCGGGACTAATTCCGGCTACGGTCTTTTAATTGAAAACACACCTGACCGCACACACCAGCCTAACTTACCGGTGTCTGGCATCACCCACGACACCCGTTAAGCGAAACTTTAAGTGGGGAGGCTACAACCTCGACTAGCATGGGATCACAAAATTTATAACGCGCGCAAACTAGGGGAGCTACCCCTTCGGCTCCAACCGAAAACACCCATGCTCACGGACCAGGTGGCATGCCTACCAGATGCAGCCGGTATCTTCCACCATGGCCTCTCTGTACGGTGTGTGCTAGAAAGGGGTTGACAACTTACTCAACCGTACCCTACCTATGGCAGGGACAAGTGGTAGTACGAAACAAGTATGGTGGTTACTGGAACAAGACTCGATCTACAGCCGACTCAAGAGGTTTAATTATTCCCTGCATGATTAGCATAACAAATATATTTCTACCAACAGACAGAATCACCACCCATCATACCTCACCGTGCCATACCGGACACAACCGTCTCGACGAGGAACTAGGGACAAGCTCGTGTCTACACAAGACAGAGGCTTTCCCGGGTTCCTTCCGGTAGGCATGAAAGGCATACGAGGGTGCTTACAATCACAAACATATCGAATACCAACAGCACGAGATCATCAACATGCACTCATGAGTATGATCATATCATCACATAAAATAACGGATACTCCGTGTCAAGGTGGTGTTGTAACCGTATCAAACAACACACAACAATATTATGCCAGGGTTCAGAATGCTTGCCTTCAAGAGTATGCAAGTGGCGGTGCATTTTTTTGAAAGTTGCCTTCTTCTTAAAAATCCTATTTTATGAAAATTTGAATTAACACATAGCTTCAAAACTATACAAAAAAAGTTGTTTGGAAAATTTTCAAATAAATATGAAAATAAACTAGACCAAATTTGAGAAGCAACAGAAAAAAAATCAACTCAATTGGACCTATATTTAAAAAGTTATAGCCAGTCAAAGTTTAGTCAAATTTGTTTTTAATAAAAAAAGAAAAAGAAAACGTTTCGGCAGCACTTACGTTTTCCTCTAGCGAAGACGTATTTGGAGGAATGCGCTTCCAGCTAAAACACGTCTCGGGGGGGCTGGGTCACTGACAGTGGGTCCCTTGGGCCCACTGGTCAGGTTTGACCAGTCGCCCGCGCCTTCTTCCTCCTCTGTCCGAACAGAGGCGGGGCTCCGGCGATCGTCGTCGACGAACGGCGGCTCCCCACGGCATTCTGAGGGCAGGGATGGATCCGCTGGTCTAGGGCGGTCCTCTCGGTGGTCGACGGGCTTGCGGGGACAAAGGGAGTCGCCGGCGGCGAGCTCCGCGACGGACGGACGGCTGCGGGGGAATTGGGGACCCGAGCTACGGTGGCTCTCGATCAAGTTTGAGAGTTGGGGTGGCTCCGCAAGGTCTAGGGGCGTCGAACGGTGGCACTGGATGGACGGGGGAGGGCCTGTTTGCGATGAACGGGACCGGACGGTGGCGGCGGCCGAACTGGCCGGAGATGGGGATGACGGCCTCCCTCCGCCGATTGCTGGCTATGGGAGCACTAGGGGGATAGAATGAGGTCGCCCGAGGGTTGAGATGAGCTCGGGGTCACCATTTATAGTGTCTCCAGGTCGGTTCCGCGACGGCTGGAGATAAGATCGACGAACCGCCGTTCTGTAGCCAGGGGGTGCGTGGCGATGGCTGGCGGGGTCTGGCAGGGCGAGGGGATAAGCTCGAGCAGTTCCAGGGGCAGCTGGCGCGCTAGAGTGGCTCGGGCGGCGCCGTCCATGGCAGGAGCCTGCTGTGGACGCCGGCGTGCCGCCAAGGCCGACCTGACCGTGGCGCTGTAGGGCGTCAGGGTCGCCATGCAATGAGGGAGGGGTCAGGGCGTGCTGGCTGTGAGTGGGGAGGGGCCAGAACGAGCGCGGGGAGGCGGCAGTGGGATGCGGCGACTCGTGCGCACGCACGTGCAAAACGCGCGCTCTGACCGCGCCCAGAGCACGCACGCCATGTGCTCGGCAAAATGCCAAGGCATGCCAGGAGGCTTGGATAAGGCTGGGGATTAACAGGTCTAGGTTAGAGGTGGCTAGGAGATTAGTGGACATGCTGGTTAGGCAAAGCAAGCAGGTCCAAAGTGCAAACTAAAAAATTATGACAAATCTAGCCATGCACACAAGGAGTTTGTCAGAATGTCATGGGCTTCTAGACATCTCTTGGGGTGGCCAAAAACTCCAGATCATAATCTCTTTAGATGATAAAGAGGGTGGCAAGGTTAGTTTGGCAAAACCATAAACTTGTTAGTGCAAAGATTTGAGAAAACCAAATCTGGACAGAAAATAAAGGCTGTTATTGCATGGACCAAAAATATTCCAATGGATCTAAGCTTCTGGATTTAAGGGTTTGGTAGGATGGACTATAAGCAGGAAAAAGAATCATGGTTAAAAGGGCAAGTTAAAATATGGTTGTAGTAGAAACTACCAAAGTGGACCAGAGAGCAAAAGAGGAAGATTTGCTCAAAATTTTGAAATAACACCGATGGGTTTTTGCATAAAAGTGATGTAGGAACCTCACATGACATCCCCAAATTTTGGTGGAATTTTTCAATAAATTTATCAAAGGGTTATAATGCAAAAGAGGCTTCAAAACTTATGAAAAATCATTTTAAAAGAAGTTAAACTCAGGAAAAATAATTATAGAAACAATTCCACTGCTAGGAGAAATGTTTCTTGAGAGGTTATGCAAGACCAACAATATTTTTGAAAAGGTTTCCTATTTGGAGGTAAAACTCCACAACTCAAAGGAAAGAAGTGGTTCTGAATCAAAAGAGAAATCCAGAGAATGAGGATTAAATCTACCATGGCAAAAAAACATGGTTAAATTTTTTGGGGTGTTACAACACTGCCCCCCTTCAGAAAAATCTCGTCCTCGAGATTTGCTAAGGGCCGCTATGAAGGAATAAGTCCTACTAACATAATTAATATCACAAAAAAACCATCCTACTCATGCAATAAAATGTGGCTACAGTGAGCGGGCAATAAATCGTGTAAAACTACAGTGTGGGATACTGGCGCTGCGTGGAAAAATCTACGACTGTGGGAAAACGGGATACTTCAACTTTTGGTTGCAGTGAATTTAGAATAAAATTCTAAATTCCTAAAATACACTGGTCGCACCCGAGAGCACATCGCTCTCTCTGGCTGACAGGTGGACCCGGGGCCTATTGTCAGTCTCTTCTTCTACCTCTGCCTCTCTCTTCTACCTCTTTCTCGCGCTCTCTCCCGCGCTTTATCCACCGGCGACGTAGGGCATCTAGGTCGTACTGCGGAAGTGCTCGGCGTGCTAGCTGCCGGTGCAGCGTGCACGCACCTCGCGGGCTAGTGCGCTGTCGGCACTGCTCGCGGATTCGCCTCCGAACACCGGCGATCGAGCGACGAGCGGCGCTGGTGGACTTCGCCCACCGTACACCGATCTCGAGTTATAAAATGACCGAGGTGCTCCTTTCTTCTTCCTCACATATGGCCTCGCTTCTCCTTCTCCTACCCTCCCTCCATTTCTATTGCAGGAGCTCGGGACGAGGCTCTAATGGCGGAGGTGATGCCGGACTGGTGCATGATCCTGGTGTGCGGAGGGTTGGCGGCATTGCTGGGGTTCTCCACGTTGTTGTGTGCGATGATCCTCAATGATCGTCGTGATGCTGCTGCTCGAGTGCTAGCTCTTCGCGGCGGTGGCGATCATGAGGATTAGGTGTTGGTGTTGGGTGCTAACGGCTGTCAGCGTGCTGTAGGCAACTTGTACCCGAATAATTTCCCACAAATTTCTCCTCAAGAGACTATGGTGCGTTAGAGAGGTAAACAGTTAGATGCAACATGCGCACGTGGATTTGCAATTAGTGTACGGGGTTGAGTGGTTGGGGTTGTGAGCATGTTGTCTTGGTGCTGTGTGATAAAAAAATCTATGTCGCGAAGAGACTCATGCTGCAACAACTCAGGGAAAAAATATCTAACTTCAGGATTTACCGAGAGCGAAATGTGTCAATCAAAAATTTACAGCAGTAAAAACTACTTACATTAATCGAAACCAAGTATTTAATTCATCGCACAAATTTGGGATACCACGCATAAGTTGCAACTCATAAATAAATGTTGGACAACAAATATAGAAGTGGCGTCTATAATGAAAACGATAGACAGACAGGGTCTTGAGAAAACGTCTCTCGTACTGGGGTACACTCTTCTTCTATCGGAGGAAGCCGATTGACTACTCGATAAATGCGTCTCTCCTGTCCGGGCCTCAGTGGTCTGCCAATAGCGATCTGAGGATTTAACTCAGCGAGGCTCTCTAGATAACCAATTACTCGCTGGGTCATACGCTCTTGAGCGATGACATACTGGGCAAGGTTGGCCAGTACTGGGTCTCTCTCCATTCGTCCACCAGGAAAAGATGCTACTTCCCCGGGTGCTGAATGGCTCGGGAAGTAATAATACCCTCGTTCGCTGGCATAGGGCACCGCGAATCGAAGGCGAGCAAGCGCTTCATACACAGCTGCTTCTACGGCCATCTGCGGAGTCGGCATAGATTTCCCCACGAAGGAGACTTCTGTGGGGTCTTGGTTTGGGTTTGCGGGGGGGATGTGCACCACTGCCCAATATTTTGAGGTGGATGGGGTGATCCTTGATTTGAGCAACTCGTACTGGGGTGGAAGGATAGAACTCATGGTACTGCAGGTAAAGTCCCACAATATTTTAACAAAACTACCTGGGGTGGCATCTGGGGTTCTCAGATAAATACTAGGGCTCGGCATGGCACGGAATGGCTGTGAGGGTTGTGCACAAGGTGAGGGGTACCTGGCAAGGTCTCGAGGTGGCCTTTTATATAGCAACTGGGCTGGTTATTAAATCACGGTGAGGGGCAACTAGTTTGTCGGTTCTGCTCTATGGGGTCGTGGTCAATGCTACAGATACACATATCTCGCAAAAGTGACGTATTACTGTGGGTGTCGTCGGGGTGGTTTTTGGAAGCTACGCCCGGAATTAAAAATGCAATCGTACACCAACATATGTATGCATGGCTACTATAGAAAAATAGGGGCGCACAAGCAGATCGCATTTAATTATAGCGATACAAGATCACACAGTGACAGGGCGTGGACATACTAAGACTCAGCGCTACTCGAGTGATTTAGTCTATCTTGTTAATATCTAAGCGGGCGTGCCTTGTGGATGCTGAGGCTTCTCCAAGGGCTTCACCGTCGGGGTTAGCTGGAGGGGGTTGAGAAACTGCAGGGTCGGGGTAGCGATGATGACCATCGCGGGGGTTGTTGGCTACAATCCCGCTGGGGCGTGTTCCCAAAAGGCGACGAATCACTTCTGGGGACACCAAAGTGTTTTGGTCGATGGCTGGGGCAGACCTCAAGGACTCGATTGGTTGTTCGAACAGCATGACTGGGTTGTCGGCGCCGGGCTCATCTTCTCCTCTTGCGGGGGCTCGGCGAACCACTTCTCCACGAGCTGTGATCAAATCAAGAGTGATTTGATCGAACAGTTCCTCTAGTGCACTTACATAGCATACCAGATGCAACAATGCAGGATCTGTCTCGTGGTCTTCGTTGGCAACCTGGGGTGGCTTACCATACCCGTCACGGTTGGGGTAGTAGTAGAACGAGCGACAGTTAACTCTGGGCGACAAGTGCGGGAGTTGAAATATAGCCTCTCGAGCAGCTAGTTGGATGGCTTGTGGTTCAAAGGAAGTTGTCCTTTCGGTGAACCTGTAGGGGCGTTCTGGCAATAGACCCCCACCATAGACGTGCACAGTGGCCCAGAATTGACGGCTCTCACCGCCCATGGGCCCTTGGTACACAACATACTCTGGGGGCTCTTCTAATGCAAAGGCACGGCGGGTGTGGTTTGCTAGCACGATCACAAAACCTCCAAGGTTGGTTGCTGTGGTCTCATTGTGAACAATGGGTCCCGGCATTATAGCTCGGTTTGGGGTACAGGTTGTGTTGTGCTGGGTTGAGGCTAGCGTGCCCTTTTTATAGGTAAAGGGGACGGAGTCTTCCTTCGCACGCTTGCGGAAGAGACTATTTAGGTGTCGGTCACTTGCGTGTGATCGACAGGCTAGGTTGATAGGTTGGGCACCAACTGCCAAAAGATGTCGGTTCACTGTGTGGCCATCTTGTACGAGAAGCTTGGCCGGGGTTGGGTTAAGGTCTGGTGGGTTGGTTAACCTAGGTTTTTCGATCTGGCTAAGATAGGATTAGCCAACGGTTAGCCTGGCTCTGATACCAAGGTTGTCAAGACCGGGTTTTCGGGATAAATCTCCCAAAAATGGCCCTTGTGCTCACCAGCCTCAGGATTACTGTTAGCTTATGAGGCACCAACTTGATACAGAAATTCCAAGCATGAAACAAAATATGTAGCACAAGACCATTCTGGTCTATGAGTACAACAAATAGTTTCTAGTGGCTGATGGCGGAAGCGGTTTGTGGTTCATCGATGTCTAGGGGTCTCCATTTCCCACAAGAACAGCTGACCAGGATAACTCCTATCTTCGCGGGGCTGCTATCACCATTGTGTAGGTTCTGGGGCGGTCATCGCAACGCTCCTCTCCATGCAAGAAATCTGGCCAAGACAATAGCCAGGGACAAGCCAGTGAGTACTTTGAATGTACTCGCAAACATTATGAACACAGGTACAATATAACAAAAGATAATCCTACTCTGAAATATTTCATGATCACAACGTGATTCACGAAATAAAAATCCATGATGCACGCAAGCAGGTTGTTCATATAGAATATGAATATGCAATAAGAGAGTAGAAATGAAATGCATCGATCGGGTGTCTGAAGCGATGCCTCGAAAGGATAATAATATAAAGCATGCCTCAGTCGGGCGTCTGAGCAACACCACATAAAGGGCTTATAAATAAAAGAAATAACAAGCATGCCACAGTCGGGCGTCTGAGCGACACCGCATAAAGGGCTTATAAGTAATTTAAACAACAAGCATGCCACAGTTGGGCGTCTCAGCGACACCACATAAAGGGCTTATAAATTAAATAAATAGCAAGCATGCCACAGTCGGGCATCTCAGCGACACCACATAAATGGCTTATAAATTAAATAAATAGCAAGCATGCCACAGTCGGGCGTCTCAGCGACACCACATAAAGGGCTTATAAGAGAATAATCAAAGTGAATATCGAGGAGGTAGAACCGTCCCAGGGATACTCAATAACTCAAATAATATAAATGGTTAGTCCATAATAATAATAATAATAATCGTAAGTCACAAGTCATGATCCATGTTCTGTATTAGCAATTTCTCCTCCGGAGACCGACAATAAGACCAACACTTGACCCATCCCAGATTGTAGTCCTTACCTATGGACACAGCTATTCGAATAGATTTAATCTCTGCAGAGGGTGTACTCTTTACCCACGAGTAAAGGATTCCTTTAGTCCATCGGGACTAATTCCGGCTACGGTCTTTTAATTGAAAACACACCTGACCGCACACACCAGCCTAACTTACCGGTGTCTGGAATCACCCACGACACCCGTTAAGCGAAACTTTAAGTGGGGAGGCTACAACCTCGACTAGCATGGGATCACAAAATTTATAACGCGCGCAAACTAGGGGAGCTACCCCTTCGGCTCCAACCGAAAACACCCATGCTCACGGACCAGGTGACATGCCTACCAGATGCAGCCGGTATCTTCCACCATGGCCTCTCTGTACGGTGTGTGCTAGAAAGGGGTTGACAACTTACTCAACCATACCCTACCTATGGCAGGGACAAGTGGTAGTACGAAACAAGTATGGGGGTTACTGGAACAAGACTTGATCTATAGCCGACTCAGGAAGTTTAAGTATTCCCTGCATGATTAGCATAACAAATATATTTCTACCAACAGACAGAATCACCACCCATCATACCTCACCGTGCCATACCGGACGCAACCGTCTCGACGAGGAACTAGGGACAAGCTCGTGTCTACACAAGACAGAGGCTTTCCCGTATTCCTTCCGGTAGGCATGGAAGGCATACGAGGGTGCTTACTATCACAAACATATCGAATACCAACAGCACGAGATCATCAACATGCACTCATGAGTATGATCATATCATCACATAAAATAACGGATACTCCGTGTCAAGGTGGTGTTGTAACCGTATCGAACAACACACAACAATATTATGCCGGGGTTCAGAATGCTTGCCTTCAAGAGTATGCAAGTGGGGTGCATTTTTTTGAAAGTTGCCTTCTTCTTCAAAATCCTATTTTATGAAAATTTGAATTAACACATAGCTTCAAAACTGTACAAAAAAAGTTGTTTGGAAAATTTTCAAATAAATATGAAAATAAACTAGACCAAATTTGAGAAGCAACAGAAAAAGAATCAACTCAATTGGACTTATATTTAAAAACTTATAGCCAGTCAAAGTTTAGTCAAAACTATTTTTAATAAAAAACAGAAAAAGAAAACGTTTCGGCAGCACTTACATTTTCCTCTAGCGAAGACGTATTTGGAGGAATGCGCTTCCACTTAAAACACGTCTCGGCGGGGCTGGGTCACTGACAGTGGGTCCCTTGGGCCCACTGGTTAGGTTTGACCAGTCGCCCGCGCCTTCTTCCTCCTCTGTCCGAACAGAGGCGGGGCTCCGGCGATCGCCGTCGATGAACGGCGGCTTCCCACGGCATTCTGAGGGCAGGGATGGATACGCTGGTCTAGGGCGGTCCTCTCGGTGGTCGACAAGCTGGCGAGGACGAAGGGAGTCGCCGGCGGCGAGCTCCGCGGCGGACGGCGGCTGCGGGAGAATTGGGGACCTGAGCTACGGTGGCTCTCGGTCAAGTTTGAGAGTTGGGGTGGCTCTACAAGGTCTAGGGGCGTCGACGGTGGCACTTGATGGACTGGGGAGGGCCTGTTTGCGATGAATGGGACCGGAGGGTGGCGGCGGCCGAACTGGCCGGAGATGGGGATGACGGCCTCCCTCCGCCGATTGCTGGCTATGGGAGCACTAGGGGGATAGAATGAGGTCGCTTGAGGGTTGAGATGAGCTCGGGGTCACCATTTATAGTGTCTCCAGGTCGGTTCCGCGGCGGCCGGAGATAAGATCGACGAACCGTCGTTCTGTAGCCAGGGGGCGCGTGGCGATGGCTGGCGGGGTCTGGCATGGCGAGGGGATAAGCTCGAGGTGTTCCAGGGGCAGTTGGCGCGCTGGAGTGGCTCGGGCGGCGTCGTCCATGGAAGGAGCCTGCTGTGGACGCCGACGTGCCGGCAAGGCCGACCTGACGGTGGCGCTGTAGGGAGTCAGGGTGGCCATGTGATGAGGGAGGGGTCGGGGCATGCTGGCTGTGAGTGGGGAGGGGTTAGAACGAGCGCGGGGAGGCGACAGTGGGACGCGGCGACTCGTGCACACGCACGTGCAAAACGCGCGCTCTGGCCGCGCCCAGAGCACGCACGCAATGTGCTCAGCAAAATGCCAAGGCATGCCAGGAGGCTTGGATAAGGCTGGGGATTAACAGGTCTAGGTTAGAGGTGGCTAGGAGATTAGTGGACATGCTG
Source organism: Secale cereale (assembly GCA_902687465.1). Lineage (NCBI taxonomy): Eukaryota > Viridiplantae > Streptophyta > Magnoliopsida > Poales > Poaceae > Secale > Secale cereale. The sequence continues at coordinate 459,261,263 of LR738712.1, forward strand.
GTTAGGCAAAGCAAGCAGGTCCAAAGTGCAAACGAAAAAATTATGCCAAACCTGGCCATGCACACAAGGTGTTTGTCAGAATGGCATGGGCTTCTAGGCATCTCTTGGGGTGGCCAAAAACTCTAGATCATAATCTCTTTAGATGATAAAGAGGGTGGCAAGGTTAGTTTGGCAAAACCATAAACTTGTTAGTGCAAAGATTTGAGAAAACCAAATCTGGACAGAAAATAAAGGTTGTTATTGCATGGACCAAAAAATTCCAATGGGTCTAAGCTCCTGGATTTAAGGGTTTGGTAGGGTGGACTATAAGCAGGAAAAAGAATCATGGTTAAAAGGGCAAGTTAAAATATGGTTGTAGTAGAAACTACCAAACTGGACCACAAAGCAAAAGATGATGATTTGTTCAAATTTTTCAAAGAACACCAATGGATTTTTGCATAAAAGTGATGTAGGAACCTCACATGACATCCCCAAATTTTGGTGGAATTTTTAAATAAATTTATCAAAGGGTTATAGTGCAAAAGAGGCTTCAAAACTTATGAAAAATCATTTTAAAAGAAGTAAAACTCAGGAAAAATAATTATAGAAACAATTCCACTGCTAGGAGAAATGTTTCTTGAGAGGTTATGCAAGACCAACAATATTTTTGAAAGGTTTCCTTTTTGGAGGTAAAACTCCACAATTCAAAGGAAAGAAGTGGTTCTGAATCAAAAGAGAAATCCAGAGAATGAGGCTTAAATCTACCATGGCAAAAAATCAAATAAACATGGTTAAAAATTTTGGGGTGTTACAACACTATCCCCCTTAAGAAAAATCTCGTCCTCGAGATTTGCTAAGGGCCGCTATGAAGGAATAACTCCTACTAACATAAATTAATTTCACAAAAAAAAAACCATCCTACTCATGCAATAAAATGTGGCTACAGTGAGTGGGCAATAAATCGTGTAAAACTATAGTGTGGGATACTAGCGCTGCGTGGAAAAATCTACGGTTGGGGGAAAACGGGATACTTCAACTTTTGGTTGCAGTGAATTTAGAATAAAACACGCTGGTTAAAAATTCTAAATTCCTAAAACACGCTGGTCGCACCCGAGAGCACAGTGCTCTCTCTGGCTGACAGGTGGACCCGGGGCCCATTGTCAGTCTCTTCTTCTACCTCTGGCTCTCTCTTCTACCTCTTTCTCGCGCTCTCTCCCGCGCTTTCTCCACCGGCGACGTAGGGCATCTAGGTCGTACTGCGGTAGTGCGCGGCGTGCTAGCTGCCGGTGCAGTGTGCACTCACCTCGCGGGCCAGTGCGCTATCGGCACTGCTCGCGGATTCGCCTCCGAACATCGGCGGTCGAGCGACGAGCGGCGCTGGTGGACTTCGCCCACCGTACACCGATCTCGAGTTATAAAATGATCGAGGTGCTCCTTTCTTCTTCCTCACATCTGGCCTCGCTTCTCCTTCTCCTACCCTCCCTCCATTTCTTTTGCAGGAGCTAGGGACGAGGCTCTAATGGCGGAGGTGATGCCGGACTGGTGCATGATCCTGGTGTGCGGAGGGTTGGCGGCATTGATGGGGTTCTCCACGCTCTTGTGTGAGATGATCTTCGATGATCGTCGTGATGCTGCTGCTCGAGTGCTAGCTCTTCGCGGCGGTGGCGATCATGAGGATTAGGTGCTGGTGTCGGGTGCTAACGGCTGCCAGCGTGCTGTAGGCAACTTGTACCCGAATAATTTCCCACAAATTTCTCCTCAAGAGACTATGGTGCGTTAGAGAGGTAAACAGTTAGATGCAACATGCGCACGTGGATTTGCAATTAGTGTACGGGGTTGAGTGGTTGGGGTTGTGAGCCTGTTGTCTTGGTGCTGTGTGATAAAAAAATCTATGTCGCGAAGAGACTCATGCTGCAACAACTCAGGGAAAAAATATCTCACTTCAGGATTTACCGAGAGCGAAATGTGTCAATCAAAAATTTACAGCAGTAAAAACTACTTACATTAATCAAAACCAATTATTTAATTCATCGCACAAATTTGGGATACCACGCATAAGTTGCAACTCAGAAATAAATGTTGGGACAACAAATATAGCAGTGGCATCTATAATGAAAACGGTAGAGAGATAGGGTCCTGAGAAAACGTCTCTCGTACTGGGGCACACTCTTCTTCTATCGGAGGAAACGGATTGACTAGTCGATAAATGCGTCTCTCCTGTCCGGGCCTCAGTGGTTTGCCAATAGCGATCTGAGGATTTAACTCAGCGAGGCTCTGTAGATAACCCATTACCCGCTGGGTCATACGCTCTTGAGCGATGACATACTGGGCAAGGTTGGCCAGTACCGGGTCCTCTCCATTCGTTCACCGGGAAAAGATGCTACTTCTCCGGGTGCTGCATGGCTCGGGAAGTAATAATACCCTCGTTCTCTGGCATAGGGCACCGTGAATCGAAGGCGAGCAAGCACTTCATACACAGCAGCTTCTACGGCCATCTGCGGAGTCGGCATAGATTTCCCCACGAAGGAGACTTCTGTGGGGTCTTGGTTTGGGTTTGCGGGGGGAATGTGCACCACTGCCCAATATTTCGAGGTGGATGGGGTGATCCTTGATTTGAGCAACTCGTACTGGGGTGGAAGGATAGAACTCATGGTACTGCAGGTAAAGTCCCACAATATTTTAACAAAACTACCTGGGGTGGCATCTGAGGTTCTCAGATAAATACTAGGGCTCGGCATGGCATGGAATGGATGTGAGGGTTGTGCACAAGGTGAGGGGTACCTGGCAAGGTCTCGAGGTGGCCTTTTATATAGCAACTGGGTTGGGTTATTAAATCACGGTGAGGGGCAACTAGTTTGTCGGTTCTGCTCTATGGGGTCGGGGTCAATGCTACAGATACACATATCTCGCAAAAGTGACGTATTACTGTGGGTGTCGTCGGGGTGGTTTTTGGAAGCTACGCCCGGAATTAAAAATGCAATCGTACACCAACATATGTATGCATGGCTACTATAGAAAAATAGGGGTGCACAAGCAGATCGCATTTAATTATAGCGATACAAGATCACACAATGACAGGGCGTGGACATACTAAGACTCAGCGCTACTCGAGTGATTTAGTCTATCTCGTTAATATCTAAGCGGGCGTGCCCTGTGGATGTTGAGGTTTCTCCAAAGGCTTAACCGTCGGGGTTAGCTGGAGGGGGTTGAGAAACTGCAGGGTCGGGGTAGCGATGATAACCATCGCGGGGGTTGTTGGCTACAATCCCGCTGGGGCGTGTTCCCAAAAGGCGACGAATCACTTCTGGGGACACCAAAGTGTTTTGGTCGATGGTTGGGGCAGACATCGAGGACTCGATTGGTTGTCCGAACAGCACGACTGGGTTGTCAGCGCCGGGCTCATCTTCTCCTCTTGCCGGGGCTCGGCGAACCAGTTCTCCACGAGCTGCATTCCTTGTGGGGGCCAAAAACTCCAGATCATAATCTCTTTAGATGATAAAGAGGGTGGCAATGATAGTTTGGCAAAACCATAAACTTGTTAGTGCAAAGATTTGAGAAAACCAAATCTGGACAGAAAATAAAGGTTGTTATTGCATGGACCAAAAATATTCCAATGGGTCTAAGCTCCTGGATTTAAGGGTTTGGTAGGGTGGACTATAAGCAGGAAAAAGAATCATGGTTAAAAGGGCAAGTTAAAATATGGTGGTAGTAGAAACTACCAAACTAGACCACAGAGCAAAAGAGGATGATTTGCTCAAATTTTTCAAAGAACACCAATGGGTTTTTGCATAAAAATGATGTAGGAACCTCACATGACATCCCCAAAATTTGGTAGAATTTTTAAATAAATTTATCAAAGGGTTATAGTGCAAAAGAGGCTTCAAAACTTATGAAAAATCATTTTAAAAGAAGTAAAGCTCTGTAAAAATAATTATAGAAACAATTCCACTGCTAGGAGAAATGTTTCTTGAGAGGTTATGCAAGACCAACAATATTTTTGAAAGGTTTCCTTTTTGGAGGTAAAACTTCACAATTCAAAGGAAAGAAGTGGTTCTAAATCAAAAGAGAAATCCAGAGAATGAGGATTAAATCTACCATGGCAAAAAATCAAATAAACATGGTTAAAATTTTTGGGGTGTTACATCTGTCCACCGTGACCCAAACAGACGCACGCGGACGAAATGGGTCGGCACGTTGGAGTTGCTTTTATTGATTGTGCTTTACATAGCGTTGCATTGTTTTAAGGATGTGAAATCCAACATATAAGGGGTGGTCTGTGTCCGCCTGCCCGGTCAGTGCCCTCAAGCGTCCGCGGGCCTTTGAGGCCCTGAATTTGCTATATCTTGTAATAGATGCTCTAAGTCCTATATATTTAGAGCATCTCCGGCCGTTTTGCGCCCCCAGGGGCTGAAATAAAGCCTCATGGGGGCTAGCTGACGCTATTTTCGTTGTGGAGGCGGTATGGTTCCCACCCGCCATCCCAAGTTGGCCCTAGAAGCTGGTTTTTGAAATCCAAATTCGGCTAAATTTCATACAAAATGACACAAATCTGGACGAAATTCAAGCGGTTTTCACTGATATTTGTACAAATTAAAAGACATAATTTAAAAACTAAAAAACTACGCCGCCGTCGCCGACCCGAGCCTTCTACATCGAGGAGCTTGTAGAAGGCGGTGTAGTCGCCGCTGTCGTCGCCGCCACCATCGCCATCCTACAGGTCACCGTCCTTGCTGCATCCATGTCCTGGGTCACCGTGGCGGACGGGGTTGGACGGCGCCGACGCCTCCTCATCGCTGTCGTCGAGGACGACGATGCCGTCCTTGTAGCGGCCGTGGCGCCTAGCGACGATCTCCTCCAGGGCGTGGCGCTGGCGCTCCATCTCCTCCATTTTAGGTCGGTCTCAAGGTCAGCAACCATGTCGACGTCCTCCTGCTTGACGAGACAGGCGGCATCGCCGGCTCGTTCTTCGGCCTGACGAGGCGAAGGTGGCCGCGGAGTGGAGGTGAAGGTTGGCGGCGGCGGCCCTCGTTGATGTCGAGGCTGCCGACGTGGCTACGCCGGCGCTCCGACGCCTCCTGTGGCTCGGCCTTGACGGCAGCGAGGGGAGTCATTGTGCCGGAGGAGTGGGAGCCGGAGGAGGAGGAGGACGCGCCCGCCATGTGCCTCGGCAGCCACGAGTTGCCGCTCCGGCGCGAGAATGATGGCGTCGGGTACTCCATCCGCGGCGAATTGTCACCCTCGATGTGCTCGAGGACGGCGTGGAGAGTGCGGCCGGGGCGCTCCACCACTGACGCCTGCCCCCGGAGTTGTGGCGCCTGCGGGGTACCAGAGCGCCGTTCGTGGACGCGAGCTGGTTGGCGTGGCGGCGCTCGAAGTACGCCGTCCACATATTGTGGCTGTTAGGGGTCGTACCTTGGCTGATGTCGCCCGTCCTTTGGTAGGGACGGTCGTACCGCGCGATATCGGCGCGGCGTTCAGCGCCGGCGAGCGGCGATGGCACTGGGACTCCGCCGGCGGGGAGCCTCCACAAGCCCGGCACGCGCATGTCGGGCGGCGCCGGGTAGTCCGCCTCGTAGAGGAGGCGCGCCTCCGACTCGTGCAGATGGCGGCGGCCGAAGCCGTTGGCCGCCGCTCCTTCGTCGGGGAAGCTCCTTGCCATTGAAGGAGGAGAGAGGGCGAGAGAGCAGGGGCGGCGAGGGGGAGAAAGGTGGTCGGCGGCGAGAGAGCTGTAGGAGGCGGGTGTGCGGCAAGCGACGAGGAAGGGCGGTTTTTATAGCGGCGGGGGGCGGCGGCAATGTGGACGCGTAGCGGAAAGGGGCAAGACGCGTGGCGACTCGCCTTCACTGTGCCACTGTGTCGCCCGTGCTCAATGGAAGGCTGACCGGCGATAGCCTTGGCAGGCGGCGGTGGCACTGGGACTCCGCTGGCGCTGAGCCTCCACGAGCCCGGCGCGCGCATGTAGGGCGGCGCCTGGTATTTCGCCTCGTAGAGGAGGTGCGCTTCCGACTCGTGCAGATGGCGGCGGCCGAAGCCGTTGGCCGCCGCTCCGCCGAAGGAGGAGAGAGGGCGAGAGAGCAGGGGCGCCGAGGGGAAGAAAGGTGGTCGGCGGCGAGAGAGCTGTAGGAGGCGGGTGTGCGGCAAACAGCGAGGAAGGGCGATTTTTATAGCGGCAGGGGGCGGCGGCAGTATGAACGCGTGGCGGAAAGGGGTTAGACGCGCGGCGACTCGTCTTCACTGCGTCGTCCGTGATCAATGGAAGGCTGACCGGCAATAGCCTCGGCATTGATTCACGCGAGAGCCGATGAGGTCCGTTGATGCTAGGCGATGAGGACGACGATGCAACCACCGACTCGGCTGGCCCACGGTGTGGGAATCCCGTGCCAGAAGGTTTTGGCGTGTTTTCCCTTTCGCCCGGCGCACTCGGTCGGCCCAGCGCGTTTGGTTCGGTCTGGATCCACCGACACCAATTTCAGCTCTAACCAACAAAATTTAGGCTTTTGAAGGGTGCGACTGCTCCGTATTTTTAACGCCGGCGATAAAATAAACGACCTGGGGGCTGTTGGGTGGGAAAGTGGAGATGCTCTTACTCCATATTACTGCTGCCTGGTTCTAGCGGAGTGACAAAAGAGGGTCACTACACCACCGACGAGACGAGGCCACGAGGAGGAGAGGCATAAGAGAACAAGCACATGGACCCATGCAGCATAGAACCTTCAGCCTTAACGCAGAGCAAATCAACACGGCGAGTAGCTTAGCTAGCATTTTTACACTGCACTTTTACACCCAGGCCCAGCCATCAAAGGAAAACTACCAAAACAACCCCGAGATCAGACGGAAACTACCGACTGGCAGGCGCCTACTCGTCGTCGTCTCCGCCGCCGCCGAAGAGCGCGGAGCGGTAGTAGAGTAGGGCGAGGATGAGGAGCAGCATGAGCGCCACGCCGATGGGGGACCCCCCGACGCGGTGCACGGCGTCGGGCGAGCCGCCGAACGCGAAGACGTCGGAGAGTGCCGCGGCGCCACGGTCGGAGGAGAGGAGGCGGATGAGGAGGAGGAGGCCCACGGGGAGGAGGAGCAGGCCCACGGGGCTGAGCAGCTCGGCGATGGCGTCGGTGACCGCCTCGCCGCCGTCGCCCAGGAAGAGCGGGCCCGCCACCACCAGCCCCACCACCACCGCCAGTAGCAGCCCGTGCGGCGCCCCGCGCGGGCCCCCGTAGTACTGCTCCTCCGCCATTGACATCGCCTTGCTCTCTCGCTGGCCTGCTGCCAGAGGCCTTCCCCTTCTCTCGCCCTCTTACCTGTACCTGGGGGCTGGTGCGATAACCGTGCGAGGCTGTGGCGACGGGTGTAGGTAGAGTGACTACTCGAGCCTTCAGAGACCGGGAGCGAGGGGTGGGAGTGTGAAATGATGAATGAACTAGCGGCAGTGGAGATAGGCATGTGACGGGGAGGGGTGGATCACATGAAGGAAAGCGGTGGGGTGGTGGTACTGGTATGTGGGCCCCACGAGGGGTGGGCTTTATTAGGGTGGGAGAGCTGCTATACACACGACCCTACGCGGCCGATTTGTGCACGAAAGCACATATCAAGTCGTTCGTGCTTTCGAACCAATCTGTGATCGGATAGGTAGAGGGACTGTGGTATTCTTAGCCCATCAAAATTCAAATCCTGGTGCTCACATTTATTTCAGGATTTCCGGCGATGCGCATTCAATGAGAGGTGACGTTTTCGTCGACGACGAGGTGCCTATGGTGACTTCGTAAATCTCAAGATGATATGTGTCTCAGTCTTTCGAAGGTGCTCATAGGGTAGGATGTGCGTGCATGTATTCATAGGGGTGAGTGTATGCGCGTATATATGAGCGCTTGTGTCTGTACTGATGTTCAAAAAAAAGGCATCCATGTATACCATCAGAAGCATATCAACGACTGGATTACCCATTGTATCCGTGTCGTGCAGGCATGCATCATGCACACAACACTTTCGCATCGTGTCGTGCAGGCATGCATCATGCACACAACACTTTCGCAAGGATGGAGCCACCCACGGGCCAAGTGGTCAGCTTGGTAAGCTATCAAATTGTTCAAGTATACCATCCGAAGCATATCAACGGCGGGATTACCCATTGTATCCGTGTCGTGCGGGCATGCATCGTGCACACAACACTTTCGCTAGGGTGGAGCCACCCACAGGCCACAGTGGCACAGCCTGCGTCCTCAGAGCTGGTGAGGCCGACAAGATCAGAAGAGCGTTCTTAGTTATCATCTAAAAAAGGAAGAGCGTTCTTTTTTACAGTAAAAAGGAGAGCGTTCTTAGGAAAGGAAAAGGTAGACTAAAAATATATTCCCTCCGTAGATTAATATAAAAACGTTTAGATCATTAAAAAATTAGAGATCTAAATGTTTTTATGAGAAGTAGTAAAAAAGAAGAGGTGATATCCGTTTGACCACGGGATAATCGTGATGATTATGTTCTTGGAGTAACGCAGAAGATACACGTAGATGACCAAGTGATCAGCTTGGTAAGCTATCAACAAAAAATTGCAATCAATGATACACATAGATGTACGAGTATGAAACACCAATGACGCGTGGGCCGGGGACCAGCAGGAGGCGTTCACGGATGCAACATGTCACCATGACGCATCGGCCTCCCTTTCTGTGCTCATGAACACTGGGCTCACTGATTTGAGTGGTTTGTATTCTTTCTTGAAATTGTTCACGAATTGCAAGCTCATTTGTACTGCAGTTAAGACGAAAATTCCACTGCATTTTAATTATCGGCGCCTGCATCTCAGGATCTTGAGGAACCTACTCATTGCCTTCACAAGCAAGTGGACCGGAGCTTCTCGCCTGTCAGGCAGAGCCGACACAATAACATGGTAGAACGATCGGCGAGGCAATTCAGATCTAAATCGCGCGAGAAAAGTTATTATATGTGTTTCATTGCGTCCCGCCCCCGCCTGCTGCAAGATCTCGGATTCTCCTCACGGCCTAAATCATGTGCCGACTGGTAATCGGGGATCGGCATCGATTGGAGCAACGGATTATTTCCTTTTGCGTTATTGCGTTTGGAAAGAATTGATTGTCATGCATTATTGCGTTTGGAAAGAATTGATTGTCGTGCATGAATCGGGGACGTAAGGGGGGAAACGGAACCTGACAGCGTGCGGTGAGTGGGGTGAGGTGGGGGTGGGGATGGTGTGACGAAGAAAAATCGGTTGAAAAAAAACCAGACGAGGTGGGACGAAAAAAACCCTGGAACAAAGACTACCAACTGCTCCATTAGGAGTAGAGATATATATAGGATGCTTTGGGTTTGCGAGGCAGGTGCCACCAAAGTTATGCATTGTGTATTTAAACTTTTAAACATCTCCAATATTCCTAGATATATTTGGCCACTTCCATCACGTTCTTGACTTCTGTCCCCTCTCATCGATCATTGATGACATACCCAACCATGAGCCCACGCGGTCAAAGTTATGCATTGGAATTTTGAACATCTTAGACCACCCTTTTCACTCATATATATTTGGGCCACATGCTGATGTGGTTGTCTTCTAACCCTCTCTAACGTTAGTTCTTGCTGCAAAGACTCTGATGACGCTCAACGGACACGGGTATAATATCTTAACCGTGTGTGATACAAGTGCGCTATGAATCACCACGCCGGCGCAAGCGCGAGCAAAGGTGGAGGTACTGGCTCAACCGTGTGCGATGCATGTGCGCTGTAAAGTTACCACGACCGCGAAGCACGAGCAAAGGGTGGAGGTACTGGCTTAACCATGTGCGATGCATGTGCGCTGTAAAACCACCACATGTGTAAGCTAAAGGTGGGTAAGTTTATTTAGAAATGAGGACGAACCGTGTGCGATAGACTAGCTAACTAGAAATATAAAAACAAACTACCGGCCTTGAGCGTTGCAAAAATCAGCAGTTCCGCGCCACTTTTCCTTATTATCATACACGCATATTGTTATTGGACCGTGCACGATCTTGGGCACTCCGGCACTCCTGCCCCGCATAAACTCCTTTACCCAAATTTTAGTAGCCGTCGTTGATGGTGTCACGCACTAGGGGGTACTCACCACTTTGTCTCCCGACCAGCTGGATCGGGCCGAGGACCCCATGGCGATTCATTCATGGGCCACTTCGGGCAGCCCATGCCGCATACGAGGAGGTTTCCACAAGACTTGGCGCCCAAGACAAGGACTCTCCTAAACCCTAGGCATCCGGTGTGTTATATAAACCGAGGCCAAGCTAGTCAAGAGAACATATGATATTCACTAGATCAATCTCGTGGTAGACATATGTACTCTGTACTACACCCCATATGAATACAATCAAAAGCAGGACGTAGGATTTTACCTCCATCAAGAGGGCTCAAATCTGGGTAAAATTCTGTGTCCGTGTTACCATAGCTCCAAGACTCATAGCTTAGGACCCCTACTATGAGATATGCCAGATATTGAACCGATACTGATGTTTTCATTGAGAGCCTGCTGGGTGATTGTCACATATCGATGGGGTGATCAGGTGATATTTCTTCAGTAAAGATTTGTTTAATGTAAAATTATCTCTTTAGCAAGATCGTTGCGGCGTCGTGCTACTTTGTCTACATGCAGATCGGGTTTAAGAAAATATTAGCAGCGGCAGCCGCCGCCGCGTGACAAGGTCAGATCTGAGGTGTGCAGCTTAGGGTGTGTTTGGTAGCCTGCACAGAGGGTGCATGAGGCTAAGAATTCCCTATCCAACCCACTTTCAGCTGTTTGGCAGGGTGCATGGGCTCTTCTGGACATAGCCCACCTGATGCAAAAAAGGCCCAGAGCTATGCTCGCTGGAGCACCCGCAGACAGGCGAGCTAGGCTCAGCGAGGCTGCATCGGACCATCGAACAAATCCCCTCCCGACCCACCACGCTCGTCCCACCCCTCTCCCTAACCTAGCCGCCACCCCTCGCCCCCCTCTCCTCTCTCCCACGACTGCCGCCTGATCTGCATCCCCGTCGGCCCCTCCACCTCGCCGCCTCACCGCCGCCCCGGTCTACCTCAGCGCCGCCCCGGTCTACCTCGCCGCCGTCAACACCGCCCCGGTCTACCTCACCG
>LR738712.1:459272408-459386078 GCA_902687465.1 Secale cereale
GGTCTTCCTCGCCGCCGTCAACACCGCCCCGTTCTACCTCACCGCCGCCCCGGTCTTCCTCGCCGCCGTCAACACCGCCCCGGTCTACCTCAACGCCGCCCCGGTCTTCAAAACGCGCCCGCCCGACGGGATTATCGCCGTCACCAGGCCTAGCCAATCGTTGCCGCTGGAGAGGTATCTTCTCTGCCTTGTTCCCCTTCGCCCTCTCCACCCCTTCCTTCCTGCATCGCCCTCTGCAATCCGCTGTTGCTCCTTTGTTCCATTATGATTATCATGTATAGGTGGTCGAAAAAATTACAGTAGATGTATAACTTTTCATTGTTGTACCCATTATGCTCAACCCATTATGCTCATATTTAACTTTGTTCATTGCTTGTCATGCTGGAATAAATGTTTTGTGCTAAGTATGGATTTGTTTGTATTGTCATAGATGGATGAATTGGCAAGAAAACGAAGGCAATTAATTGTGAGAGGAGCAGGTCTAGTGGCTGGATTGTATGCATACAAGATGCTCATGTTTAGAAGAGCTAGGCAACAAACAGCTAGGATAAGCGTGGGTAGCATGGCCGATCGTGCCATATCTAGAGAGTCAAACTTGAGATATATTTATCACTCTAGTGACATAAATTGTTCAAATCAATTAAGAATGAGAAAAGCTCCTTTTTTCCGTTTGTGTGGTATATTTAGAGAGAGAAATTTGTTGTTGGATAGCATCCATACTTCTATCGAGGAACAAGTAGCCATGTTTCTTCTAGTAGTTGGCCATAACCAAAGGTATAGGACACTACAACCGATCTTTAGAAGATCTACCGAAGTCATTAGTAGGTATTTTAAGGCAGTGCTTTATGCTATTGGGGAGTTGAGAGATGAGATGATTCGGCCTCCCTCCAACCATTGTCATCATAAAATACAAGAAAGCACTCGCTTCAATCCATATTTCAAGGTAATTATTTTTGCAATCAAATACAAACAATCAATGGGACTTATGAATAACAAGCATTTGCCTTTATTAATTAGGATTGTGTTGGAGCAATTGATGGGACTCACGTGATGGCTAGAGTCCCAAAAAGTATCTCAGCTGCCTTTAGGGGTAGAAAGGTGGGGACTACCCAAAATGTCATGGCTACGGTAGACTTTGATCTAAAGTTTACCTATGTACTTGCGGGTTGGGGGGGGTCAGCTCATGATGCCCTTATACTTGCAAATGCATTGGAGAGGGAAGATGGGTTGAAAGTTCCTACAGGTAATAATTTAGGGCGTACTACCTAAATATATTAATATTTCTACACATAGCTAATAGTTGCTATTTCATAGGAAAATTCTTCCTTGTTGATGCGGGGTATGCTGTGAGGCCGGGTTTTCTTCCACCATACCGTTGCACGAGGTACCACTTGAAAGAGTATGGACGAGGGAACCATCGTCAAAATGCTAAAGAGTTGTTCAACTTAAGACACTCTTCTTTGAGGACAACTGTTGAAAGGGCTTTTGCCGCGTACAAAAATCGTTGGAAGTTTGTCTACAATAAGCCATTCCATGGTTACAAGACCCAAGTAAAAGTAGTGATAGCTTGTGCAATTCTTCACAATTGGGTACTTCAATATGGTGAGGATGAGTATTTCCCACCTGAGGAAACATGGGATCCGGAACCCAATGATGAAGATCACAATGATATTGTCCATGACAATATTTCTTGGGCTCATAAGAGAGATGAATTTGCAAATCAGATGTGGGCGAATAGAGGGCTAGCAAACATTTGATGTATCATGCGTCTTGGTGTTGTAAAACAATCGATGTGCTCCTTGGTGTTGTAAAACTATTATATTTATGTGCTGAAACATGATTTTGTGTGCTGGAATTCATGTTTATGAGCTGAAACATGATTTTGAGCTGCCGAAATATGCTTTTTATGCGCTGAAATGTGTTTTATGTGCTGAAATGTGTTTTTGAGCTGCTGATATATGCTGGAATTCATGTTTTAGTGTGCTGGAATTCAGGTTTATGAGCTGAAACATGATTATCAGCTGCTGAATTATGCTTATTTATGTGCTGAAATATGTTATTAACTTCTGGATTGTTTATGTTGTAGATGGATGATGAGGTCCAGGAGGTTCCAACTCTTGGTGCTCTTCCCAAGAAGGCCCCCAAGGTCATGAATTGGACTCCACCTATGTCGGCGTTGATGTTGAAAGGCCTTTCAGAGGTGGCAGCAAGAGGTGCCAAGGCTGACAAAGGATTCAAAAAGGTTGAAAAATTGAAAGTTGCCAAGCGTATATCTTCTTTCGTTGGTTATGACGTGTCTATTACCCAAGTGCACAATCATATTCGCAAGTGGAGGAATAGGTGGACAAGGCTTGTCTATTTGAAGGGTTTAAGTGGGGCACTTTGGGATGATGACAAGAAGATGGTAGTGCTAGAAGAACAACACTATTTGGGCCACACTCAGGTATGCATGTACATGTACCAGCCCTTTTTGCATGTTGAAATGAGTTATCTTAAAATGATATAGGTTTGCCGAAAATGAAGATGTTTCATAGCTGAAATGATGTCCTAGTTAATTTTTTTCTTTCAAATGGTGTTGTAGGATCATCCAACAGATGCCGAATTGCTCAATTCTCCAGTAGAGAACTACGACTATATGGAACTTTGCTTTGCTAATAAGCATGCCACTGGGAATTATTCAATGGGCCCCGGTGTGCCCCTAGGAACGCCTATTGTTGTGGAAGACAAGGATAAACCGAATGTCATGGAGGGGGAAGGAACAACAGATGAGGTATTGCAACATCTTCCTGGGTCTAACTTTGTACTTCCTACTGCTAGTGCCACTCAGGACCCTTCTCCTACTTCAAATAAGAAGAGAAAGAGGGCATCTGGCTTGACTGAGGAGGACTCAATCCAGTGTAGCAACATGACTGATGCTATGCGTGAGATTGCAAGTGCTATCAACAACACTTGCCATGCTGAAACACACCCTGACTTGTACAACGCTGTCATGGACCTTCTTCTATTTGATCAAGATGAGCGCTTGGCTGTTTTAGATTATCTCACAGAACATAAGGCAAAAGGCCTTAACTTTGTGAAGATGAGTGATGAAGTCCGAAAAGCATCGTTCAAGCGAATCTTGAAAGCCAATCCCGATCTTCTTTGAGTTGTTGTTAGTTGGTGCTTGATGAGACTATCCCTTTTGTAATGCCTATTATAAAGTGTACTTCAAATGAGACTATGTAATATGAATCCAGTGATGCACTGCTACCAATTATGGTTATTACGTCTTATGTAATATGAATCTAGTGATGCATCGCTTCAAATTAAGGTTATCATGTGTTATGTTAATTGTTGATTATTTTATTTATATTATCATTGTTCAGATTATGTTGGCATGGCAACATTTTATTGCTCGAACTGTTTCATGAATTGTTGAAATGTTCTTTCAATATTTGTCTAGGCGACAAAAAAAATCGTTCATGCAGCATACCTCACATACATGCTACCAAACACAGTCTCAGTGCAACATGTCTTGTCTGATGCAGCCTACCAAACACAGTCTCAGTTCAGCATGCATCAGTACATACACTGCTACCAAACAACTGTAGTTGCATGTACTGAGCATGTCTAGACTAAGCATGTCTCATATGGAAACTACTATGCTAGGGTGGGAACAGCTGCCAAACACACCCTTATGCTACTGAGAAGCGTCCGCCTACAAACATCAGCCGACAGTTCGTAGACTCGATCTACATGCCAGCTCAAAAAGGAAAAATAGGGCGATCCGGCCAGTGGCGCTCCAGCCGAGGAGTCCAGGCATGCATAGTATATCTGGCATGAACATGCAGACTCGGGCCAAAGTCAATTCAGCTATGTGGCAACCCGAGGGAGATTTGATCCTTTCTCTTTACTTTATTCAGTATTTAAGTATATGTGGAGGTAGTCTGCTTTTGACTAGTAGTTTTGCTTTTTATCTGCTCTTTGCGTAGTAGCCTACACCTCTTACGTACTAGTGTTGGTAATGTACTACTTACAACTCTGCGTGATGGCCGCTGAGGCAGACGCAAAGTGCTACCCTAGTAGTACTAATTGAAGCACTCTTTGCGAGTTCGGTTATTTCATCTGTAGTCGGATGAACTTTACGGCAGATTTTACACTGTCTGTCTTTAATTTGGCCAGTCTCGTATTACTACCGTGCTACCTCTCTGCACTATTTTTAATACATTTTTCTTCTCTCTTAAGAATTATCACTTCGGCCAGTGTTATCTTCTGTACACAGGTAATTTATGGCCTCAATGATTATGCTTGGAGAGTTCATGATTCATTGCTATGTTGTGTCGTTCCACATGCCCTGAGCCGATACCCCGCGGGTTCGGACCAACAATGATGTCGTTGCCGCGTCACTCCATCGACAACGCCGTGTCACAACCCAGACCATTATATCTTTAAAATAATACATTTGGATAAGTTTATTGTGCAAAGTTTTTCTCATTATTATTATTATTATTATTATTATTATTATTATTATTATTATTATTATTATTATTATTATTATTACTGGTCGCACTATTTTATGTGCCAGGTAATCACCTTCGACTGTGTCCCACGGTCAACTCTATGGGCCAACGTCGTCGTCCTGACTGCATCGATCAAGTTGCGGCGTCGTCTCAATGCGTGTCCCCGTGTCAACATGTCTGCGGCGGTTCTATCAGGACGACCTCGGCGTTCATGCCATATTCCTTTAATTATTTTACTTTGCTTAAGTTAATTAAGTAGAAGAGCATTTAAAAAAAAATGGGTTTATTGGTATTATCATTACTCGTTAGTACTTTTTGTCTGGCACTATTTTATGTGCACAGGTGAACCAACTTCGACCGGTCTGCGTCGTCACCTTGGTGAGCCAAGCTTTGCCGGCAACGCCATGCCGCCGCTTCATCGCCCATCGGGCAGTGGGTGTGCGGATCGAGTCTCAATTTTGGGAGTAACCTTTCTTCTTATTACTACAACAGATAAGCCAGGTGCTATTAATCCTAAAAAAAATCGATAAGCATGGGTTTATTTTTCCCAAGGAATTATTGCTCTGATTTTTTCCATCATCTGTACACATGTCTGTCAAATGGTGGCCGCATTAACGACTGTCATGTCATGTTTCGGTCAGTTTCTGTTCGTAGTTCGGCGAACGCAGCACCTGGAACTCAGACCGCCCTGCGAATTCAGGATTTGTCACGCCTTCACCGCATCACGCCGACGCCCTGCATTGACATTGACTTTGGTGCCAGGCCACAACTCTCTAAATAAACTATTTTTTATAAAGCAATTATGCGAGGATATTTTATATATTTATATTATTATTTTTGGACTCCACTATTTACGTGTGTACGTAATCGACTTTGACTGCATCACGCGGTCACTTCGGCATCACCGAGAGAGCTCTACCTTGTCGGGTGCTCGGCGCACGTAAATGCTCCGGGTTGGGCAGCGCCGTCACCTTGGTGTACTGACACTTCGGGGTGCCGAGCTCTTTGCTCTGCAACCTCGGGACCGGCTTGGGTGCTGGGACCTGGTCCCGCTGTACGCTCGTGTAAAGCCCCGGATATAAGAATTCAAGCAATATATGCATCGTCGACTTAA
This sequence comes from Secale cereale, assembly GCA_902687465.1. NCBI lineage: Eukaryota > Viridiplantae > Streptophyta > Magnoliopsida > Poales > Poaceae > Secale > Secale cereale. The sequence goes on from LR738712.1 coordinate 459,278,022, forward strand.
TCAATTCCATTCTGGGCTCTTCCTTCATTTCGAGTTTCTTCATTTTTGCCTTGTGCGTGTGTTGCATGTCACCATGTCATTTTCATGATGTGCATTGCATTGGCATAGTCTCACTTGCATACATGTGTAGTTGCATCGTCTCCATCGTCTCCGTTGTCCGTTTCAAGTTCCGACACTCACACATGTGTCCGGCGCACCTCTCAAGCCTTTATTTCGTGAGTGGGTTGAAAACATCCTCGGAATGGGCCGAGACTTGTTGAGTGGTCTTGGTATATCGCCGATAGACCGCTTGTCAAGTTTCGTCTCGTTTGGAGGTCGTTTGATACTCCAACGATTAACCACGTGGGCCGAAAACCCCTATTTATTTTGGCCCAGCACCCCTCCCTAACAGCCCACAAGCCCATCCCAACCATCTCCATCCTCTCGGTCATTGGATCGTGATCGTGTGGGCGAAAACCGTACCTCATTTGGACACTCCTAGCTCCCTCTACCTATAAAACTACACCTCCCCCGTCCATTTCGGGTCAAAAAACCCTAGATCCATCCTCCCACCGCGCCGGACGCGTCCGCCGGCGCCGGACACGTCCGTCCGCCACCCCGCAGCCACTCCCGTCTCGCCACGTGTCGCTCCGCCGCCGTCTCCTCCCTCCACCGCCGCAAGGGCCCGCGGGGCCCGACTCCGGCCCGCGACCGCCTTCTCCCGCGCGCCTCGGCGCCCGATTGCCCCCCCGCACCTCGGCCTGACGTCGGCTCCGCCGCCGCCCGACGCCGGACCGCGCCACCGTCGGCCCCGCTCCTCCTCGCCGACCGCCGCCGCCCTCCGCCGCCGGCCTCCCCGCCGCCGCGTCGCCCGGCCACTCCGGCTGCCGCCGCCGGCTACCACCGCATCCGCCGCCCCGCAAGCTCCACCTCCGGCCACCGCGCGCCACCACTCCGGCGAGCCGTCGGCCTCTCTAAGGTGAGATCCGCCCGGATCTGGATCGGGACTAGATCCACCGATCCGTGATCCAAACACCCGGATCCCTCCGTCCCTCTTCTCCTCGTCCCGCGTTGACTTTTCACGGGGGTAATTTTCCACCCAAGTCCCAGATCTGTTAATTTTTATGCATCCTTCATCATGTGGTAACTTTGTGCTCGTTGCTCCGTTTTGCGCATATGATATATCAAAATGTTCGTCTCGAAGTTCTCTATATGTTAGCATCAATTTCATGCATGTTAGGGTTCATCTAGATGTCTTAATCTTCGTTGTAAGAGTGCTTCGTGATGTTACTGTTTCAGCACTAGTTGTCTGTTAACATTTTGTTGGCATGTTCGTGAGGTCACAACTTGGGGCATGTTGGTCCAAATGGAGTGTTTGATATGTCAAAATGTTCGTCTTGTGATGCTCTTCAAGATGGATTCATTTGCATGCATGTTAGGTTGCATTATGCCATGTTTAACCTTGTTGCAAAAGAGCATGTGGCTGATAAGTTTCTGAACTTGTTATGAGATGATGTTTTGTCTTGTTCGGTATATTAATCCATGTGTCATATGAGCTAGGTGTCAACAAGGGTTTTGCTCATTGGGATGTGCTCTACATGATAGATTTATTTTCATGCCATGATATGTCTTGAGATGAGTGCATCAAGCTTGTTAACATGTCATCGTGATGTTAATTTTCTGCTAAGGCTAAATCTGTTAATTTTTATGCCATGTTTCCATGATGCCACAGTCATTGTTGTGCATGGTTAGAGTTGTCCAGTGGGTGTTCCTTGATGTATACGTTATGCTCTAGCTATCCATGCTCTTGTTTGCCATGATGCCTTGCTGTAGCTTATTGTTTTCATGCTCTCAAGTTGCTATAAAATGTTTCTGTCAGCATGTTATCAACAAGTTCAGTTTTGCCATGTGAATAGCTAGTGTTCTATGCATCCTATGACCATGTTCTTGCCATGAGTAGCTTCACAAACATGTCTTCTTGCCGTTGGTTATATTCACATACCAAGCTATGCTTTGAGTTGAGTTGCACAAGCTTGCAAACGTGCCTACTTGTCATTGTTGCTGCCATGCCTTGTAATTTTCACTAAGTCTGAGAAATCTGTAAACCTATTGAATCTTGACAATCTTGTTTAATTATGTTCCAGCAAGTTTTTAGGTGTGCTCTAAGTTCATGCTTGTTAAGGATCATGTCTATTTCACATCCATGCCTTTTGTCTTCATGTTTGGGTGCTGTAGCATAATTTTATCTTGCTCCAAAGATGCCATGTTGCTGTTAACTGCAGTTTTGCATTGCATCTTGTATTGCTTGCCATTTGCAAATCGTGCATCCGTTTCCCATGATCTTTATATTGATTTTGACCGAAATCTTCACATCTATCCAGTGGCTTGCTTGGTTTCCCAAGATGAAGCCATTTCCATCACCTTCTCCTTAGGCTCGAGAGCATCCTCATGCATACGCACATCATACTTGCATCCCATGACATGTCTTGCATCATGTTTATTGTGCATTGGACCGTGTTTGATATTATGCTGTTGTTGTGCTGTTGTGTTGGGTAGAGCCGGGAGCCGATTCTGAGTTCGAGGATCTTGTCGAGACTGAGTTTGAGGAGCCGTCTTACCATCCCACCGAGGACTTAACACGCAAGATGACCGTTCCCCGATATCACCTCTATCTTTGCCTTGCTAGTTGTCTCGCTCTTAGCTATGCCTCGATGCCTATTCTTGTCTTGTCAGCCTCCTATTGTTGCCATGAAACACTCTAACCACCTTCCTAGCAAACCGTTGATTGGCTAAGTACGCTTTTGCCCCTCTTATAGCATTGTTTGTTGTAGGTGAAGTTTCGAAGATTGCTCCATGTTTGGACTTGTTTACTAGGATAACACAATATATATCTTAATTAAATTAATGCACATATTTATTGGTAATGGGTGGAAGGCTTGGCCTTCTACTTGGTGTTTTGTTCCACTCATGACACCTTAGGACCCGATAATCCGGTGTTATGTTCCTTGATTTTGCGTTCCTAACACGGTTGGGGTTTATGTGCCCCCCTTGATAATTCGCACTGCTTAAAGCTTTTACAGCGAGACCCAACTTTAGTACTACATTTGCCTAACAACCAAAAACTTGCATAGGGAGTTATAATCCCAAGTTCTTAATCAACAACCCGGTCAGTGCTCCTCATGAGTGTTGGTCCAAACTAAGCAGACTGCGGGGCCACCTTCGGGAAACCCGAGGGCTGGTATATACCTGTAGGATGACTCATCCGGTCATGGCTTGAGACGAGATACGCGCGGCTACTATTAGGGTGTCGACACGCCGGGAGGTCTTGCTAAATTAGTTTTACCTTTGTCGAAATATCTTGAGCACGGTATTCCGAGAATACTCGGGTCTTCCCACCATGGAGTTGCGACTCCGCAGATCGTGAGCTTCTGATGGGCTAAGTTGGGACACCCCTGCAGGGTTTTGAACTTTCAAAAGCCATGCCCGCGGTTATGTGGCAGATGGGAATTTGTTAATATCCGGTTGTAGATAACTTGACACCATATCCTTAAGAATACAGTACCTGTGTGAGTAATCGTGATGGTATCTTTCCGAAGGGCTTCGGGAAGTGAACACGGTGGGGTTATGTATGAACGTGAGTAACTAGGATCACTTCTTGATCAACTTGGCGACCGTTCGCACATATTCTCATCTCGCTCTGAATCCGTAAGCTAGTTGCTTAGTGCTTGCTGCAAACACTTTTTTACCTTTTCACACCTAAAGGCTTTGTTAGTTTTGATACCCGGGAATGGGATTGCTGAGTCCTTGTGGCTCACAGATTACAACACACACCAGATGCAGGTACAGCCGAGTACGATGCAGGAGTTGGATCAGAACTTCACTGGGAGTTCGATGAAGAGCGTGATCATTTCTATGTTACGTACCCGGATGATCAGTAGTGGTTCCTACTAGGGGCGATCAGGCCTTGTGATTTGTGGTATCTTTTCTCGTTTGGATTTCGTCTATAGTCAGACCCTGTGTTATTTGGATGAATGTATGCTATTGTATTCATTGTGTGACATGGCGAGTTGAAGCCATCTATTTTACTCTTTCATCCCTGAACTTTTACATGAGATGTGCAAAGATACCATGCTTGCGATCATTCCAGAATGCGCTTATGTCTCTAAGTCGTGCCTCGACACGTAGGAGATATAGTCGCATCCTAGGCATTAAAAGTTGGTATCAGAGCCTTCTCCGACCTAGGAGACCCCTGATTGTTCGAACCGCTGACTGTTGAGTCTAGGCACACACAAAAAATGTTTTGAGTCCTATATATATATATATATATATATATATATATATATATATATATATATATATATATATATATATATATATATATATATATATCGGAGAGTAGGATTTCTTTTTACTCCTCATCCCCTTCATCGCTCTGGTGAGGACTCCTGACGTTGTTTTATCTTCACTATTCTCAAAATTTCACCATTTTTTGTTAGGATCACGCGGGTATTGTTTGGATTGTTCCGATATCTTTGTGACGAGAACATTGTTCTTGGTGCCTCCTGTCATTTAGGGGTTGTGCCATTGTCCTGGGGTGTTGTGCTCCGAGGTATTGTCGTCACAAATGTATCGTGGCAGTTCTAGAATACCAGAGGCGGCTGACGTCGAAAACTATTCTATGCATGTCTGGTGGTGAGATAACCCCGACGTCACCCAGTACCGTGGGGATAGTTCGGGAGTATTGCCACAACTAGTATAGCGGATGCGTTTGGTAAACGGTTTCCGAAGTTGACTAGTTATGTGTTGACGGATGGATATAGCTGGATGTAGGTTTATAGTTGAGTGCGCGGTGCTTCCCCTGTATCCCCAACACCAGATTGCATAACCGGAAAGCTTTGGGAATTAATAGGTGGGATTCAAGTAGCTCTTAGGTAATCTTCCAATGGGTGCATGATATTAGGTTGGGGTTCAACATCTAGTGGAGAGGCTATCATGGGCGTTGTTGCACTAGGGGGTTGCATCTTAAAGGATCCTTGGCTATGCTGATCTGGGGATGACAATGCCCTTTGTAACACGTGCCATGGGGCATTCAGCACGAACATGTGGGACGAAACCTCTATTATGTATTTGTTCCGTCTATACCTTGTTGTTTTATTATATCATTTTGTTCTCCCAAGTGGCTTCTCGACAAGTTGTTGTACCATTAAGCTATGGAATTCATTCGTTCAATTTTGTTTGGAAATTCATTGTGAAGACTATATGTTGCAAATATCTAGCCGTTGATTCAGCTTATCTATTATTTGCTTCAATGGCTAACAGTTGTCATCATCTTCAGGATGGCACCTAAGAAAGTTCCCAGCCAGAACCCAGAGGGTGAAGAAGAGCGTCCACCTTCCCCTCCTCCACGGTCTGAGGCATGGAGAGCGATTATGCAGGCAACCAATCAGAACACTCAGATGCTCATGCAAATGATGCAGAGTTTTCAAGCAAATCAAGGAAATCAAGGGAACCAAGGCCAAGGGAATTTGTTCAATCAACCTCACTTTGCGAGTCTGAACCAATTCCTGGCAAATCAGCCCAAGTCTTTCAGTTACTGTGTGGATCCGCTAGATGCTGAAGATTGGATCACAGACATCAAGAAGCATTTCGAGTGCAGTAACGTCAAACCTGAGGATTATGTCAAGTTTGTCGCTTTCCAACTCAAAGATCAAGCTGCAGATTGGTGGAAACAGTACAAAGACTCCAGAGCGGGTCGTGAAATCTTGTGGACTGACTTCTATCGTGATTTTCGTTCTCATCACATTCCTACCAGTGTCATTGAAGGCATGCGTGAGAAATTCCGTAATCTGAAGCAAGGCACCATGTCTGTCTATCAATACAATGTCAAGTTCCAGAATCTTGCCCGTTATGTGAAGCAAGACATCCCCGATGCCAAGAGCAAAATCTACCAGTTCCGAGGTGGTCTGAAAGAGGAACTCCAACTTGCACTCACTTTGTTCGAGCCAGATGAATTTGATCAATTCTACAACATGGCTCTCAAGCAAGAGGCACCTCAGCTCAAGTGTGAAGCTTCCAAAAAGAGGATAAGAGATGTTGTTCACTCCTCCTCTTCCTCTCAAGTGGTTGCCAAGCAGCAGAAGTTCTGGCTACTGCCTCCTCCAGTGCTCCATCCTCCGACTCAGAACAAGCACTCAGGTCGTCGTGGATTCTCCCGCCCACCCAACCCAAGCAACCAGTCCAAGTCTCAGTTCCAAGCTCCAAGACCAATCAGTCCTTATCATCGTCCACTCTCAGAGGTTACATGCAACAAGTGTACTCATAAGGGTCACTATGTTAACAAGTGCCCCAACCAAAGGCGCCTTCCACCTCCTCCACCTGTCAACAATGCTATTGTCAAGCACAATCCCAATTATGCAAGAGTGAATCTGATGAATGCAGCTCAAGCAGATAATTCTTCCGATGTGATAATTGGTAATCTTCCAGTTAACCCAATTCCTGCAAAAGTCTTGTTTGATTCGGGTGCATCATGTTCCTTCATATCTCACCCATTTGCATCGAAGCACAATTTTTACACCAAGTATTACCAAGGGCATTGCAAATTGTTTCTCCGGGCAAACACATGACTGCTAACGTGATGGCTCCGGATATCTCTATTCATATGGGTGATTACAGTTTTCTGGTTTCCCCGATTGTTCTCGGCAACTCGGACATTGATCTTATTCTTGGTATGGATTGGCTCTCGAAGCATGATGCTCTTATTGATTGTGCAAACAAGGAGGTCAATCTAACTCATCCTTCTGAAGACGTGATTATCTTCGCAGCTCGAGATAACACAATCAGGCTATTCTCCCTCAATGACAAGGGCGAGATTAATTCCATTTCCCAGATTCCGGTGGTTTCTGAATATGAGGTTGTATTCCCTGAAGAGCTTCGAGGCATGCCTCCCAACTGTCCAGTTGAATTCGTCATTGAACTTGAATCTGGTACAGAGCGAGCCTGTCGGCGTCCATACAAGCTTTCTCCTAAAGAGTTGAAGGAGCTGAAGAAACAACTCGATGAGCAAGAAAGAATGGGTCTAATCAGACCAAGTACTTCTCCTTGGGGCTGTGGTGTTCTTTTTGTCAATAAAAAGGATGGCACGGAACGATTGTGCGTGAATTACCGACCATTGAACAAGAAGACAATTAAGAATAAGTACCCGCTCCCCAATATCAATGAACTGTTCGAGCAGCTCAAAGGAGCCAAGGTTTTCTCGAAGCTTGATCTCAGGATGGGTTACCATCAGATTCGTATCCGTGAAGAGGATATTCCCAAGACAACATTCAGAACGAGTTATGGCTCCTATGAATACACTGTCATGTCTTTTGGGCTTGCTAATGCTCCACCCACTTTCTCTCGGATGATGCACTTCATATTCAACCCCTACACCAATGAATTCGTGCTCGTGTACCTTGATGATATCTTGTTATTCTCCAAGAATGAAGAAGACCACGCAAAGCACCTCCGTTTGGTTCTTGACAGGCTCCGTGGGCACCGTTTCTATGTGAAGTTCTCCAAATGTGAATTCTGGCTTGAGAAAGTCCTCTATCTTGGCCATATTATCTCTGTCGAGGGCATTTCTATTAACCCCGAGAAGGTTGAAGCTATTGTGAAGTGGGAACCTCCTCAGAATGTCAAACAACTCCGAAGTTTCCTCGGTCTCGCAAACTATTGCAGAAGGTTCGTTGAGAACTTCTCCAAGATTGCCAAGCCTCTTTCCAACCTGTTGCAGAAGAATGTCAAGTACTCGTGGACTCCTGATTGTGATGTGGCATTCAACACCCTCAAAGAGAAGCTCATTTCTGCTCCGGTACTTAATCCTCCGGATGAGTCCAAGCCTTATGAAGTGTTCTGTGATGCTTCATTGCAAGGTCTTGGCGGTGTTCTCATGCAAGACAAGAAGATCGTTGCATACACTTCGCGTCAGCTTAAACCAAATGAGAAGAATTACCGCACACATGATCTTGAGCTAGCAGCACTTGTTCAAGCCTTGATCATGTGGAGACACCTTATGTTGGGCAGAAAAGTGGACATCTTCACCGATCACAAGAGCTTGAAGTTCATCTTCACCCACCAAACCTTAACCTTCGCCAGACTCGTTGGGTTGAAATGATTCAAGAGTACGATGCAAGCATTGAGTATACTCCTGGCAAGGCCAATGTCATTGCAGATGCCTTGAGCAGAAAGGCTTATTGCAACAATCTCCTCTCCTCAAACCGTTCCAACCTGAACTTTGTGAATCATTCAGGAAGATCAACCTCCAAGTTGTTCCGCAAGGATTTCTTGCCAACCTTCAAGTTGCTCCTACCTTGGAAGATCAAATCCGTGAGGCCCAACTCAGTGATGCTATGGTGCAGAAGGTGAAACATGGTATTGTTAAGGGTACTCCCAAGTACAAGTGATATCGCATTGATGACAGAGACACTTTGTTCTTTGAGGACAGAATTGTAGTTCCCAAAGGTGATCTCAGGAAGCTCATAATGAACGAAGCGCATGACTCTCTCCTCTCGATACATCCAGGAAGCTCCAAGATGTACCATGACCACAAACAATCCTATTGGTGGACTCGCATGAAAAGAGAAATTGCTCAATTCATGAACGAGTGTGATGTCTGCAGAAGAGTGAAGGCAGAGCATCAACGTCCAGCCGGACTCCTTCAACCTCTACCTATTCCCGAGTGGAAATTCGATCACATTGAGATGGATTTCGTCACCGGCTTTCCCAATTCCAAGCGAGGAAATGATGCTATCTTTGTGGTGATTGACAAGCTCACTAAAGTGGCTCATTTTCTTCCAGTCAAAGAATCCATCAACGCAGCTCAACTGGTAGAGTTGTACACCTCCAGAATTGTCTCTTTGCACGGTATCCCTCAAGTAATCTCCTCAGATCATGGAAGCTTGTTCTCTTCCAAATTCTGGGATTCCTTCCAGTTAGCTATGGGTACAAAGATTCGCTTCAGCATAGCTTTTCACCCTCAGACTAGTGGCCAAGTCGAAAGAGTGAATCATATTCTTGAAGATATGCTCAGAGCATGTGTAATCTCCTTCGGTATGGAATGGGAAGATTGCCTTCCATTTGACGAATTCTTCTACCACAACAGCTTCCAAGCAAGTGCATGCAAATCATCGTTTGAAATTCTCTATGGCAGAAAGTGTCGTACCCCTCTCAACTGGTCTGAGACTGGTGAACGCCAACTCCTTGGCAATGATCTGATCTTAGAGGCCGAATAAATGTGCAAAGTCATACGTGAGAATCTCAAAGCCACGCAATAGCGCCAAAAGAGCCACTATGACGGCAAGCATCGTGACTTGGCTTTCGACATTAGAGATCATGTCTATCTCTGTGGTTCTCCCATGAAGGGCACTCAGAGGTTCGGTATCAAGGGAAAGCTTGCTCCAAGGTACGTGGGCCCTTTCAAGATACTTGGCAAGAGAGGCGATCTAGCCTACCAACTCGAGCTTCCCCCCAACTTTGCAAATGTGCACGATGTGTTTCAGGTGTCACAACTCCGCAAGTGCTTCAAGACGCCTGAACGCACCATTCCTTTCGAAGAGATTGATCTTCAGCAAGACTTGTCTTATCGTGAGCACCCCGTTGCTATCCTTGAAGAAACTGAGTGCAAGACCCGCAACAAGTCCATCAAATTCTTGAAAATGAAGTGGTCACACCATACCGACCGAGAAGCTACATGGGAACGAGAAGATCATCTCCGTTCCAAGTATCCCGCTTTCTTTCAGTCCTAGATATCGGGACGAGATCTTTTGTAGTTGAGGAGAGTTTGTAACGCCCGGGATGTAACAATTCCATTTATAGCAATATATGCATCGTTGACTTAATCAATTCCATTCTGGGCTCTTCCTTCATTTCGGGTTTCTTCGTTTTTGCCTTGTGCGTGTGTTGCATGTCACAATTTCATTTTCATTATGTGCATTGCATTGGCATAGTCTCACTTGAATACATGTGTAGTTGCATCGTCTCCGTTGTCCATTTCGAGTTCCGACACTCACACACGTGCCCGTCGCACCTCTCAAGCCTTTATTTCGTGAGTGGGTTGAAGACATCCTCGGAATGGGCCGAGACTTGTCGAGTGGTCTTGGTATATCACTGGTATACCGCCTGTCAAGTTTCGTCTCGTTTGGAGGTCGTTTGATACTCCAACGGTTAACCACGTCGGCCAAAAACCCCTATCTCTTTTGGCCCAGCACCCCTCCATAACAGCCCACAAGCCCATCCCAACCACCTCCATCCTCTCGGGCGTTGGATCATGATCGTGTGGGCAAAAACTGCACCAAATTTGGACACTCCTAGCTCCCTCTACCTATAAAACTACACCTCCCCCTTCCATTTCGGGTCAAAAAAACCCTAGATCCATCCTTCCACCGCGCCGGACGCGTCCACCGGCGCCGAACACGTCCGTCCGCCACCCCGCAGCCACTCCCGTCTTGCCACTTGTCGCTCCGCCGCCGTCTCATCCCTCCACCGCCGTGTGGGCCCGCGGGGCCCGACTCCGGCCCGCCCGGCCCGCGACCGCCGCCTCCCGCGCGCCTCGGTGCCCGACCGCCGCCCCGCGCCTCGGCCTGACGCCGGCTCCGCCGCCGCCCGACGCCGGACCGCGTCGCCGCAGGACGCCGGATCGCGCCACCGCCGGCCCCGCTCCTCCTCGCCGACCCCCGCCGCCCTCCGCCTCCGGCGCCGGCCGCCGCCGGCCTCCCCGCCGCCGCACCGCCCGGCCACTCCGGCCACCGCCGCTGGCTACCACCGCGTTCGCCGCCCCACAAGCTCCACCTTCGGCCGCCCCTCGTCGCCACTCCGGCGAGCCACCGGCCTCTCTCTGGCGAGATCCGCCCGGATCTGGATCGGGACCAGATCCACCGGTCCCCGATCCAAACGCCCGGATCCCTCCGTCCTGCTTCTCCTCGTCCCGCGTTGAATTTCGCGGGGGTAATTTTCCACCAATCCCAGATCTGTTAATTTTTATGCCTCCTTCATCATGTGGTAACTTTGTACTCGTTGCTCCATTTTGTGCATATGATATATCAAAATGTTCATCTCGAAGTGCTCTACATGTTAGCATTAGTTTCATGCATGTTAGGGGTTCATCTAGATGTATTAATCTTCGTTGCAAGAGTGCTTCGTGATGTTGCTGTTTCAGCACTAGTTGTGTGTTAACATTTTGTTGGCATGTTCGTGAGGTCACAACTTGGTGCATGTTGGTCCAAATGGAGTGTTTGATATGTCAAAATGTTCGTCTTGTGATGCTCTTTAATATGGATGCATTTTCATGCATGTTAGGTTGCATTATGCCATGTTTAACCCTGTTGCAAAAGGGCGTGTGGGTGATAAGTTTCTGAACTTGTTATGAGATGATGTTTTGTCTTGTTCGGTAAATTAATCCATGTGTCACATGAGCTAGGTGTCAACATGGGTTTTGCTCATTGGGATGTGCTCTACATGATAGATGTATTTTCATGCCATGATATGTCTTGAGATGAGTGCATCAAGCTTGTTAACATGTCGTCGTGATGTTAAATATCTGCTAAGGCTGAATCTGTTAATTTTTATGCCATGGTTCCATGATGCCACCGTCCTTGTTGTGCGTGGTTAGAGTTATCCAGTGGGTGTTCCTTGATGTATATGTCATGCTTTAGCTATCCATGCTCTTTTTTGCCATGATGCCTTATTGTAGCTTGTTGTTTTCATGCTCTCAAGTTTCTATAAAATGTTTCCGTCAGCATGTTATCAACAAGTTCAGTTTTGTCATGTGAATAGCTAGTGTTCTATGCATCCTATGACCATCTTCTTGCCATGAGTAGCTTCACAAACATGTCTTCTTGTTGTTGGTTATATTCACATACCAAGCTATGCTTTGAGTTGAGTTGCACAAGCTTGCAAACATGCCTACTTGTCGTTGTTGCTGCCATGCCTTGTAATTTTCACTAAGTCTGAGAAATCTGTAAACTTATTGAATCTTGCCATGCTTGTTTAATTGTGTTCCAGCAAGTTTTTGGTGTGCTCTAAGTTCATGCTTGTTAAGAATCATGTCTATTCCACATCCATGCCTTTTGTCTTCATGTTTGGGTGTTGTAGCATTAATATATCTTGCTCCAAAGATGCCATCTTGCTGCTAACTGCAGTTTTGCATTGCATCTTGTATTGCTTGCCATTTGCATACCGTGCATCCGTTTCCCATGATCTTTATATCAATTTCGACAGAAATCTTCCCATCTATCCAGTGGCTTGCTTGGTTGCCCAAGATGAAGCCCTTTCCATCACCTTCTCCTTAGGCTCGAGAGCATCCTCATGCATATGCACATCATACTTGCATCCCATGACATGTCTTGCATCATGTTGATTATGCATTGCACCGTGTTTGATATTGTGCCGCTGTTGTGCTCATGTGTTGGGTAGAGCCGGGAGCTGATTCCGAGTTCAAGGATCTTGTCGAGACTGAGTTTGAGGAGCCGTCTTACCATCCCACCGAGGACTTAACATGCAAGATGACCGTTCCCCGATATCACCTCTCTCTTTGCCTTGCTAGTTGTCTTGCTCTTTAGTATGCCTCGATGCCTATTCTTGTCTTGTCAGCCTCCTATTGTTGCCATGAAACACTCTAACCGCCTTCCTAGCAAACCGTTGATTGGCTAAGTACGCTTTTGCTCAGCCCCTCTTATAGCATTGTTAGTTGCAGGTGAAGTTTTGAAGATTGCTCCATGTTCGGACTTGTTTATTGGGATAACACAATATATATCTTAATTAAATTAATGGACATATATATTGCTCATGGGTGGAAGGCTTGGCCTGCTTGGTGTTTTGTTCCACTCATGCCACCTTAGGACCCGATAAACATGTGTTATGTTCCTTGATTTTGCGTTCCCAACACAGTTGGGGTTTATGGGCCCCTCTTGATAATTCGCACTGCTTAAAGCTTTTTCAGCAAGATCCAACTTTGGTACTACATTTGCCTAACAATTAAAAACTTGCATAGGGAGTTATAATCCCGAGTTCTTAATCAACAACCCGGGCCAGTGCTCCTCATGAGTGTTGGTCCAAACTGAGCAGACCGCGGGGCCACCTTGGGGAAACCCGAGGGCTGGTATATACCTGTAGGATGACTCATCCGGTCGTGGCCTGAGACAAGATACGCACGGCTACTATCAGGGTGTCGGCACGCCGGGAGGTCTTGCTGGATTAGTTTTACCTTTGTCGAAATATGTTGAGCACGGGATTCTGAGAATACTCGGGTCTTCCCACCTTGGAGTTGCGACTCCGTATATCGTGAGCTTGTGATGGGCTAAGTTGGGACACCCCTGCACGGTTTTGAACTTTCGAAAGCCGTGCCCGCGGTTATGTGGCAGATGGGAATTTGTTAATATCCGGTTGTAGATAACTTGACACCATATCCTTAAGAATACACTACCTGTGTGAGTAACCGTGGTGGTCTATTTCCAAAGGGCTTCTGGAAGTGAACACGGTGGGGTTATGTATGAACTTGAGTAGCTAGGATCACTTCTTGATCAACTTGGCGACCGTTGGCACATATTCTCATCTCGCTCTGAATTCGTAAGGTAGTTGCTTAGTGCTTGCCGCAAACACTTTATTACCTTTCCACACCTAAAGGCTTTGTTAGTTTTGAAACCCGGGAATGGGATTGTTGAGTCCTTGTGGCTCACAGATTACAACACACACCAGATGCAGGTACAACCGAGTACGATGCAAGAGTTGGATCAGAACTTCACTGAGAGTTCCATGGAGAGCGTGGTCGTTTCTATGTTATGTACCCCGACGATCAGTAGTGGTTCCTACTAGGGGCGATCAGGCCTTGTGATTTGTGGTATCTTTTCTCGTTTGGATTTCGTCCGTAGTCGGACCCTGTGTTATTTGGATGAATGTATGCTATTGTATTCATTGTGTGACGTGGCGAGTGTAAGCCATCTATTTTACTCTTTCATCCCTGAACTTTTACATGAGATGTGCAAAGATACCATGCTTGCGATCATTCCAGAATGCGCTTATGTCTCTAAGTCATGCCTCGACACGTAGGAGATATAGTCGAATCCTAGGCATTACAGCTCGGGCCACGCATCGACACTGAGCACATTAACCAACTAAGTTGCTTCCATGCTCGGTTTTTTAATTCTTGTTCGGTTCGACCAAACAATATATTTGTGTTAAAAACTGAGTTTGTCAACAAACGTTGTTTGTTCAAAACACTTCCTTTCCCATTTTAACTGGGGCTCTTAAATTTGTATGAGCTGTTTTATAATAAGTGTTCTTCTTCCAAGTCGTTGCAAAGTCTTTTTCTACCGCTCCTTTTTCGACTCGAGTGTGTGGTCAATAGCCGAATAGCCTGGTTTGTCTTTAAAGTCACTCGAGTTTAGTTTGCTAAACTGGCCTCGGAGAAGCACTCCGCCTTCGGGATAAGGAGGTTGAAGCCAAAGGCTAACCCGCTTGAAGTTTTGAGATCGGATGTGTCATGTTAAAGCACGACAGAAGCACATTTTTTTAAGACCAATGTTCGGATTGGCACAAAAAATTGATTTAGTTCGGATATCAAGCTTTTTTATAAGTATTTTGGCTTTTCAGCTTGTGGCACTTTTTAGCTATTTGTATGTTTTTGTTTCAGGAAGCAGGTCATCCTCATTACCGAGGTGCCTAGAATTATAATTAAGCTCGGAAGATCTCTTTCGACCCACAAATCGGCATCGTTCCCGCCGAACTATACCTCGGCTTTAACAATACACATGCCACATCAAGACTAGTTACCGAGCAGTGCAATGCCAGATGCCTATAAAGCATTGACAATATTAACGGGGTGCTGAGACTACAGCCGAACCCACCGAAAGCCAAGGTACTCCGAGGAGTCTTCAGCAAAACGTTCTCGGATATTTCTTTATATGCATCAGTTCTTAAATGTGTCCTTGGTCAATAGTTGGGTCGCCCGGCTCCGATACTTACCCTTACGTTTCCGATTGTTTGGCTAAGGGTAAAGGGAGAATCAGTGCGATTGTGCTTCCGGTTCAACTGGTCAAGTGCCTCAGTGGAGACAACCAAGAACTGACTGTCACAGTAAGCGTAAACTGGTCAGCGATCCGATTACAGTGTTAAACTATAAGATCGATGGAGGTCATCCCGTGTTAAACGACGGGCCTTGCACAACATTGGCTGAAGTGTTAATGGATGGACTATAGTCGGTGCCGAACACTAACCGAGGGCTCGTAGCTAGCTTCCCCAATTTAAGCTCCTATGACTAAGTGAAAGTTATAAAGCCCGCATATCTGATTGCCTTGTTTCCGCTAACACAATTGCCTCCGGGCACCGAGGCGTCGGCTAAGGGTTGTTTTGTTATTACAGAAACACCATGCGTAGCATCTACAAAGGGGTGGAAGCCGACAATGGGCCACTTTCAAATGATAAACGGCCGCAACAGATTGAAAATAAACATATCCTTAGCGTCAGTA
This sequence comes from Secale cereale, assembly GCA_902687465.1. Classification (NCBI taxonomy): domain Eukaryota; kingdom Viridiplantae; phylum Streptophyta; class Magnoliopsida; order Poales; family Poaceae; genus Secale; species Secale cereale. Next base: position 459,293,498 of record LR738712.1, read on the forward strand.
TTCAATATACGAGCGTTGCCTTTCGTAATTACCCGCATAAAGCCATAAACATGCATCAATTTGACCTAAGATTTCGGCCAAGCTGGGTTGCCTGGTTCCTGTGATTACCCCTACGTTCCCAATTGTTTGGCTAGGAGGTAAAGGGAGCACCTCTGTGATTGTTACTTTCGGGTCATCCGTGTTAGTACCTCAGACTGGGAGAAGCCGAAAGCTAGCCATCTTAAAGAATATAATTGGTCGGCAACGACGGAAGTGAAAATTTTGGTTCATTTAGACCACATAGTTCAGAAACTTTCCCTGAAATAAATCCTCAATATTTTCCTCCCACATTGATCGGAGGTGAGGTTTCATGATCATGGTCAGCATGACAACCCAAGGAATGGAACCGATAGTGAGACTTTTTTCCTTGGAAGATGTTTCTTACATTAAAAAGTAATATAATATATCTCTCCACGTACCTTTGTTTATAAAACCGTATGAACGGATTGCCTCGTTTGCCGTAAATCTTTGCCCTTATAAAGGCTTAATAAAGTAGGACAAACACTCCCCAGCTACTGGCCGAGGAGGTTGAAGCTAATGGCCGGTCAACAAAGTTTTGTACAATGCGGATCCGAGCATTAATGATGTCAAGTACTTGGATACATAGAATCATTACACGTAATTTGTAATTTTACTCCAGATATTGATCCTTAATTCGGCCACCCGTGCCCACATTAAGGCTCGGGGGCTACTGGGCTTTGCACTCATTATTTATAAATATTAAAGGGGCACATCGATCCCCTGATCTGATGTTGCCACCCGACCAGTGGCTCGAGGGCTACTACATTGCCTATTCAATGCGGAAAATTCAAAGTGCTCAGTGTTCGGCATGACCAAACTATGGGCAAGGACGTCTTCGGACAACAATAAGTACCATCTGTGACTTATCCGGCATCAAACTGATATATCACGACGACTTCTCACAACCCTCTCTGAAGGGCCCGTCCGCCGATCACTATTACCTCCAATATATTACACTGCATTTCTATTCCTATGTATGATGCCGAGCTAGGAGTTCATCCTCAGGTCGATTTCACGACCTGAGTCTCAAAAGCTACTAGGATCAGCGTTTTCATATTTTCCTTCAGGTGCATCTCGGATTTTAGGCCGACAGACACCTTGAGGGCTACTGGCAATACATCTCGTCGAGAAATAAAATTACCCGCATCAGAAATAAAATCTGCAAACAATCAGCCCATCACCGAGGTATTGGAACACCTCAGAAGCAGTTCGGCATATAGCTTGGATGCAAGTGGCTGGCTCCTTAGAGGGCATTTTTGGCATTAAGCTCGGATAAACTCCTTCAACTTTTTAAAAAACAAGGTGATCAATGAAACCTCGGATATAGTTCAGCGTTGGAGCTTGGATACAGTCCGCATTGGGGCTTGGACATAGTCCGGCGTTGGAGCTTGGACATAATCCGGCGTTGGAGCATGGACATAGTCCGGCTTTGGAGCTCGGCTATGGTTCGGCATTGGAGCTCGGCTCCCAAAAGACAACTCGAAAGCAGTCCGGCGTTGGACCTTGGATAGAGTTTGGCGTTGGAGCTCGGACGCAAGAAGACACCGCCACACGGGAACAACTTCAAACCTGAGGTGTGGCATGAAAAATAGCAAAGCATTGATAAAGGCCGAAAATTTAAAGGTCTCCTCGGATGCCCGACGTGTGCACTCTTCGGATTCAGCTCGGCGATCCTCAATCGAAGATGGGAGAGATTTGTTGAACCAGTTTTCAAGACCGATGATCGAAGATGAAGAAAAGTTTGGATGAACTGAGGAGCGTCCCCAACTTGAAGACTGGTTCAGGGGGCTACTGAAGGTGTCATGGAGTAGGGGGTACTCACCACATCGTCTCCCAACCAGCTAGATCGGGCAGAGGACCCCCATGGCGGTTCATTAAAGGGCCACTTCGGGCAGCCCATGCCGCATACAAGGAGGTTTCCACAAGACTTGGCGCCCAAGACAAGGACTCTCCTAAACCCTAGGCCTCCAGGTTAGTCAATAGAACATCTGATATTCATTAGATCAATCTCGTGGTAGACACGTGTACTCTGTACTACACCCCATATGAATACAATCAAAAGCAGGAAGTAGGGTTTTACCTCCATCAAGAGGGCCCGAACCTGGGTAAAATCATGTGTCCGTGTTACCATCGCTCCAAGACGCCTAGCTTAGGACCCCTACTACGAGATACGCCGGATATTGAACCGACAACCATACTTCAACCGTCGCCCACACTCCTCCAGCATCAACCTTATAGTAAAATTGCAATAGTTGAGGCATTTGAACCGTCGCCCTCCCTCGTCCACCACCATCTCCACCCACCATTACTAAAAAATAGTAGCGACGGTGTATCCTCAAACACCAACCCCCCCTCCACAGTCCCCACTCGCCCCATCCCCCCCGAACCCTAGCTCACGGCCGCCGTTGGTGCCGCCGCCAACCCTTGCCGGTCTGCCCGTTCCTCCTAGCTTAGATAATAAAGTTCAAGTTACCCATCGATTCCCATACCGTCGCCCCACTCCCCTGAGTTTTTAGATGAGGCCTACGGTGTCCCTCCCTGCCAGATCCACATCCCCTGCTCTAGAATGTCGCAGCCTCAGCTCGACCACGTATCCCGGGGAGCCCGACGAGCGTTCGGCTAAGAAGAGGCTTATCATGGCCTCTCCGACGCACGTTGGTGAGGTGGCCACCGTTCGCCCTGACCTGTCGATCCCGGAGCAACACGGCACCGCGTAAGACAGCGAAGACGTTAACTACGTTGGCATGTCGAAGGCTTCATGTCAGCGGGCTAGCGTATTACTGTATCTCGGGAAAGCTGATTCTGACATCAAGCTCGTCAACAGCGACAGCTTCACGCGGGCCATGTCACAGGTTAAGTGGTCCATCCCCAACCCCTCTAGTTCAACCACCGTTGATCTCTTGTACGGCTCTGCCGCTGACCTCCTCTGCCAAGCGGTCAAGGATTTGCGAGCTTCGTAAGACATCAAGCCCATTTTGTCATTTCTGAAGGACACGTTCTACGGTGGTGGCTTGGGATCCTTAATTGCCAAGTTAGATCTCATCAACCACGACCACGAGGAGGGCACCCATGAGGGTTCTTCCAAGGTGAAACAACCCATCTGTGACATCAGAGAGCGCACCATGGGTCTGTGCTCTTCCAACTAGAAGGATCCCGTCCATGAAATGTGAGGCAACATTCTATCAGCAAATCTTAACTTTTCTAGCTTGCCAACCCGTACCCTTTCTTGTAGTAGCATTTTTCGTGCGGTTCTTTGATTGTGCCGTGTTTAATTATTTCAGTTATGCAAAAATGTATTGTTCAATAGGGCTATGTGATGTTTAAGTATGAATTGTCCACTTCAGTTTCACGAATGGACATATTTGGTTGTTTATAGTGAGTAGATGCCTTGTTTATCTGTATTTGGTTGTTAGGTTGGTTGGAGTGAGAATTTTTCCCAGTTATCGAGTAGATGCCTTGTTTATATGTAATTGGTTCTTAGTTTGGTTGTAGTGAGCATTTGTCCATTTATCAAGCAGCTGTATTTGGTTGTTAGGTTGCTTTTTTAGTGTCCGTCCGGTTATCAAGCAAGTGCCTTGTTTATCCGTATTTGGTTGTTAGGTTGTTTTTTAGCATTCGTCCAGTTATCAAGCATGATGCCTTGTTTATCTATATCTGCTTGTTAGGTTGGTTGAAGTGAGCATTTGTCCAGTTTTCAAACATATGCCCTATTTATCTGTATTTTCTTGTTAGGTTGGTTGCAGTGAGACTCTGTCCAGTTTTCAACGGCTATATTTGGTTGTTATACTGGTCATTTATGCCTTGTTTATTTCAGTCATTCACAATGTGTTGTTCATTATGTGCAAGTCGGAATTGTGCCGCTCGACTACATCAATACCGGTTTGAACGGGTATATTTGGTTCCAGTTATTCCTGGTGTAGTTAACACATGCCCTTTATTTTAGTTTTACACATTTATCCAGTGTGATGTTTAAGCATTACCAACGTTCTATTCATTTTCAACAATACCAGTTTGAATTGCAATATTTGATGGCTGTTAAGCCTGCTATCGGTAACATTGCCTTCCATTTTATATCTGCTTTAACAGCATGCTGAAACCAAGACATTCAAGCTATCATTTGGAGATGATGTTATTTACCTTTTCTATGTTTGTTTTATGTTAAGGTTGTTGTAATTATCATGCCTTTCCAGTACTTATGCAGGACAACAACGGGAGTGGCCACCATTTTCCGCCGAGGTTAGCTTCATCCCTCCGCTTGTACTCCCCCCGTCGTTCCATAATGTAGTGCATATAGATCTAGGCATGGACACTTGTTAGCTTCTAATATTGACTTGTTGCTTATAGGTACATATGCCCTTGACAAGGATCCAAGCATTGACCCTTTTTGCATATGGGGCAATGAGATATTCATGAACAAGCATTAAGTGAGGAAACTGATAAGGATTATTAGCAAAAAGTTATGAATGGTGCAAGCAAATTATTTGTTTATGCTCTATACAACACAACAGTGAGTTGTAGGATGGTAGCTACAAACTCTGCAGCCTTCTCTTTTTACTGCCCATAATGAGTTGTTAGACAACAATGTCTGAATCTTTTTCGTTCCCAGTGGTTCTCGAAGCAGTTCACTCAAGATTACCTCGCAAAGTACATGATTGGTGGACACACAATGAAGGTTAAAGTGTTTCATCCAGACTACAATGAGCACCGAGAAGTCGTAATGAAGATAGTGAAGGATGGTCGGGCAGCCGTCACAAGGGGTTGGCCAAGAGTCGTGCGCGCATTACGCATGGAGGAGGGCACAATATGGGCATTCCGCTTCACCTTCTCCAGCAACTAGAATGTCTTTCGCCTCTCTCTCTTTATAGTCTTTAGTACAACTGTGGTTCATCATTCTTTACTTGGTGGTTCTGTAGTTCTTCAATATAGGTACATGCGCATTGAATTATGCATTCGTGGTTGAACCTATATTTGAAATAAGTGATTGCCTACTTTCAAATTCAGAACATGGGATTTTTAAATTAGGGATTACACTACACACGATGTGCGAAAGCGAAACATCTGTGATAGACGTGGAGATCTGAAATGTTTCTAGGATTCACTACGTGTGCAATCAATCTCAACTGCACACACGACATACTCTTGAAAACTTTTTGCATTGGGCCACCTTGCGCAAACATTTACCACATAAAAACTATGTGTGATGGACAACCTTTGCCACACAGTTTCTTCTACGCACCGTGTATGATGCATTCAATAACACAAACTATAAAATTGTTAATATCGTGTGCAATGGCAACACTATCACAAACAATTTAATGGGAAAAATTGTATGTGATGTACCTGTGAACGGAAACGTTTTCCTTGGAGCGACTGTGTGGGATGCACATACGAACGGAAACATTTAGCGGGGACTGACTGTGTGGGATGTTCTTGCGACCGAAAACAATTTCGCCTGTATAATTGTATATTTGTAGCTCTACCGTACATATTTCCGTACTTGAGCGCTCGCCGGTCGCACACGACCTCATTTTGCCGAGCGTGTGTGCCAGGAGGGCATTACCCCGACGGTTTCTGGGTCGTGTGGGAAGAACCCCCCTATCATTGTTACTCACTAGGTGACGGTCCCAAATGCTGTCGCGGAAAGGGGTTTAAAACAGTTTGTATAGCACCGACACGTACCAGTGTGAACATCATCATTAACATTATCACTAGGTTCATGTTCATTACCAGACTGAGTCTCGGCATCAGAAATAGAAATATTATTGGGATATCAGTTGTGTCTACAATAGGTTCACTAGAAGCAGGCAAAGTCCTATCAGTTTTCTTTTTCTTTTTACTACTAAGTCTCGGTTTATCAATATTAATTCTCTGAGAATTTTTCTCAATTCTCTTAGGGTGGCCTTCAGGATACAAAGGTTCATGAGTTACTTTACCACCTCTAGTAGCAACCATAACAACTTTATCATTATTCTTACTATTCATCTCATTAAGCAAATCATTTTGTGCCTTAAGTACTTTTTCTACTTGAGTGGTAACCAAGGAAGCATGTTTACTAATAAGCTTAAGATCACTAGAAGTTCTAGTCACAAGATCACCCAAGCTGTCAAGCATATAAGCATTACGTCTCAGTTGTCTACTAACATAAGCATTGAAGTCTTATTGTTTAACAATAAAATTATGGGAAAACTTAGTTTTTGCCACTCTAGGTTTTGCCCACTATGATTATGCCACTCTAGAATTTCACATTTCACTTTTGCCACTCGTAGCTTATGACAATATATCACTTGTGGCAAAAACATTTTTTTAGAGTGGCAATTGTGCTACATTACAAAAGCTAAGAGTGGCAAAAGTGAAATTAAAAATTATCGTTTTTGCCACGAAATGGCATTTGTGATGTATTGTCAAAAGCTAAGAGTGGCAAAAGTAAGATGTCTAATTCTAGAGTGGCATAAGTAAAGGGGGCAAAAACTAGAGTGGCAAAAACAAAGTTCTCCCTAAAATTATCAAACTCATCTAAGCATTGGCTAGCAGACTTATTATGAGGAATATCACCTTCATCAAATCTATAGAGAGAATTTACCTCTACTACCTGTGTCGGGTTATCAAGACCATGTATTTCTTCAACATGTGGTAGATTCTTAACATCTTTAGCTTTAATATATTTTTCCTTCATAGATTTCTTTGCCTTTTGCATATCTTCAGGACTGAGAAATAGAATACCTCTTTTCTTTGGAGTTGGCTTCGGAGTTGGTTCAGGGAGAGTCCACTCATTATCATTACTCAATATATTATTCAATAGTTTTTCAACTTGTTAAACAGTCCGTTCCCTAAAAACACAACCAGCACAACTATCTAGGTGGTCCCTAGAAGCATCGGTTAGTCCATTATAAAAGATATCAAGTATTTCATTCTTCTTGAGAGGATGATCAGGCAAAGCTTTAAGTAATAGGAGAAGCCTCCCCCAAGCTTGTGGGAGACTCTCTTCTTCAAATTGCACAAAATTAAATATTTCCTGTAAGGCAACTTATTTCTTATGAGCAGGAAAATATTTTGAAGACAAGTAGTAAATCATATCCTGGGGACTACGCACACAACCAGGAGTAAGATACTTAAACCATAACTTAGCATCACGCTTTAATGAAATAGGAAACAACTTAAGAATATAATAATAACAATTTTTTCCTGATGAGCAAATAGGGTGGCTAGATCATTTAATTTAGTAAGATGTGCCACAACAGTTTCAGATTCATAATCATGAAAAGGATCAGATTCAACTAAAATAATTAACTCAGGATCAACGGAGAATTGATAATCCTTATAAATAACACGGATAGGTGAAGTAGCAAATTCAGGATCGTATTGCATTCTAGCATTCCAAGATTGTTCTTTCCACTTGCGTACTAATTTCTTAAGATCATTCTTATCCTCGCAAGCAAGAAAGTCTCTAGCTACTTCTCCTTCCATAACATATCCGTCAGGAACAATAGGAAATTCATATCTAGGGGATGTCTAACAACTGTTTCAAAGGTTTTAGTATCAATAATTTCACCAGTTTCAGAAATATCATCATCTTCGGCATAATCAATAGTACTGGCTGTAGCAAGATGTTTATCAAGTAATTCACTCAATGGCACAGTTTCATCATAAGCATCATTCATAACAGAAGTGGCATCATCAATATCATGCAACATATCAGAATCAATAGCAGGTGTAGGTGTCGCAAGTTTACTCAAAATAGATGGTGAATCAAGTGCAGAGCTAGATGGCAGTTCCTTACCTCCCCTCGTTCTAGAGGGAACGATCTTGGTTCTGTCATATTTTAGATTCTTCATTATTTTCATAGTGATCAGCAGATATAAATCCCAAGTGACTTAGAGAATAGAGCTATGCTCCCCGGCAACGGCGCCAGAAAAAGGTCTTGATAACCCACAAGTATAGGGGATCGCAGTAGTTTTCGATGGTAGAGTATTTAACCCAAATTAATTGATTCGACACAAGGGGAGCCAAAGAATATTCTCATGTATTAGCACTTGAGTTGTCAATTCAACCACACCTAGAAAATTTAATATCTGCAGCAAAGTATTTAGTAGCAAAGTAATATGGAAGTAATGGTAACAGTGGCAAAAGTAATAATGGCAGTTTTGTAGTGATGGTGACAGTAGCAGTAACGAAAGTAACAAAGCAAGTATCAATATGGAATGAACTCGTAGGCAATGGATCGGCAATGATAGGTGTCGGATAATATTCATCATGTAGTAGTTATAACCTAGGGTGACACAGAACTAGCTCCAATTCATTAATGTAATGTAGGCATGTATTCCGAATATAGTCATACGTTCTTATGGAAAAGAACTTGCATGATATCTTTTGTCCTACCCTCCCGTGGTAGCGGGGTCCTAATGGAAACTAAGGGATATTAATGCCTCATTTTAATAGAGTACTGGGCCAAAGAATTAGCACTCAATGAATACATGAACTCCTCAAACTATGGTCATCACCGGGAAGTGCCCCGGTCATTGTCACTTCGAGTTTGCCAGATCATAACACATAGTAGATGACTATAGACTTGCAAGATAGGATCTAGAACACAAGTATATTCATGAAAACATAATAGGTTCAGATCTGAAATCATGGCACTTGGGCCCTAGTGACAAGCATTAAGCATAGCAAAGTCATAGCAACATCCATCTCAGAATATAGTGGATATTAGGGATCAAACCCTAACAAAACTAACTCGATTACATGATAAATCTCATCCAACCCATCACCGTCCAGCAAGCCTACAATGGAATTACTCACGCACAACCGTGAGCATCACGAAATTGGTGATGGAGGATGGTTGGTGATGACGACGGCGATAATCTCCACTCTTCGAAGCCCCAAACGGACTCCAGATCAGGTCTCTTGATGAAGAACAGGAGGTGGCGGCGACTCTATATCGTAAAATGCGATGGGATCTTCTCTCTCATTTTTTCTCCCCGAAAGAGATTATATGGAGTTGGAGTTGAGGTCGGTGGAGGTCCAGGGGGGCCACAAAGATGGATGGCACGCCCTGGGGGTGGGCGCGACCCCACCCTTACGGCCAGGGTGTGGGCCCCCTCCGGTAGTTCTTTCCGTCAATATTTTTTATATATTCTAAAAATATTCTCCGTGAAGTTTCAGGTCATTCCGAGAATGTTTATTTCTGCACAAAAATACACCAAGGCTATTCTGCTGAAAACAACGTCAGTCCGGGTTAGTTCCACTCAAATCATGCAAAGTAGAGTCCAAAACAAGGGCAAAAGAGTTTGGAAAAGTCGATGCGATGGAGACGTATCACACACGCGATCTGAGTCATGCTTTATGATTGGCCAGAACCCAAACCCCACGGATCGTACGTCTGCACCGTTAGATGCTCCCAGATCGAACGGCAATCCTCACCCCTTTCAACAGGAAATGCAGTCTGGCTAGAATTGACTTATATGCCAAAATGCACGATAAATGGCAAAAAATGTCTTACATATAGCACACGAGACCTGAAATCCGCCAGCAAATCAAACCTGTGGTATAATGGTGATTGCTTAACGTGGGAAAAATTTCGAGGTGAAAAGATGAACTCATGTCTTCATTTCAAAATGAGTACGTGTTCATTTCAAACAAAATTATTCTCTTTGTGCACACGAGCGCTTAGAGGCAACCGTTTGTATAGGCCTTTCCGCGCGGCGACCGGGGATATTTTTGGCCCTTTTCACCTAGGCTGCCAACACCCCCCACCACCTGCCCACGTTTCACTCAACTAGTCCACCCAATCTCCATCGCCAGCTCCCCCATCCCCCAGATCCACAGCAGAACCCTCTCTGGCGCCGCTGTTCTCACCCCGGACGTGTGTCTGCTCTTCGACGTCAAGCCTACCACCACTACCGTTCCCTACACGCGGTTGCCCATGCCTCGCCGTCTTTGTTTGCTCGCCAACCATCCTCAAGCACATTGATCATGTATCCCTCGCCTCTCCTGTGGTCCAGCCAGGTTTGCATTAAGAAGCATGTTAGTTATTGCTCTCCATCATGGTGAGGCATATTTCCTTGCTATCCCTCTTCCTATTTCGTTCTGTATGTTCCCAAGTTGGCTATAAAATAACGGAGAGTGTATATATGTTCATTATCTACCTTCCTAACTACATATAAGCTATATTTGTTCCAATAAGTTACTGCCTATTTACAGACCGCGGGCACCCGAGTCACACAAACTTAACAAATTAGCCGTACATTTTCTAAATTATTGCATGACATTTTAGACAACTTGATACCAAGTTGTTAGTTTTATGCTTATCCTCATTTCCTGAGTTTCACATGTGTTCTCTGTAGATGCCGAGTAGCAGCGACAACACTCATGCTTCAGGCGATGTATCTTAATATGATTCTGACAACCCTAGGGGTCAACAGATTGTGAGGGATGAAGTAATCTTGAACGGGATAGAGTTGCAACAATTACCCATCTGGTCAAGACACGGAGGCACGCTCCAAGGAATCCCACACACCAGCCTAAAGGTGTATATGAAGTAACCGAGATTGATTTAAAGTCCTGGGCTCCAACTAAACCAGATAAAGCACGCACGAGGTTCAGGAGTGTGTGTGGATTTGTTGGTAGGGCAAGGCTCAACATTAATCTGCAGGGGTTTCGGAATGCTGACATAGAAATGCGGCGAAGGATAGTCCGAGAGATCATGGATCACTTCAATGTTCCAAAGTAGTGGAGAATGCAGGTGGAACACACTCCACTAAAGAAGGCTAGGGATGCTTGGAGAAACTGGAAGCACGTGCTATACAAGAATTACTTGAGTGAATGCAAGGACCCAATCCCTGCATACCCCGAAATTACAAAGGCAGACTGGGAAGAATTCTAAAGGGTCAGGGCAACTAAAGATTTTGCTGAGAAGAGTTTCAAGCAATCAGAACTTCAGAAGAAGAACATACACCCCCACCGTATGGGTGTGGCGGGATACTACGGCATGAAACTGATATGCGATAAGGAGGACAAAGAAGTAGTAGTGGCGGGTGGGAATCCGACCTTTAGTGAAATCAGGGGCCAACATGCCAGAGACTACCTGCAGGCACGTGCAAGGAGGCGTGATGAAGGAACTTATTACTTTAAAAACTCACATGATGAAGAACTATATGATGTGATGTTAGAGGCTTCCAAGATCCCTGGAAGGTTATACACGAACTCAGGGCCATGTGACATTTTGTCCGTTGCTCTGGAAACAAAAGAGCCCCCTGGCCGTGCAAGGAGTATAGGTCTTAATGTCCCGCACAAGAGGGCTTTCACACTCAGCAAAGAAGAGAGGCACAACATGAAAAAAGCGAGGAGTGAAATGAAGTAGAATGCATTGTATGAAAGGTTGAGAAAGGATATGTATCCAGCTATTCGAAAGGATGTTGAGGAGTCAATGATGATGCGGAAGACTCTAACACAGACAGATAGCCAACAGATGGGAGGGAAGGCAGGCATGGAGGATGCTGCTTATTGTGCAACAACACTGCACAAGAGTAGCTGTGCATCAGCTGACCCCAGCGACAGTGACACTGCAGCTGCTCGTGATGATGTTATATCTGATCTATCTAGAATGAAAGACAGACTGAAGGGCATGCTTACACATTATGAAGGTACATTAAAATGTGCAACAGCCTGAGTTTTCCCACCCTTCTTGGAAGATGGCCTCTTGTTGGACAATGTGCCATTGAAGTTGGGCTGTGTGAATTGCTCCATGACTGAAGTAAAGCCTGGATTCAATGAATTTGCCCTGAAGAATGTCCTAGGAGACTTCGATGAGCAAAGGACCTTGGGAGAAACACTATTACATCACATCCAATGGCCACGAACGGAAATAGAGTTCATTGATGAGATCCCTGAAGCCCCGCCAAGACCAACCAATGTTTCCCATCAACCGTTGACATTCTCCTTGCCACAGCAGCTCTCGCGTGCTTCCCCCAAAGAACCTAATACTCGTAATCGCATGACTGATGCATCCACATGTGATAAGCTGGCCCGACTTTGTGGCGTACATGCCATGTCATCCTCTGCCCCAAAGCACCCAGTGGGAAGGCCTACAACTGCTGAAGACGCACCACCAGTTCAGATGCTCGCCGCTGAAGCAGCGGGGGGAGACCCAGCTGCAACACATGCTCAGCAGACCAACTTGGTGGAACGGACTGCTAAGCAGTCCGATGCTTCAGAACCGCCTGCTAAGCAATCTGTAGGTCCAGAACTGACTGCTCATCAGTCCGTCGGTCCGCAGTCGTGTAATCACCATACCAATGCGTCAGCACTTCCTGCTTAGCAAACCAACGCGTTGGCACAACCTTCTCAGCACACTGACAAGTTGGCACCACCTGCAGAGAAACCCGACATAGCTTCAATGCATGGTCAGCAGTCCGATGCCTCTATTCCTACAGCCCAGTAGTCCGTCACAGCAGCACCGCTAGCTCAGCTATCCGGCATAGACAAACCGTCTGCTAACCAGTCCGTCGAAGCTTCATCGTTTGCTCGGAAGTCTACCTTGGAGCCGACCACACGTTCTGCCAGAAATGTTGGAAGTGCCAAGAAGGAAGTGGCCAAAAAGTCTACAACCACGAGGAATCGCAGTGGGAGAGTGAAGAGGAAAGAGAATGATTGCCTCTTACTTAAAGCACACATCGCCTGGAACCAAATTAACAACAACTTGTTCGAATCGGGGAGTAATATTATTTCTGATGGCATGGATGATGAAGAAATAGCGTTGCAGCTTGCTAAAAGTAAACCGGATGTACTTGAAGGATGCAATTGCATCCATGGCCAGCCATTTCTTGTTGGCGAATACTTTGATGAGTGCAGCTCTAGTTGCCGCGAGTTACATAAATATTGCATGGATCAAATGTCAGCATGTCATCATGGTTTGCTAGTCCACTACAACAGAGATCATTTCCGACACGATGCTGGTTCCATCAATGTGAGTTTTGAGGACTTACATCTCTTCTTCAACTTCAACGACCTCGATGCCACTCTTGTAAGATGCCTAATTTGGTAAGTACTTAACAAACTCTGATCAACTTCTCCATACAAGGCTGCAAATGATAAATAGCTAACTGCATTTTATTCCTCTCAGGGGATTGAACGTGCAGAGACAAAAAAGGGAGAGTGTGTATTTTATAGATCCCGCATTAGCAAATGGCACAAAAATACATGGTAAGGACCTACAGGACTGGGCCGTTAACACGATTGTCTGCCTCTTCGAAAACACGTCCCATTCAGAATCATTTCTCTGGCCATATCATGAATGGTAAGTCAAGTAAACAACCACACATACACTGATTGTCTTTCAGATTTCGACATAATTCGTAAGTTCCTGGCTTTCTTAAAATGTAGCAATCACTGGACATTGGTATTCATTGTTCCAAACAAGAACACAGTTTACTACATCGATTCTCTCAGAGAGTCAACAAACGCTCAGGATCTGATGCATCTTCAGCAATTCATCGATAGGTATTGAATTCTATGATGTTGAAATTAATTTGCATTCAGCTAGTTCAATAATTGATGTCGTAAAAATTCATCTTCATTTGCAGTGTGCTTGCATTGTGGAAAACTAAACCAGGAACCTGTTCAAGAGGGAACTACCTCTGCAGCACGAGATCATTTCTCCGATAACACACCAAAATCTGTTATTTTCATAAAATTTATCCAACAGTCCGCAAATACCTTTTCTTACGCTAGTCAAATGTTCAAGCTTCTAAATAAACCTCTTTCTATTTTGTCCAAAAAAAATAATACATCTAACACCGGTTAGGTTGTTGCTAACAGGACAAATACATGACTAATTTTGTACAAAAAAAATTTAGTGTCCTCAGCAAGAAGCAGGGGCCAACCTTTGTGGATACTATGTTTGAAAACACATGATCTCCATCTGCAAATCTGCTCATAGTTGTGACTATCCTGGTGAATTAGTACGAGTAAGTCTATCTTAATTAATATCTTCAACTCCACTCATATGGCACATTCTGATCTTAAAAATACTGCAGCTCGTCTTAAGACCGAGGACCACTGAACCACTCCCGGCTGGTGAATTGCTGATGGTTCGGAGATTTATCAGCGACTGCTTCCTGAATCACTACATCAATCCCACTGGTGATAATGAAGATTTCAGCATGCGTCTCCCGAAACATTGAGTAAGAGTTCGCCGCTAAACATATACGCATGGATCCATTGTTTTACATCTGATGTGGTCTTCATATTTTGTACACTATGATTAATTATGTAATGCATATATGTGTGGGCAAATCATTGGAATTTAGCTACCATATGTTCCATTGCAGTTGTTGCGCAATCTGATGAATGTTCTTCCTATGGACACTATTTGTTCAATTGAATATTGTGGCAAATTTGCTTTTTGCGTGCCGATTCAAAATGGGATATTTTTTTATTTGTTCAATTGAATATTGTGGCAAATTTTCTTTTGTCGTGCCGATTAAAAATGGAATATTTTTGTTTATTTGTTCAATTTAATATTGTGGCGAATTTGCTTTTTGCATGCCGATTCAAAATGGAATATTTTTATTTTAACCTCGCAATTGCTCTGCACACGGTTCAACTAAATGTGTGCAATCCACATCAGAAAGCATACGTTAATCGTAGCGGAACCATCGGTGATACACAACAGATCGCAAACGATTTGCATTGCTACTACATGTGTGTAGTGTCTCCGGAACCGTTTGTGATATCGTGTTAACGCACACCAGAACACGGAGTAAACCGTGCACAATGTAAAATACAATCCCAGTCGTAATTTTTTTAGGAAACATGTGGGATCCCAAACGAAAAGCACACCTCACCCTTGCTGCAACCTTCGGTGATAGACAACAAATCACAAATGGTTTCAACACTTGTATGTGTGCGAAGGGGCTCCTGAATCGTTTGTGATAGAACATTATCGTAGACGGTAATTGTTGGGAAACGTGTGCGATGGATTCATGCATGGCAGACGGGTTACGCAGAAAACTCGTGTGCGATGGGGCACAAATCGCACACACTTCATTTGTGAGCCCGTGTGCCTTACATACTGTTTCCCAAATAGTTCATTACAACACACCATTTGGTTTCATTGCGTCATTAGAAACGTTTAATCACCGATACCACACGTGTGAAAGAATTTAGTGTGTGCTACATCGCACACGATTACATTTTGGAAGGCCTCTGGATCATTGCTCCATATCCCCGACGGTTTCTGGGTCGTGTGGGAAGGACCCCCTATCGCCCACACTCACTTGGCGACGGTCCCAAATGCCGTTGCGGAAAGGGGTTAAAACTGTTTGTATAGCACCGGCGCGTACCAGTGGGTGCCCTTGAGATCTACGTCAAGTCAAGACCCACCAAGTACCCTTCATTAAACTCTCATATCTTGCATTTACATTATTCGCCATTCGCCTCTCGTTTTCCTCTCCCCCACTTCTAAAATGATTTTCGAAAAGATTTGCCTTTTCTTCGCCCTTCTTTCGTTCGTCTTGTTCGCTTGCTTTTTGTGTGCATGTGTGTTCGATTGTTTGCTTTGTTACAATTGCTCAATAGAAAAACATTGAACCTTACTCTAGAAAGTTGGAAGAAATTGAGAACAATGTTAAAAGCTTTATGTCTTTACAATTTGAACACAATAATTTCAATAGAAATGAGTTCAAGGAACATGTTTTTTGGAATTTATGAATAAAGAGCTTGATGATATGTCTAAGGAATTTATAGTCTGAAATCTCAGTTTACTCATCTTCAAAATTTAGTTGGACAAATTTTAGATAAGCAAGCCACCTTAGTAAATAAGATGGCTGCTAAACCAGAATCTAATAATAATGATGAAGATATTAAAGTGATTGATGTGACTCCTATTGAATCTTTGTTTTCTAAAATAAATCTTGATAATAATGAGACTAGAGATGAGTCTACTTTAGTTAAGAGGCGTCCCAATGATTCAGAGTTTTTAGATCTTGATGCAACAATGAATAAAAGTGGCATAGATGAAGTCAAAATCCTAAGTAGCAATGAACCCACTACATTGGATCTCAAGGAATTTAATTATGATAATTGCTCTTTGATAGATTGTATTTCCTTGTTGCAATCCATGTTGAATTGTTCTCATGCTTATAATCAAAACAAAGCTTTTACTAAACACATCGTTGATGCTATGATGCAATCTTTTGAAGAAAATCTTGAATTAAAAGTTTCTATCCCTAGAAAACTTTATGATGAGTGGGAACCTACTATTAAGATTAAGATTAAAGAATATGAGTGCCATGCTTTGTATGATTCGGGTGCTAGCGTTTCTATGATTCCCAAAACTTTATGTGATGTTCTAGGTTTTCGTAAAATTGATGAGTGTTCCTTAAATTTGCATCTTGCGGATTCCACTATTAAGAAACCTATGGGAAGGATTAACGATGTTCTTATTATTGAAAATAGGAATTATGTGCCTGTAGATTTCATTGTTCTTGATATAGATTGCAATCCTACATGTCCTATTATTCTTGGTAGACCTTTTCTTAGAACAATTGGTGCAATTATTGATATGAAAGAAGGAAACATTGAATTTCAATTTTCATTAAGGAAGGGCTTGGAACACTTTCCAAGAAATAAAATTAAATTGCCTTATGAATATATTATGAGAGCTACATATGGATTGCATACCAAAGATGATAATACCTACATCTATTTGCATTTTATGCCTAGCTAAGGGCATTAAACAATAGCGCTTGTTGGGAGGCAACCCAATTTTATTTTTGCTTTTTGCTTTTTTGTTCTGTTTTTCAAGTTTTACACATTATTACTTCTGTAGTAATTGTGTTTTGGTGTTTTAATTAGTGTTTGAGCCAAGTAAGACCTTTGTGATGGCTTAAGCTGATCATAGATTTGATTTTGCTGAAAAACAGAAACTTTTGCACCCTGCGCAGAAAATTAAATAATTCACTGGAACATCGAAACCGTCTGAAATGTTTACACAAAATTGATATACAAATTCCCCACGTTTTCCCTTTTTTTAATTTTAGAGTTACAGAAGTATAGGAAGTTTTCAAATTGTTACAAACTGTTCTGTTTTTGAGAGATTTTGTTTTCTATGTGTTGTTTGCTTATTTTGATGCATCTATGGATAGTATCGGGGGTATAAATCATGGAGAAGTTGGAATACAGTAGGTATTACTCCAATATAAAATTATAATATGAACAAAACAGTGCCTTGAGTGGTTATTTTCTTTGTTTTACTAACGGAGCTCACGAGATTTTTTGTTGAGTTTTGTGTTGTGAAGTTTTCAAGTTTTGGGTAAGGATTTGATGGACTATGGAATAAAGAGTGGCAAAAGCCTAAGCTTGGGGATGCCCAAGGCACCCCAAATTAAAATTCAAGGACGACCAAGAGCATAATATTGGGGATGCCCCGGGAAGGCATCCCCTCTTTCGTCTTCATCCATCGGTAACTTTACTTGAGGCTATATTTTTATTCACTACATGATATGTGTTTTGCTTGGAGCGTCTTATATGATATGAGTCTTTACTTTTAAGTTTGCCACAATCATCCTTTCTTTACACACCTTTTGAGAGGGACACACTTCAATTGTGATTTATTAGAATACTCTATGTGCTTCACTTATATCTTTTGAGCTAGGCAATTTTGCTCTAGTGCTTCACTTATATCTTTTTAGAGCACGATGGTGGTTTTATTTTATACAAATTGTTGAAATCTCTTGCTTCACTTATATTATTTTGAGAGTCTTAAAGAACGGCATGGTTTTTTGCTTGGGTTATGAATCTAGTCCTAATATGATAGACATCCAAAGGAGATATAATAAAAACTTTCATATATAGAGCATTGAATATTATGTGAAGTTTGACTCCTTGTAATTGTTTTGAGATGTTAAGATGGTAATATTAGAGTCATGCTAGTAGTATTTTGTGAGGTTAAAGAAATAATTATGTTAAAGTTTGTGATTCCCGTAGCATGCAAGTATGGTCTCCTAACTATGTAACCGAATTACAACACTTTGTATTTTGAGTGTTTATCTTTGCGTGAAGGTCGGGGGCGCGCGATGGTTAAATCCTACAAAGCTCCCCCCTAGGGGCATGCATCGTACTACTTTTCTTCGAGAGCTAATAAATTTTTTCGCAATAAGTATGTGAGTTCTTTATGACAAATGTTGAGTCCATGGATTATACGCATTCTCACCCTTCCACCTTGCTAGCCACTCTAGTGCCGCACAACTTGCGCCGGTGCATAAACCCTCCTTATACCGTCCTCAAAACAACCACTATACCTACCTATTATGGCATTTCCATAGCCATTCCGAAATATATTGCCATGTATATCCACCGTTCCATTTATCATGACACGCATCATCATTATCATATTGCTTTACATGATCTTGTAGTTGAGATAGTATTTGTGGCAAAGACACCGTTCATATTTTTCATACATGTCACTCTTGGTCATTGCACATCCCGGTACACTACTGGAGGCATTCATATAGAGTCATAACTTTGTTCTAGTATCGAGTTGTAATATCGAGTTGTAAGTAAATAAAAGTGTGATGATCATCATTATTAGAACATTGTCCCATGTGATGTTATCGATAAACAGGCCAAATGAGTCTCCAAAAAAAGAGAAAAGGGTCTCCAAAAAAAGAGGAGACAAAAAAATAAGAGAAAAAGAGAGAAGGGACAATGTTACCATCCTTTTTCCACACTTGTGCTTCAAAGTAACACCATTTTCTTCGTGATAGAGAGTCTCCTATGTTGCAATTTTCGTATATCACCAGTGGGAATTTTTCATTATAGAACTTGGCTTGTATATTCCAACGATGGGCTACCTCAAATGCCCTCGGTCTTCATGAGCAAGCAAGTTGATGCACACCCACTAGTTGTCTTTTTGAGCTTTCATAGACTTATAGCTCTAGTGCATCTGTTACATGACAATCCCTACTCATTCACATTGATATCGATTAATAGACATCTCCATAGTCCGTTGATTTGCCTTGTCGATGTGAGACTTTCTCCCACATTTTGTCTATTACCACCTTCTATTCCACCCATAGTGCTATATCCATGGCTCACGCTCATGTATTGCGTGAAGAGTTGAAAAAGTTTAACAATGTTGAAGTACGAAAACAATTGCTTAATTGACACCGGGATAGGCATGATTTTTTACTTTGTGTTAAGAAGAGGGGGCATAAATGATTATATGATTTTGTAGGGATAACTTTCTTTAGCCATGTTATTTTTGAAGCTTCATAGATTACTGTCAAGTATGCTTGAAGTATTATTGTTTTGATATTGATAAATTTTTTTGAGTCTTATGGATCTGAACATTCATGCCACAATAAATATGAGTTACATTGATAAATATGTTGGGTAGCATTCCACATCAAAAATTCTGTTTTTATCATTTACCTACTCGAGGACGAGGAAGAATTAAGCTTGGGGATGCTTGATACGTCTCCAATGTATCTATAATTTTTTATTGTTCCATGCTATTATATTATCAATCTTGGATGTTTTATATGCATTTCCATGCTATTTTATATGATTTTTGGGACTAACTTATTAACCCAGAGCCTAGTGCCAGTTTCAGTTTTTTCCTTGTTTTTGAGTTTCGCAGAACAGGAATATCAAAAGGAGTCCAAACGGAACAAAACATTACGGAGATTTTTCTTGGACCAAAAGACACTATATGGACTTGGAGTACATGCTAGGGGACCCTCGAGGCGGCCACAAGGGTGGAGGGCGCGACTGCTTAATCTATGAATGAAATATATGCTTAATTACTCAATTTTAGTTGCAAAAAATAGATAGCGCTAGTGATTTTTAACTGCATGTTTTGACAAATGGCAATGTTACTAGATCAACAAATGTCTATCTTTCTACTTTGACAAATGGCAATATACCCAATATGACTGTTGCAAATCTTACGAAATTGTTTGTACGTGGTTGCGTTGAAGGAATGTACAAATCCTGCGTGCCATATTTTCTATTGGCTTAACGCTGAAGTCTCGCTTTGCATACCGTATTCAATCTAAACCATTTGCGTTGGAGAGATGCATAAATCTTGCATGGTGAATTTTCCCTTGCCTTACTGGGGAAGACCATCGCTCTCACTTTGCATATGGGTGTTCTATCTAAAACGTTTGTAATGAAGAGCTGCACAAATCCTGCTCGACACATTTTCTCTTGGGTTACTGGATAAGCTGTCGGTTTACATACGGGTGTTCTATCTAAAATGTTTGCGATCAAGAGCTGCAGAAATCCTGCTCGGCACATTTTCCCTTGGCTTCCTGGGGAAGCTGTCGGTTTGCATACATGTGTTCTAACTAAAATGTTTGCGATTCTATATTTAGATACATTTTGATGTTTTTTAAAGAAAATATTATGATAGGTCTGTACATTCAGAGAGTAAAACGCAAGTTCATTCAAACAATATATTTCATTTAGTCAAACCGTGAATTTATATTCATATGATTGAGATACAATATTAAACCCAATAAAAACTTATTCCGGCGGTGGCGGAGGCGGCGTGCCGTGCGGGCGTTGTCGTTGTCGTCCTCCGGGACGCTGTTGTTGAAGTCTTCAAGGCACCACAAGATGTTCTTCACATGGAAATCAAACATCATGTCATCATGCGATCGACGGGCAGGGCGTGGGAGGATGGTAACTTGCGGTGCTGCGAGGTAGTGGTCGACGGCGGCGTCCCATGCCCCTGAGGGGAGCACACACATGTGCACGAGCGTGGCGGGTGCATGCAAATTCATGGGGACCGGCGCCGTAGTGGGTGCAGGTACGCGCACAAGCACGGGCGCTGACGCTGGCATGTACACGAGCTCGTGAGGGTCCGCGGAGACCTTGTTGAAGCCCGTAGCTTCTAGCTCTGCGATAGTGCTCGGCGACCAGCCCGTTAATGCTACGGGGATGGTCGCTGGCGCGGGCGCGAGGATGGGAGCTGGGACGGGCGCAGGGGCAGCAACCGCCACAGCCAACTCGTTCAGGGCCATGTGCATGAGGCCCCATTCCACCTTATTTTCAATCTCCTCCGGCTCGGAGTCAACTTCACCAAACTGGAAGATTAGTGGCAGATGATCCTTCTGCGCCATGGCGTTGGTGGAGGTCTGCGTGAGGGGAATGGGAGGAGAACAGTAAGGCCGACCATATTAAACATCGGCTCGGGCGCCATTAATCGAGAGGCTGCGAGCAAGGCGGGCGGCCATGGAAGTCAAAGGGCTCGCTTCCCAGTGAGCCCGCGCAACGTACAGATCACACGCTTCCGAGTGAGCCTGCGCATTGGAGGACATCTTGCCCGCCTCTCGGTTAGCTTGCGCAGCGACTGCACTCGCACGCCTCCCGTTCAATCAAGCAGCTGTCCGTACGACACCTCCTAGCCATTAAAGGAGTGACACATGGCATCACGTGAATGGTTAACAGAACGCACATGATTTAATTTATACAAAACGTTTGAGATGTTAAAGTAGCAGCTATTTGTTTCAAAATGCATTTGTCGAATGTTATTCGAGTGCGCCTTCTCTCAAAATGGACACGACAAATACCATAGCTTGTCGGGTGCCATTCCATCATAGCATGCCAAGTTTCATGAATTCCAAACGAGTTTTGGATTTACTAGAATTTATGAACATAAAATACCTAGAAAACACAGCTAATGTATAAAAATGTCCAAGTGAATAATAAAAAAATTCTATGCTGACACTAGAAAAAATATGGAAGCAAGAAGAGGCAACAAGTATCTTTTCGTCCCCAAAGGTGGCACTTTTCCTACCGAAACCATCAGGCTTGTTGTGAGCAGCTCTGGTTTGCGAGAAACATATGCGCAAACCTGCCCCAAATGGGACAAAATGTTTACCACAACATGTTGATGCCGCTCCATGATAGCATGCCAAGTTTCAAGAATTTCAGACGAGTTTTGGATTTACTAGAATTTAAAAAGAAAGTATCTCAATGTTTTGCCAGCAATCAACACTTCCCTGGTGTTTGAAATCCATTCCCATTCCCTGCATGGGACCTAAGCATGCAACCAAGGACAAACATTTGATATATGAATCCATTTTTTGCACTGGAGCATGTGCATGTAGTTCGAATTTTAATTATGCACATAAAATTCCTATAAACCCAGTTAATGTACAAAAATGCCCAAGCAAACCACAAAAAATCTCTAAAATTGACACAACACTCCTATTGTGCTATGTTGACACTAGAAAAAAAATTGAAAGCAAGAAGAGGCAACGGGTATTGTTTTGTCCCCAAAGGTGGCACGTTCCCTATCGAAACCATCAGACTTGTTGTGAGAAGCTCCGGTTTTTGAGAACCTTATACTTAAACCTGCCCCAAATGGGACAAAAGAATTACCACAGCATTTTCATGCCGCTCCATGATAGCATGCCAAGTTTCATGAATTTCAGATGAGTTTTGACTTTACTAGAATTTTAAACCCATGTTTCTCAATGTTTGAGGCCAAGAGACGGTGGCAAGGTGTTGGACATTCATTCCCATTGCTTGCATGTGATGTATGCATGCAACCAAGGACACACATTTGAATTTTGAACCCATTTATATGCACTGGAGCGTGTGCATGTAGTTCAAATTTTAATTATGCACATAAATGCATAGAAAACTCAGTTAATGTATTAAAATGTCCAAGCAAACCCCCAAAAATCCCAAATATTGACACAACACTCATGTTGTTCTATGTTGACACTAGAAAAATTTTGAAAGCAAGAAGAGGCAACATATATCGTTTCTTCCCCAAGGTAGCACATTCCCTAACAAAACCAACAGGCTTGTTGTGAGAAGCTCTGGTTTGTGCGAAGCTTATATATATACCCAAACCTGCCCCAAATGGGACATTTTTACAACGGCATGTTGATGCCCTTCCATGATATCATGTCAAGTTTCATGAATTTCAGACATGTTTTTGATTTATTAGAATTTAAAAACCATGTATCTCAATGTTAGCGGCCGAGCGACAATGTCAAGGTGTTTGACATTCATTCTCATTTCTTGCATGTTACCTAAGCTTGCAACCAAGGACACACATTTGATTTTTCAACCTATTTTTATGCAATGGAGCATGTGCATGTAGTTCAAATTTGAATTATGCACATAAATGGATAGAAAACTCAGTTAATGTATACCATGTGATCCAAGCGAACACCGAAAAATCCCAAAAATTGACACAATACTCATGTACTTCCTCCGTTCGGAATTACTTGTCACAGAAATGAATGTATCTAGACGTATTTTAGTTCTAGATACATCCATTTCCGAGACAAGTAATTCCGAACGGAGGGAGTAGTTCTATATTGACACTAAAAAAATTGAAAGCATGAAGAGGCAACGGATATCGTTTTGTCCCCAAGGTGGCACGTTCTCTACCGAAACCATGAGGCTTGTTGTGAGAAGCTATGGTCTGTGAGAAGCTTATACCATAACCCGCCCCTAATGGGACAATATTTTTTACCCCAGCATGTTGATGTCATTCCATGATAGCATGCCATGGTTCATGAATTTCGAACGAGTTTTGGATTTACTAGAATTACAAAAGCAAGTACCTCAAAGTTTGCCAGAGAGCCACGGTGCCGTGGTGTTTTAAATTCATCCCCATTTCATGCATGGGACATAAGCATCAACCCATGGACACATATATGATTTTACAACCTATTTTGGAGCACCGAAACATGTGCATGTAGTTTAATTTTGAATTTTACACCTAAAATGCCTAGAAAACCAAGTTAATGTATAAAAATGTCCAAAGAAACCCTGAATAATTCCCAATTTTTTGATGACACACCAAGAGTTGTATGTTCACTACAGATGAAAGTTCTAGCAATTCAAACACCCTCCTTTACCGCTGTGACCCCATTATGTAATTCAAATCAAGACGAAAAATAAAGCACTCCCTCCATTTTTGTATACAAGGGCACTATGAAAAACACATTTTACATCTATACAAGGCTACCAACAGTAACTGAGGCAAATATGAATGATGTTTCCTTGTAGTAGTAACCCATGGATTAATTACTAGCATGCATGTAGTGGATGATAATGACAAACTCACCTACTTCCTCTCTCATGGCCACTCAATTTCCTCTAATGTACATGCACTCTATTAATTAACGCATTAAACGAGAGAGAAATTGGCTTGTAAATCCCACATTAACTTTTATCTTGATACATGTAATTTGAGTTTGTGGCCTTGTATATAAAAATAGAGGGAGTAGATCACACATACAGTTTATTATCACCAACCGTGTGAGATGCATCACAAAATATCTTGGAGTACCATCGGAGTATAGTATGTATATTGCTTACACGAGAAGGTGCGTCGGCTATAGTCCACAGTCGGTGTGTCAAGCACACTAGCTCGCTCCCTAAATATAATTTCACTATTCAATTGTCGCCGGTGAAAGATGGGGACGTGAACCCGCGTCGTGAGGGCAACTTCGGCGGCCCACTCCGGCGAGACCGCGGCCGTGGCCGCGGCCGCCATGCACGTGGTAACAATCTGCTTGAGCATGGCCGCAATGTGCGACCCGGCGGCCAAGGCAGCCCAAACGGTCGATGTTGCTTCTCAGGTGGCGGCATCAACCTCTGCCTTGGGGATAGCAACTAGCGAGAGCGGCACATCAGATGTCCGTAAGGATGGCAATGGGCCGGGTTTGGATTGGGTTGAATAAAATCAAATCCATATCCATATCCATGTAGACAGTCTCTGTCCGTCCATGAAAAAACCCATGGGCGAAAATTTGTGTCCATGTCCAAACTCGATGGATATCCATATCCATTGGATATCCATGGGGTCCTCTCAAGACATATACATAAGACATAATACAATGTGCACATAAGTTGGTGCACCCATGCATCAATGCACGTGTGAAAACTAGATACATAGAGGTCGAGGGGATACGAAGTCATGTTGTCGAAGGCCAGTGGTGCTGGCTATTGAAGTGATCCACCATACATGGAGATAGCGGCTGACAGTGTCGACCATCTCTCGAGATGTAGGAGGAGCAAGAATAGGAGATGGGGATGATACTTAATGATGAGTCATTTAACAACATGCATAAAAGGATCAGAAGGGGCTGAAGTAATATTAAGGCGGGGATTGAATGTCAACTAATAAATGTTACGGTGGGGATTGTGCAATTTGCTTTGAATGTTTTAGATTATAATGGGTGAAATTACAGTGGGACATGTGACTGTGGGGTAAGGATAGTAGAATATTGCCATTAAGTCATTCTATCAGGTCGGGTTTGGATATATACATGGGTACAAGATTATGTCCATGCCCTACCCATGAGTAATCGGGTCGGGTATCCGTGGGTATCCATGTCCATGGGTAAAATTGCCATGCTTAGCTGTCCGTTCTGTAGCGGCGGTCTTAGCACTGATGGAGGCTGCCCACGACCATGTTGAGGCCGCCCACACCCAGCTCCTGGCGGTCACCGCACAAATTGAACGAAGCTTCTCCGACAACGGTAGGAAACCCACATCCGACGAGTTGGCAATCACCGACAGCGTTCAAGCAGTCGTTCATTCCTTCGCGGCATACCTTGCCACGATGGAGCCCGCCCAAGCCCAGATCGCTGTCGCCCATGTCTAGCTCATGGTGACCTATTCCAAAGAGACGGCAGACGCGGATGGCGAGATGGTTGCCGAGTATGGTGCGATGGATGCCATGGAGTCCCTACCACAGGAGATCGTTGGGCGCGAGCTGGACATGGAGGAGGCGGCAGAGATCGACGAGCGCCAGCCGAAGTAGTACTCTTTGTTTTGTTTAATTAAGAGCGTTGGTCTTTAATTCGTTAGAGTAATGTTTATGTCAGTCGGCTCTGTTTAATTGCTGAACTTGCTCGATTAGGAATGTGGGTGTGTTGTAGTCTCCTTTGCAAACCTAAATTATGCACTGACATGGATGACCACTATAACCAGGGAAATTTGGACCAAAATTTGCACGTTCAAACTCATCACACACGGGGTAAGCTATATGAATCGTTTGTGTATCGTACACAGTGCTGAAAAAGGGACCATGTCTGATGACACTTCGCGCGCTAGTCTTTTCACTGCATCGATCCAAAAAAATTGGCTTCCGCAAAAATAACTACCTCCTCGCCCCTCCCCCTTACCAAAAGCCACATTTACCCTATTTCCGCCTTCCTTTCCAAGTTAAAACCTTCACCCCCTGCTTATAGTGCCGCCTCCTCGCCGGCAACCCTACTTCACGCTACTCGGCCTCGTCGATCCAGGCAGGTAATCTACACCCGACCCCCATCCTCCTCCTTCCACATCCCACATGCCCCAACCGCCGGCACGACATCTTCCACCCAAATCACCAACCCCTCCCCCAAATAAGCGTCGTGCTAAGCCATGGTGCACACAGTATAGCCAGGAGCTGAAGGAGCATTTGGCAGCAGAGAAGCAAATCACGTTCACACGCATGGATGAGGTCGCGATGGCTGCCATTCGTGTCGACCCCTAGATCTTGGAGGAGCACCTCGCCATCAAGCCCACTGTCGACGCCTCGTGTGTCGACGCCACAACAGATTGGCTGCTTTAAATGACAGCTCGTGGTGTTTTCTCGAGGCCACCGTTGGTGCCTTTGACAAAGACTACGAGGTGTTTTCTCAGCGTGCCCGTGCTTACCTCAAGTCGAGAGCCAGCAGGTTGGTACCCGGAGCGGCTCAGGCAACTCACCATTATGATGAGGGCACCTGTGATGTGGAGGCCTCACCCTCTTCCATGTCCATGGAGCCAATCATCATCGATATCTCTGATGATGAGGAGTAGCTTATCTTATTAGCTCACTATAAGGACCTATGTTCAGTTTGCTAGCTACGTAGGTTAAGCATGGTCGGTTTACCAGTTGCATGTGCTGCTACTGCCTTTCCATAACAAATTCTAGTGAATTGTCCTATATACTTTTACCATGCAATATGTTGCTCTAGTGTATATGTTCTATATGTCGTGCAAGGTGGTGCTCACTTATTAACTGTTTGGTTAATTAGTTGCCGTGGTCAGTTAACTGTTTGGTTCACTTCTGCAATGCGATGTTCAATTGTTCTAGGTGCATTTTGTTATTGTATACCATGTGAGAAATAAATTGAATTGGGTTGTACTAAATACATGAGAAACAAATACAATTTCTATATTTCCAAGTTGCTAAGCATGCTTGGTTTGGTTAACTGTCTTATCTAGTATGTTATATTGTGCAATGTGGTGCTCAGTTAATGTTTGGTTCATTTGTTGTGGTGTTCAGTTAACTACTTGGTTCAATTCTGCAATGCGATGTCCAATTGACGTCGGTAGAATTTTGTATTGTTGTGCATGTGAGGAATACATCAAATTTATCTGCACTTAATACATGAGAAACATATACAATTGCTATATTTCCTAGTTCTTAATCATGCTTGGTTTCGATAAATGGGTTTTCCATGTGGCTCAAATTAATCTGATGAATCTGCAATGTGCTTGTTTTTCATCAACATATTTTACTGATAGCATGTGAACCCTCACTTAACGTGACCACTAACAACCTTATATATGTTGCAGGGAAACAATGGGAAGCACTGAGGTTTACAATCGAGGTTTGCACATGCATGGTGCTTTGTCTAATAGCACATTATTGTGCAATTGCAGGAAACATTCTAATATTTAGGTTTTTAACAAGTTGGTCTTGCACATGTAGGTCCTGCTGTCAGAGGTTTTGACCCACTGTTCGACCCTTTTTGCATATGGGGAAATGAGTTGTCCATGAATATCAGTCAAGTCGAGAAACTTAGAAAGATTGTTAGGATAAAGAAATTAGCGACAGAAAAACAAGATCTTTGTCTGGACAATGAAGAAGACATCAGTTCACGACAGGATGGTACTAACTATTATACCTTGCCTTTTTTATTCCTTTGCCCATTTCTAATCTAGAGAAGATATTTACGAACATCTTGCTTTCAGGCCTGTCCAAAGCAGTTCACTGATAATTACCTCTCAAACCACCTGTATGGTGAGGAGGCGAGGAAGGTATTTATACAACAACATGGTTCAATATTGAAGTGTTCCTAAAGAGGCCGAAGGATGGACGGTCAATCATCCACAGGCACTGGCCTAAAGTTGAACCTTAAACATCAATGATGGCTCAATATTCGCCTTTGACTTCAGTAGTTTTCCAGATGAGATTCATCTGTCTATGTACGGTCTATGATGCTAATTTTGAAAGGTTACATATGTTGTATGTCAAACTTGGTGCTGGTGCAGTTGTGTATTGGGGTAGCTGAGTGCTGGAGCTATATGATGTTTTACTCTAATGTATTTCAATTATGAAATTTTGCTTCCTTAATATGAAATGCCAATTATATTAATAAATGGATTATTAATAATAGGAAAATTAGCCTTCTAATGGCCGATTAGCCTGCTAATCAGGTTTTTCTATTGCAAACGGTTATTGAGAAAACACCGTGGGCGATGACCTCAGGCAACGCACACAGTTTCTAGGAATAAACCGTGTTGGATTACTGAACAATCACACACGACTTCCTCTTCAAAACTGTTTGCGTTAGGCCACCTTGTGCAAACGTTTACCACATAAAAAGTGTGTGTGGTGCACAACCTATGCCACATAGTTTCTTCTACGCACCATGTGTGATGCATTCAATAATGCAAACGGTAAAATTGTTAATATTGTCTGCAATAACAACGCTATCACAAACGATTAATTGGGGAAAATTGTGTGTGATGTACATGTGAACGGAAACGTTTTCCTTGGAGTGACTGTGTGGGATGTGTATACGAATGGAAACGTACTTCTTGGATTGTCTGTGTGGGATGTACATAGTAACGGAAACGTATTCCTTGGATTGACTGTGTGGAATGTACATACGAACGGAAATGTTTAGTTGGGACTGTGTGGGATGTACTTACGGATGGAAACAATTTGGCATGTATAATTTTATTTTTTAAATAGAACTGTACGTATAACCATATTTGATCGCTCCCCCATCGCAGACAACCTCATTTTTCCGAGCGTGTGTGCCAGGAGGGCCTATCCTCGACGATTTCTGAGTCGTGTGGGAAGGACCCCCTATCGCAGTCACTCAATTGGCGACGGTTCGAAACACCGTCACGGAAAGGGGTTAAAAACCGTTTGTATAGCACCTCGTTCTATCAGTGAATTTGGAAATTTGGACTGCTATATTTGGATAAAAGGTACTAGTACCATGATCAACACTGACGTGAAAGAGGAAATTATTTCTAGATTTGGATAGCAAATAAATTGTGTTCTCATATTTATTTTCCTGGAATGCATTCCTTGCTCTGCCAGAACACGTGTACTCAAGATGGTCAGCCTTCCCATAACTGAATACACCAGTTTAATGGTCACATTGAATACACGTCATGGATATAAGTTCCCTGTTGGGTTCATGAACCAAGAAGATCGTTGCTTTTTTATGGCCGAACTTGGATAAACTTTCTAAAGTGTTACAGACTCAAAGTTGGTGCATGAATGCCAATGGAAATAGCAGAACCTGGTCTCATCTTCACTGTGATCTTCCACTCTGACGTCGTTCCAGTAGGTCATCCATGTTAGTTTTGTATCCGATTCTTGCATGTTGCTTCGATTACTTCTTAATCCACATATTATGTCTAACTAATCACAATTTGACTTTAGAAGTAGCAACAATTTGTGATTCCCTTCTCTTCCGAAGATGCTACTTCTAACCAGTATTTTTATAATTGGTGGCATGTGTAGGTTATTACAAAGTTCAGCACACTACTCGTTTGTTATTTGATAAGAACACGACTATTACTAATGGCACTGAAATTGACTGGAACGACATCCACCAGTTCCTACACTTTATTGATTGTCTTGAGGTTCTTGTGGGGCGTTTCAATAGTGGAAGGCCACGTGGGATATGTGTGCCACTTGTGCACACATTGAACATGTCCAACTGTGTCAAGAAACTTATGTTACGAGCTGTTTTCTGTTATATATGTTGTTTATAAACTCTTGCTCCTACACAGTTTAACAGCTGTGATCTTGTTGAAACAGAAAATGCTTAGTTCTATTGTTCTTATACAGATGCCTGACCACGGTCGGGTCAGACTTTCACTTGGTCACAACATGATGTTTATGTCGACCTACTCCATTTCCCTTGGAGGTGAAAAGGTACTTATTCATGGGTGGTCTAAAATAATGAAGGCCCGTCCATCTTGGAGAAAGGATAGAAGGTTATGCTCATGGTTTTCCATGGCTCTAAAGTGAATATCATGTTTATTGACCACATTGTGAGATGAATCCGCTTTTAGAAGGTTGTGGATGCGCGGGGTGGCGCCTTGGACTTGTCATGTGGCTTGGTGGCCTCACACTTGGATAACTGTAGGAAAAGCAGCATTTTTCGAGGCGTGCTTTGTACGGTTGAACCTATATGAGTGCTCATAGTGCTTTTAGTTATGGTTCTTAACTGCCCCTGCTGGTTTCAGTTAAGGTTGTTAAGTACTCTTACTGCTTTTACACTATGTCGTGTTTCTTCAGTCTCGTCTTCGTCCAACCGCCAAAACAAAACCAGCGCCGGCGGGCCGCCTGCTTTCGCCTCCCATGGCTGGTTGCGCCTCAGCGTACGCATCACCGCCCCACCGTCTCCTAAATCGTCAACCCCTACGTCGGCCCCTCCCCGCACCCGAACCAGTCAACCCCTGTACTCCCCTTCACCCGCGACTTCACCATCGCACCTTCCATGACTCTTGTTTGTTCCCGTTCGAGGCCTGGCCGTCATCTCCACGCGCTTTGGTGCGCTGCCGCGGCGCCGCCATCTCATGTTGTCAAGATGGTCAACAAACGAGAGATATCGGGAGAGGACTGTACCTAGAGAGGATGATAGTAGGGACCCACCATGTCCATGGCCGTACGCAAGCAAGATTATCATTTTTGTTATATACTCCATTATCAGCGTATAGAAAAAGAAAATGCTTCCTCTGAGTGCTTTGCTGACATCTGGGACCCATGACATTTTCAGCGTATAGTCAGTAGATAAGAGAACTACCCAAGAGCGGCTCACACCTCGGACATAGCTGCTCGAGCAGTATTGTTTTTTGTTCTTGTTGAGATGGAGCAGGGTTTCAACTGGGTTGTGGCCCATCTAGCCCAGGCTTCTATTTTACGTTCACCACATGAGCAACCCAACTATTTTTTCTTTGTGAAAATGGCTAGCCCAGTTTATTTTTTCTCAAGAATACTCAATCAAGGCATACCCAACCCAGGCCTACTTATTTTTCTCCGCCCTGCTGGGCTACAACTCTTTCAAGACGGCTGCAAATCTTAGAAGTTATATGTAATAGGCTGTAAATATAAAAAAACACACAACAAATTAGCAATTACTTCCAAATTTCTGAATTTTTTCACATTTTCATATTCCAATTTCATTGGGTTTGTACCGAATATATATATATATATATATATATATATATTGCAAGTACTTTAAATGTACCTCGACATTTTGGTTATTTAAAATAGTTTGTACCCCACCAAAATATGCGAAATTTTGTTTAAATTTTTAACCCTGGCCCTGGCCAAAAAAAATGGGCTGCAATAAATTGCATAAGAAGTTGGAAATGAGCTGTAAATTATTAAAACGAAATAGGAAAGGGGCTGACTTGTGGGACTATTAAGTTGACGTGTATGCAAGATCTTTGTACTTATTATATGTTACTGAACAAATGATTCGAGCAGAAGTAGCCATTGGATGTCAATCCAATGGCCGTCGTGTTTCTTCAATCTTTAATCTTCTCGCTCCAGCCGCCAAATCCAGCGCCGGCGGGACAGCCTGCTCCCACCTCCCGTGGCCGGTTGTGCTGCCGCGCAGGCCTCACCACCCCCTACTACTCCCACCGATGGAGAGGCCATCGCTCTGCTCACCCATATCCCTCCACTGTTGTGGCTTTGCCGTCTCCAGGTCATTTCCTTCCCGTGTCTCATCGTCGTCTACCACGTTGGTGTTTTCGGCTAGAGGTGGTCAACGGTGTCAACAAACAACAACATCGGAAGAGGGATGTATGTGGAGAGGCTAAAAGTAGGGACCCACATGGTCCATGGTCGCACACAAGCAAGTGCCACCTTATTACGCGAAAAAAGGAATCCTCCCGCTGACAACTAGGACACACCATCTATATCTTGGCACGCAAGGAAGTGCCTCCTTATTAAGCTAAAAATAAATATTGCTCCCCTTTTTTGAACATGGACACAGTAGGAGCACCTCCTACTGCAATTAAATTAATATAATAAAAAGTCTCAACTTTACATGATGATTTACAACCACCCCATTTGGGGGGGGGGGTGTTAAGACAAGGTGTCCAGCAGAACAGGAATAATGTGCTTATGTTTCCCCTTAACCCTATAGGTTAGGAGAAAATAGTCTTCTTTGAATCTTGTTAACCAGGAATCTCTGGATGGTGATATCCCTCTGAAATGCTTGTTATTGCGTTCCTTCCAAATACTCCAGGTTTCCAGCAAGAAAGCCTCCATAAATAGTTGATGGGACCACCTATCCTTGGTTGTAGAAACATTGTGTAGCATGTTTCCTCCTTGTGGCCACGACAACCCTAAGCTGACCCAACAAAGTTGTCTAAATTGATATTCAAAGAATAGGTGCTCAATGGTTTCTTCAATGCGTAGGCCACATAGAATGCAGTCATAGGATTGCTCCCCTTGACAACTGGGCCCGTCATATTTGGAGGCTGACTTGGGGCCCTACTCAGTTGACGCGTACGCAGGGCTTTGTCAACTTAGTCAACAAATGATTCTATCAGCATTGACCGTTGAATGTGAATCCAATGGTTGTTCTCCTTCTTCAACCTCTGATTTTCTTGATGCAGCTGACCAAACCAACATCGGCAGGACCGCATGCTCCTGCCTGCCGTGGCCGGTTGTGCTGCCGCCCATGCCTCACCGCCCCTCCTGCTCCAACCACTGGCTAGGCCATCCCTCTACCCACACACACACACCCTATTATTCTGCAGTGGCGGCAGCCTCACACCGCAGCCGAACCAGTCAATCCTCGTAGTCCCCTCTGCATGGGCATCCACTTAAGCATCTTCCCCGGCACCGCGTCTTTCCCTTCCTAGGTCCTCATCGTCGTCCATCTCCTTGGTGCTCTCGACATGGTGTGGTCAACATGGTCAATGAATGACAGCAATCGGAAGACGACTGTATGCGGTGTGGTCAACGTGGTCAATTAATGACAGCCATCAGAAGACGACTGTACGCGCTGACGCTGACAGCGTGGCCCACCAGCTACATCTTCGCACGCAAGGAAGTGCCTCCATATTACGCACAATGAAAATGATTCCTCCCGCTGATAGATGGTACCTACCATCTGTACCTTCACGCGCAAAGAAGTGCCTCCCTATCCTCTCTAATTGCTGGGACCCACCCGGTCGAAGCGTATGTAGCGTTGTCTGTCTGGTCGCCAACGTGTACGTACATACATGGTGTTTTTGCAGGATGAACCGTGGCCAAGCAAGCAACGGCTCGTGTCGTAGTACAGTCCGGCCCCTATGTAGCAGTCCATGCAGTCTCGTCTAAATGGAGTACACGTACGTACAACCTCTCTCCAAAAATACGTGCATGTACGTACATATGGAGTACACGTATGTACAGCCACGCTCGAAAACTACCGCAAAATGGAGGAAACGACCTTCTGTTCGATCGCGTGCGGTCCAAACGGGGTCCTCTTCATCGGGAAGGGTGTGGCGTACCTCAAAACAGAGGAAACAAACTTGTGTTCGAGCTCCTACAGTTGAAACGAGGTCCTGTTGATCGGGAGGGGTGTGGCGTACCGCAAAACGGAGGAAACAGACTTGTGTTGGAGAGCCTATGATGGAAACGGGGTCCTGTTGATCGGCAGGGCTGTGGCGTACCGCAAAACGGGACTCCACAGGGTACTGTTCATCCACCGTCTACTGCCTTGCTCCAGCCTCCACGGGCTACTGTTCATACATTGTTGATTTCCTCCTGCCTCCACCAGCTAATGTTCATACACGCGCTACTGTTCATCCAACCCTCTACCAGCTATTGTTCAACCAGCCCTCCATGGAGTCCTGTTCATCCACCCCCAACCAACTCGGTTGTGGCGGACTCCTCTCGGGGCCCTGTTCATCCAGCGCAACTACCTACTACAATGGGGTCATGTTCATCCAACCCCCACCGAGAACTGTTCATCCAACCCCAACCATGTCTTGACTCGTTCAACCAACCCTCATGTTCCCTGTTCATCAAGAGGTAGCAAGATCGATCAGTTTCAGGCAGCAGTAGCAGCAGCGATCAATCGATCGCTTGGGTTCAGTTAGCAGCAGTAGCGAGGGAATCGCTTGGGTTTAGTTAACAGCCAAGGGAACGATCGCTCGGGTTCAGTAACATAGTTAGTGCAATCACTCGGGTTCGGTAAGCGAACACCTCTCTTGGGTTCCAACGACTCGCACACACGCTCGAATGTATACGAGAGGGACGCGCAAACCTCCATGCATCATTCCGCCTCGACCACCCACCGTAACCGGGAACTCTCCGAAATTTTCCTCGCCCTTGCTTCTACCACGATTTTTTCTCTCATGGACGGCCCAAAGAATGTCATGCAGCTGCGTCTCCGGCCCGCCCAGGACGAAAAGCCCATTTGCTATCATGATTTTTTGTCATAGAAGTATGAGCCCACCACTTCTATGATGATATCGGGTTTTGTCATTATTATCATCATAGAAGTGTCATAAGCATGATAGAAAAAAATTCGTTCGGGCAAAAATGTCACGAATGTGTTATTTTTTGTAGTGTTATATACCAACACTATGCCTATGTCAAAAGGGATGGTGAGCCAATCCGGAGATTATGCTGCCACCCATGTTGGCTAAAAACCATCATAGCAACCTGCTCCAACCGCGTACACACCCATTGAACGGCGGTTGGTACTCCGCTCGTTGTAGCGTAGACCACGTACGAAGCGAGTGCATACAACGGAAAATAACCTAAAAAGAAGAAGTATTTTTATCATTCAAAACCAAATCATTTCTAATAGCCAAAGCGACCATAGTAAGGCATAAGCTCCCACTCGTATTAGCATTTTAAATCTGTTTGGAGTACCGTCCAACGAATGACCAAAAGTATTGGCGACACTTGTGGGTGGATACAAATTTGATTCTATTTGGATGACTCGCCACATAGAACGTGCAAACTTGCATTGAAAAAAGAGGTGTTTGATTGTCTCTTCATGAGTACAAAAACAACACTTCTTACACCCTGGCTAGTGGAATCTTTGACTTACAGATTTTCTTGTTATTACTAACCGGTACCTCAGAATACGTGAGTGCACAATACATAGACTCTACTATGAATGAACCTGATGTTGTAAGGTCTCAGCGAAACTCATCCCGACCTTTTCTAAGATTAATCGAATCCAGGCGGGATATAAGATTGTGCTATGACATAATTCAGGGGCCAATCAAATCCAGCCTAAACGAAATGTTGGGTGGGGATGAACTGAGCATTTGCGCAATAGTATTATTCTTATCACGAGCAATGTTGTACATGGATGGATATTGTTCTCGAGGACTAGCATTGCCTAGCCATATGTCTTCCCAGAAACGAACCTCTGACCCGTCCCTTATCGCGAAAGACCCAAAGCGAAAGAGATGATTCTTTTCCGCCATTAGGCCATCCAAAAAGTGCAAGTCGACAGGTGTCCAATATGCCCGAGACACCGCCTTTTGGCCTAGATACTTGTTGCGCGGCATGGTTTGCCAAACACCATCTTTAGTAAGAAGTTTAAACAACAATTTACTAAGTAGGGCCTCATTCTTGATCTGCAGGTCATGAATTCCAAGGCCACCTTGGTCTTTCGTCCTACAAACCACACTCCATTTGTCTGGTCTGTATTTTTTTTCACCGCGTCGTTGCCAAAAGAATCTGGATCTAAAATAGTCCAGTCCTTGCGGGACCCCTTTTGGGAGTTGGAAGAAAGAAAGCATATAGAGAACCATATTAGTGAGGACAGAGTTAATCAATACCACCGTCCTCCAACAGAGAGCAACTTGCCTTTCCAACTGCTTAATTGCTTCTCTAACTGCTCCTCTACATGCTTCCACTCCACAATGGTGAGCCACCGACAATGAATCGATATTCCCAGATATTTAATCGAGAATTGGCCATGTGCACAACCAAACAGGTGAGCATACTTGGCCGTCGCCTTAGTGGCTTCTCCAAAGCAGAGAAGTTCACTTTTATGGAACTTTTTTAAGACCCGACATTTGCTCAATCGTTGACAACAAAAGTTATTGGGAAACGATGCATGGAAAACAAAAAAAATCTACGCACACGTAATGATCTATCCATGGAGATGCATAGAAACGAGGGGGATAGTGTGTCTACGTACCCTCGAAGACTGTAAGCGGAAGCGTATCACAACGTGGTTGATGTAGCCGAAATTCTTCGCGCTTCAACGGATCAAGTACCAAACACACGACACCTTCGTGTTCTGCACACGTTCAGCTCGGTGACATCCCTCACCTTCTTGATCCAGCAAGACGTCAAGGCAGTAGATGAGTTCCGTCAGCACGACGGCATGGTGACGGTGATGGTGAAGTGATATCCGCAGGGCTTCGCCTATGCACTATGACTGGTGGAGTAAACAGTGGACGGGGGCGACGCACACGGCTAACAATTGATGTTGTGTCCTTGTGAGGTGCCCCCTCCCCACATATATATAGGTGGGATGGGAGGGAAGGCAGCTAGGGCGCACTAGGGTTTGCCGCCACACCCTAGGAGCCATGCATTGCCCAGTGTCCCCCCTTTCCTTATATACGGAAGGGGGAGGAAAGAGGGGAGAGGGGAAGGAAGGGGGAATCCTATTCCTTCTCTTTCCTTTCCTCCTCCCCATTCCTTCTAAACTTAGGCCGGCCCATATGGGGGGCGCATCAGCCCCTTGTGGCTGGTGTGTTTCCCCTCTTGGCCCAGAAGGCCCATATCTTTTAAAGGGGGTACCCGACACTCCTTCCGATGACCCGATGAGTACCCGATATCCCCCGGAACACTTCTGGTGTCCGAATACCATCGTCCTATATATCAATCTTTACCTCTCGATCATTTTGATACTCCTCGTCATGTCTGTGATCTCATTCGGGGCTCCGAACAACATCCGATCACCAAATCACATAGCTCATATAATATTATGTCATCAACAAACGTTAAGTGTGCAGACTCTACGGGTTCAAGAACTATGTAGACATGAATGAGACACGTCTCCGGTCAATAACCAATAGCAGAACCTAGATGCCCATATTGTCTCCTACATATTCTATGAAGATCTTTATCGGTCGAATCATTATGACATCATACATAATTCCCTTTGTCCGTTGGTATGTTACTTGCACAAGATTCGATCGTCGGCATCTCTATACCTTGTTCAATCTTGTTACTGGCAAGTCTCTTTACTCGTTCCGTAATACATCATCTTGTGACTAACTTATTAGTCATTTGCTTGCAAGGCTTATTATGATGTGCATTATCGAGGGGGCCCAGAGATACATCTCCAATACTCGGAGTGACAAATCCTAATCTCGATTCACGCCAACCCAAAAAAACACCTTCGGAGATACCTATAGAGAATCTTTATAATCACCTTGTTACGTTGTGCCGTTTGATAGCACACAAGGTATTCCTTCGGTATCCGGTTGTTGCATGATCTCAAAGTCAAAGGAATATTTATTTCACATACATGAAAGCAGTAGCAATAAACTGAACGGTCAAATGCTAAGCTAATCGATGGGTCTTGTCCATCACATCATTCTCATAATGATGTGATCCCGTTGTCAAATGAAAACTCATGTCCATGGTTAGGAAGCCTTAACCATCTTTGATTAACGAGCTAGTCTAGTAGAGGCTTACTAGGGGCACGATATTTGTTTATGTATTCACACATGTATTTAGGTTTCCGATCAATACAATTCTAGCATGAATAATAAACTTTTATCATGATAAAGGAAATATAATAATAACCATTTTATTATTGCCTCTAGGCCATATTTCCATTAGTCTCCCACTTGCACTAGAGTCAATAATCTAGTTCGCATCATCATGTGATTAACACCCAAAGAGTTCACCAGAGTTAATAATCTAGTTCACATCGCCATGTGATTAATACCCATAGTTCATAACTTCATGTGATTAACACCCAAAGAGTTTACTAGAGTCAATAATCTAGTTCACATCGTTATGTGATTAACACTCAAAGAGTTCTAAGGTATGATCATGTTTTGCTTGTGAGAGAGATTTAGTCAACGAGTCTACACCATTCAGATATGTGTGTTATTTGCAAATTTCTATGTCTACAATGCTCTGGACAGAGCTACTCTAGCTAATTGCTCCTACGTTCAATACGCATCCAGATAGATACTACGAGTCATCTGGATTAGTATCAAAGCTTCCATTGGCGTAACCCTTTACATCGAACTCTTTATCACCTTCATAACCGAGAAACATTTCCTTATTCCTCAAAGGATAATTTTGACCACTGTTCAGTGATGTACTCCTGGATCACTCTTGTACCCCCTTGCCAGACATGTGGAGAGGCACACATTAGGTCTGGTACACAACATGGCATGCTTTATAGAACCTATGGCTGAGGCATAGGGAATGACTTTCATTCTCTCTCTATTTTTGTGCCATGGTTGGGCTTTGAGTATTACTCAACTTCATACCTTACAACTCAGCAAGAACTCCTTCTTTGACTGATCCATTTTGAACTTCTTCAAAACTTTATCAAGGTATGTATTTTTGGGAAAATCCTATAAGCGTCTTGATCTATCTCTATATATATCGATGCCCAATATGTAAGCAGCTTTACCGAGGTCTTCCTTTGAAAAACTCCTTTCAAACACTCCTTTATGCTTTCCAGAAAATTTTACATCATTTACGATCAACAATATGTGATTCACATATACTTATCAGAAATTTTGTAGTGCTCCCACTCACTTTTTGGTAAATACAGGCTTCACCGGAAGTCTGTATAAAACCATATGCTTTGATCAACTCATCAAAGCATATTTTCCAACTCCGAGATACTTGCATCGGTCCATAGATGGATCGCTAGAGCTTGCACACTTTGTTAGAACCTTTAGGATCAATAAAACCTTCTGGTGACATCATATACAACTCTTGTTTCAGATATCCATTAAGGAATGCAGTTTTGACATCCATTTGCCAGATTTCATAATCCTAAAACCTTTCGGATAGACTTAAGCATCGCTACGAGTGAGAAAGTCTCATTGTAGTCAACTCCTTGAACTTGTCGAAAACCTTTCGCAACAAGTCGAGCTTTGTAGACAGTGATATTACCATCAGCGCATGTCTTCCTCTTGAAGATCCATTTATTCTCAATGGCTTGCCGTTCATCGGGCAAGTCCACAAAAGTCCACACTTTGTTCTCATACATGGATCATATCTCAGATTTCATGGCCTTAAGACATTTTTTGGAACCAGGGCTCATCATAGCTTCTTCATAGTTCGAAGGTTCACCATTGTCTAATGATACATGTCCAACATATCTATAATTTTTTATTGTTCCATGGTATTATATTATCTATTTTTGATGTTTTATATGCATTATTATGATATTTTATATTATTTTTGGGACTAACCTATTAACCTAGAGTCCAGTGCCAGTGCTAGTTTCTGTTTTTCCTTGTTTTTGAGTTTCGCCGAAAAGGAATATCCAACGAGGTCCAAATGGAATGAAACTTTCCGATAATTTTTCTTGGACTAGAAGACATCAAGTGGACTTATGACAAGGCGGCCACAACGACTTGAATTTTAAACAACTTGATCATGAACATGTCGCACAATCTTGGGAGTGTATGAAACTTATGATATGAAATTGCCCTACACATGGTTTGAATTTATGGATGATTGTACAAAAAAATTATGCCGGATTGAACTTTGCTTCTAGAAATCTTTTAGATTCAGCTGTGGCAGGTGCTTTTAAGGAAATAACTTTAGGAGAATCTACTAAACTCCTAGATAATATAATGGTTAATTATTCTCAATGGCATACCGAAAGATCTTCCACTAGTAAAAAAAGTGCATGCAATTGAAGAGATTAATGTTTTGAGTGGAAAGATGGATGAGATTATGAAATTATTTGCTAGCTAGGGTACTCATGTTGATCCTAATGATATGCCCTTGTCTACTTCTATTGAGAATAATAATGAATCTATGGATGTGAATTTTGTTGGTAGGCACAATTTTGGTAACAACGCGTATAGAGGTAATTTTAATCCTAGGCCATTCCCTAGTAATTCCTCTAATAATTATGGTAATTCCTACAATGATTCTTATGGAAATTATAATAAGATGCCCTATGATTTTGAAAATAGTGTTAAAGAATTTATGAGTGCGCAAAAGAATTTCAATGCTTTGATTCAAGAAAAATTGCTTAAGATTGATGATTTGGCTAGGAACGTGGATAGAATTTCTCTTGATGTTGATTCTTTGAAACTTACATCTATTCCACCCAAGCATGATATCAATGATTCTCTCAAAGCTATGAGAATTTCCATTGATGAGTGCAAAGAAAGAACCTCTAAGATACGTGCTAAAAAGGATTCATTTGTCAAAACGTGTTCTTCTAGTTTCCGTGAAAATAATGATGAAGATCTTAAAGTGATTGATGTGACTCCTTGATAACCCACAAGTGTAGGGGATCCCAACAGTTTTCGAGGGTAGAGTATTCAACCCAAATTTATTGATTCGACACAAGGGGAACCAAAGAATACTCTCACGTATTAGTAGTTGAGTTGTCAATTCAACCACACCTAGAAGACTTAATATCCGCAGCAAAGTATTTAGTAGCAAAGTAATATGGAAGTAACGGTAACAGTGGCAGTTTTGTAGTGATTGTAACAGTAGAAGTGGAAAAGTAACTAAGCAAGGCGCAATATGTGAAAAGCTCATAGGCATTGGATCAGGGATGGATAATTATATCGGATGTGATTCCTCATGTAATAGTTATAACCTAGGGTGACACAGAACTAGCTCCAGTTCATCAATGTAATGTAGGCATGTATTCCGAATATAGTCATACGTGCTTATGGAAAAGAATTTGCATGACATCTTTTGTCCTACCCTCCCGTGGCAGCGGGGTCCTATTGGAAACTAAGGGATATTAAGGCCTCCTTTTAATAGAGTACCGGACCAAAGCATTAACACTTAGTGAATACTTGAACTCCTCAAACTACGGTCATCACCAGGAGTGGTCCCGATTATTGTCACTTCGGGGTTGCCGGATCATAACACATAGTACGTGACTATTGACTTGCAAGATAGGATCAAGAACTAACATATATTAATGAAAACATAATTGGTTCAAATCTGAAATCATGGCACTCGGGCCCTAGTGACAAGCATTAAGCATGGCAAAGTTAGAGCAACATCAATCTTAGAACATAATTGACACCAGGGATCAAACCCTAACAAAACTAACTCGATTACATGGTAAATCTCACCCAATCCATCACCCTCCAGCAATCCTACGATGGAATTACTCACGCACAGCGGTGAGCATCATGAAATTGGTGATGGAGGCAGGTTGATCATGACGACGACGATGATCTCCACTCTCCGGAGCCCCGAACGGACTCCAGATCAGCCTTCCCGAGAGAGTTTAGGGCTTGGCGGCGGCATCGTATCATAAAACACGATGAATCCTTCTCTCTGATTTTTTTCTCGCCGAACGTGAATATATGGAGTCGGAGCTGAGGTCGGTGGAGCGTCAGGGAGCCCAGTATTTTTTATATATTCAAAAATAATTATCCATTGATTCTTTCGCCAGTATTTTTTTATATAATCCAAAATAATTCTCCGTTCATTTTCAAGTCATTCCGAGAACTTTTATTTCTGCACAAAAATAACACCATGGCAGTTCTGCTGAAAACAGCGTCAGTCCAGGTTAGTTCCATTCAAATCATGCAAGTTAGAGTCCAAAACAAGGGCAAAAGTGATCGGAAAAGTAGATACGTTGGAGACGTATTAACTCCCCCAAGCTTAAACCTTTTCTTGTCCTCAAGCAATTCAGTTGACAAACTGAAAGTGATAAAGAAAAACTTTTACAAAGTCTGTTTGCTCTTGTTGTTGCAAATATGTAAAGCCAACATTCAAGTTTTCAGCAAAGATTATGAACTAACCACATTCACAATGACTTTCAGGTCTCATGTTTACTCATATCAATAGCATAATAAACTAGCGAGCAATAATAATAAACATCGGATGACAAAACTTTCTCAAAATAATCATAATATGATATAACAAGATGGTATCTCGCTAGCCCTTTCTGAGACCGCAAAACATAAATGCAGAGCACCTATGAAGATCAAGGACTGACTAGACATTGTAATTCATGGTAAAAGAGATCCAGTCACAGTCATACTCAATGTAAATTAATAGCAATACATGCAAATGACAGCGGTGCTCTCCAACTAGTGCTTTTTAATAAGAGGGTGATGACTCAACATAAAAGTAAATAGATAGGCCCTTCGCAGAGGGAATCAGGGATTTGTAGAGGTGCCAAAGCTCAATTTTTGAAATAGAGATGAATAATATTTTGAGTGGTATACTTTCATTGTCAACATAACAACCAAGAGTTTCCGATATCTTCCATGCTACACACATTATAGGCCGTTCCCAAACAGAATGGTAAAGTTTATACTCCCCCACCACCAACAAGCACACTCCACGGCTGGCCCGAAACAACGGGTACCGTCCATACGAACAACAGCCCTGGGGGAGTTTTGTTTCATTATTTTGATTTGAGCATGGGACTAGGCATCCCTGTTACCAGCCATTTTCTCATGAATGATGAGCGGAGTCCACTCATCGTGAGAATAACCCACCTAGCATAGAAGATATAGACAGCCCTAGTTGATACATGAGTTGTTCGAGCATACAAAACAGAATTTCATTTGAAGGTTTAGAGTTTGGCACATACAAATTTACTTGGAACAGCAGGTAGATACCGCATATAGGAAGGTATGGTGGACTCATATGGAATAACTTTGGGGTTTATGGAAGTGGATGCACAAGTAGTATTCCCGCTTAGTACAAGTGAAGGCTAGAAATATATTGGGAAGCGACCAGCTAGAGAGCGACAACAGTCATGAACATGCATTAAAAGTAATCAAGAATGAATGTGAGCATGAGTAGGATATTAATCACCATGAACATAAATATCGTGGAGGCTATGTTGATTTTGTTTCAACTACATGAGTGAACATGTGCCAAGTCAAACCACTTGAATCGTTCAAAGGAGGATACCACCGTATCATACCACATCACAACCATTTTAATAGCGTGTTGGCATGCAAGGTAGACTATTATAAACTCCTAGCTAATTAAGCATGGCATGAGCAGCTATGATCTCTAATTGTCATTGCAAGCATGTTTCATACATAATAGGCTGAATCAGGAACGATGAATTATCATATTTACAAAAACAAGATAGGTCGATTTCATACTAGCTTCTCTCATCTCAATCAGTTCATCATATATCATCATTATTGCCTTTCACTCGCACGACCGAACAGTGTGGATAATAATAATAGTGCACGTGCATTAGACTAAGCTGGAATCTGCAAGCATTTAATACAAGGGAGAAGACAAAGTAATATGGCTCATGGTTAAATCAAAAATAATGCATATGAGAGCCACTAAACATTTTCATCATGGTCATCTCCTCTTGAGCCCCAAAGAAAAGAAAAGAAAAGAAACTATTTACACAGGAAAGCTCCCAACAAGCAAAAGAAGAACGAAAAATCTTTTTGGGTTTTCTTTTAATTACTACTACTACATGCATGGAAAGTAAACTAGCTAAAAAGCTACAACTAATTTTTTTCTGTTTTTCTTAAGGTATCTCTAACACACAAGAAAAAGACTTAGAAAAGAAAATAAACTAGCATGGATAGTACAATGCAAAAGTGTGAGCACCGACTACTGGAATGAGTGTGTGAACATGAATGTAATGTCGGTGAGAAATACGTACTCCCCCAAGCTTAGGCTTTTGGCCTAAGCTGGTCTATTGCCACGGATCAAAGCTACTCTCTCCGGTGCACGGAGGAGTGTCCTCTGGGTGCCACTGGTTGGCAATCTCCTCCGGATCCCACTGATAAACCGACTGTCGATAAGGGTCAAGTGATGGCTCCGGCTCAGGCTCTGAGGCCTGCGCTTGGCTCTAGTAGGCATAAACGGCATCCAGCAAAACGAGGTATGTGCCTGAAAGTAAATCAAACAAAGAAGGTGCATGTAGGGTAATAATCTCACAATACTTTTCATCAAATATCAATTTATACTTAAGCAACTTCTTCTTATCTTTAACAATACAATCATGTGCTATCATACTCTTATAATTTAGAAAAGCAGGTGCCAGTAACTTCTCCTCCTTCTCATAATGCCTAATAGGTATTCTAAAGTGTTCAGCAAGGCGTGAAGCAAAGATGCCTCCGAAGATGGGGCCCTTTGTACAGTTCAAACATAATAGTTTAGCAACAACAGCGCCTAAGCTAAAAGTTGTATCTCGGAACAAAGCATGGCGCAAAATAACAATATCAGGGGCAGTAAGGTGTCCACTGTTCCCGCGACCAATTAAGCATCTACTAGCAAATAACGCAAAGTAGCATAGAACAAGAAAATGTATACTAGTAATTCTTGCCCCTGAAATTTTCCTTGTTTCCCCTACAACGATCATATCAA
The DNA here is from genome assembly GCA_902687465.1 of Secale cereale. NCBI lineage: Eukaryota > Viridiplantae > Streptophyta > Magnoliopsida > Poales > Poaceae > Secale > Secale cereale. Next base: position 459,338,358 of record LR738712.1, read on the forward strand.
TAAATCCCTCCACATCCTTACGTTGTGGTTCCTCTAGGCTACCAGCAAAGGGTATCTTATAGACTTGGCAAAATTCATAAAACGACATCTCCTTGACCTCATCATATAAATGAAACTCTATTGAAGGTGGTGATTTGTTAGCATGGAAATGAAAATTTTGCACAAAAATATTAGTGAGTAAGAGATACTATTCACGCTGGTCGTGGAAGAAGTCGGTGAGGCCTGCGTTCTTAGCCAAGTAATAAAAGTCTTTATAAATCCCGGCAGCTTCCAAGAGCTCATGGCAAGGCCATTCACACGGCCGAACTTCCAAAGTGCGAGGAAGATGGTATTTGGGCTTTTTATTCTCCTCCTTCTGCTTATCCTTTGAGCTTTGGCTAGAGGAGCCTCTCAATAATCTCCTCATCATTTTCTTCCTCTGATTTTTTTTTGAAATTTTTAGTGACTCAAAATAAAAGTGAACCAAACTCAGCAAGGTTGATACCAACTACTCCCACAAGTGCCTAGAGACTATATCATGCATTAGAACTACCTTTGACCACATAAATTTGACATGCAAGCTCAAGAACAGGGTCACCTAAGCAGCAAAAATTTGCAATAAATAAAGCACTAGAACAGAAACTAATTGGACCAATGGAGGAGTCACATACCGAAGAACAATCACCCCAAATAGTTTTGTGAATGGAGCTTTGAGCCAGGAGATCAAAAATGGCAGCAAGATAAGCTAAAACATGAGTTTGAACTATGTGAGGATTTTTTTCTGGAGGAAGATGAAGTGTGTGGGTGCTGGAGTAAGTGGAGGGGGCCACGTGGGGCCCACGAGGCAGGGGGCGCTGCTACTTCTCGAGCTTGCGTTGTATTCCCTCGAAGAGGAAAGGGTGATGCAGCACAGTAGTGTAAGTACTTCCCCAAGTTTTTGAGAACCAAGGTATCAATCCAGTAGGAGACCACGCGCGAGTCCCTCGCACCTGCACAAACAAATAAGAACTTCGCAGCCAACACGATAAGGGGTTGTCAATCCCTTTACGGTCACTTACGAAAGTGAGATCTGATACATATGATAGGATAGTATTTTTGGTATTTTTGATATAAGAACAGAAATTAAAGAAAGCAAATAAGCAACAGCAAAAGAAATTGAAGGTAAAGTAATATGATAAAGATAGACCCGGGGGCCATAGGTTTCACTAGTGGCTTCTCTCATGAAAGCAAAATTCTATGGTGGGTGAACAAATTACCCTCAAGAAATTGATAGAAAAGCGCATAGTTATGAGAATATCTAGGAATGATCATTATATACAGGCATCACGTCCGTAACAAGTAGACCGAAACGATTCTGCATCTCCTACTATTACTCCACACATTGACCGCTATCCAGCATGCATCTAGAGTATTAAGTTCATAAGAACAGAGTAATGCTTTAAGCAAGATGGCACGATGTAGAGGGATAAACTCAAGCAATATGATATAAACCCCATCTTATTATCCTCGACGGCAACAATACAATACGTGCCTTGCTGCCCCTGCTGTCACTGGGAAAGGACACTGCAAGATTGAACCCAAAGCCAAGCACTTCTCCCATTGCAACAACTATAGATCTGGTAGGCCAAACCAAACCAATAATTCAAAGAGACTTGCAAGGATATTATAATCATACATAAAAGATTTCAGAAAAGCATGAAATATTGTTCATAGATAATCTTGATCATAAACCCACAATTCATCGGATCTCGACAAACACACCGCAAAAATATTACATCGAATAGATCTCCTCCAAAGTCGAGGAGAACTTTGTATTGAGATCCAAAAAGAGAGAAGAAGCCATCTAGCTAATAACTATGGACCCGAAGGTCTGTAGTAAACTACTCACAACTCATTGGTGAGGCTATGGTGTTTATGTAGAAGCACTCCGTGATCGATCCCCCCTCCGACGAAGCTCCGGAACAGGCCCCAACATGGGATCTCACGGGAACGGAAGGTTGCGTCGGTGGAATTAGGGTTTTTCTGTTGCCTCGATGTTTTCAGGGTACATGGATATATATAGGAGGAAGGAGGGCATCAGGGGAGCCATTGGGGGTCCATGAGGGTGGGGGGCACGCCTGCCCCCTGGGCGCGCCCTGGACCCTCGTGGCCGCCTCTCTCGTTCCCTCGCGTGTACTCCAAGTCTTATGGGTAGATAGAGTTCCAAAAATAACTCTCCCGAAGGTTTCATTCCGTTTGGACTCCGTTTGATATCGCTTTTCTGCGAAACACTGAAATAGGCAAAAAATAGCAATTTGCACTGGGCCTTGGGTTAGTAGGTTAGTCCCAAAAATAATATAAAAGTGTATAATAAAGCCCATTAAACATCCAAAACAGAATATATAATAGCATGGAACAATCAAAAATTATAGATACGTTGGAGATGTATTAGGCGTGCCCAAGGGGGTAGGGCGCGCCCTATACCCTCGTGGCCAGGTGGTGTGGCCCCCTGGTGTGTTCTCAGTGCCAAATATACTTAAATATTCTATAAAAAATCATATTTCATTTTCGGGGCATTTGGAGAACTTTTATTTTTGGGATATCTTTTATTGCAAGGATAACTCAGGAAACAAACAGAAAATACTATTTTTTCTTTATTTAATCTAAATAACAGAACGTAAAAAGAGGGTACAGTGAGTTGTGCTTTCTAAGTTCTTCCATCTCATGCTCATCAAAAGGGTTCCATTAACAAGGTTGATCAAGTCTTGTTAACAAACTCTTTCCGAATAACATGAAACCGGAGAATTTTTGAATAACACTAGGTTACCTCAACGGGGATATGTATGTCCCCAACAATAAGAATATCAAATGTTTTCTTGATAGTGGGAAGAGGAAATTCAAAACCTCCAATAGTAATCGTTGAAATTTTTCCAATAGAATTGATATTGTGGACTTGAGGTTGTTTCCTCGGAAAGTGTACCGTATGCTCATTACCATTAACATGAAAAGTGACATTGCCTTTGTTGCAATCAATAACAGGCCCTGCTGTATTCAAAAAGGGTCTACCAAGGATAATAGACATACTATCGTCCTCGGGAATATCAAGGATAACAAAGTCCGTTAAAATAGTAATATGTGTGTCACGCCCAAGATGTGATTCTATCTCGATCACTAGATAAAACTTGTGATCGAGGCACAACCGCATTTCGGGCGCTTAGCAAGATGGATATCATTACATCGTAACATTACATAAATAGATGGGTATACATACAAGTCATACAACTCCACATGAATACAACACAAAATACACAAGACATCCGACTACGGATGAAAACATGAAAAGCACAACGACATCCATCCTGCTATCCCAGGCTGCCGACCAGGAACCTCACCCAAGATGATGAAGAAGAAGAAGAAAGAACTCCAACACAAGTAACATCGCTCTCACGTCAAGTCATCGGAAACCTGCACCTGCAACTGTTGTTGTAGTATCTATGAGCCACGAGGACTCGGCAATCCCATAACCATGGGTATCAAGACTAGCAAAGCTTAATGGGTAGGAAGAGGTTAAGTGGTGAGGTTGCAGCAGCGACTAAGCATATGTATGGTGGCTAACTTACGAGTACAAGAATAAGAAGAGCATCTACGCAAACGGCCGCAAACTAGTAATGATCTCTAAGTGATCCTGAACTACCTACGAGTCAAACATAACCCCACCTTGTTCTCTTCTCAAAGTGAAAAGAGACGGTCGCGGTTACTCACGCGGTTGGTGTATTTTATTTTGGATCCTCTGTCAAGTTTTCTACAACCGGACATTTACAAATTCCAATCTGCCACATAACCACGGGCATGGCCTTTGAAAGATCATAACCCTGCAGGGGTGTCCCAACTTAGCCCATCGCAAGCTCACACGATCAGCAGAGGTAACAACCCCTTATCTTAGGGACTACCTGATCAGACTCGGAATCCCGGTGCACAAGACATTTCGACAATGGTAAAACAAGTCCAGCAAGACCAACACTCATGAGGAACACTCGCCCGGGTTGTAAATTAAGTCCTCGGGGTTCGTAAAGTCCCTATGCAAGTTTTTTAGTTATTAGGCAAATGGTAAAACCAAAGTTGGGCCTTACTGGAGGAGTTTTATTTCAAAGCGAACTGTCAAGGGGTCCCCATATACCCAACCGCGTTAGGAACGCAAAATCAAGGAACATCACACCGGTTTATCGGTTCTTAAGGCGGCATTAGTGGAACAAGACACCGAGCAAAAGGCCAAGCCTTCCACCCATTGCCAAGTATATAGGTGTGTTAAATATAGTAATAGATATTGTGATATTCCAACAACCAAGATCCAACATGGAGCAATCTTCATCTTCACCTGCAACTAACATCGCTATAAGAGGGCTGAGCGAGCATTAACACAGCCAAACAATGGTTTGCTAGGATGGTGTCAAAGGTTAGAGGTTTCATGGCAACAATGAGAGGGTGACAAATAGATAGGTAGCACGACATATAGCGATAGCATCGAGACAACTAGCATAGCAATGATAGTAAAGGTATCCAAGGTGATGGTCATCTTGCCTGAGATCCTGCAAGGAAGAAAAAACGAGTCCATGAAGAATATGAAGCTAGGAAGACAAACCAAGCATTGACGAACGAATCCTCACGAGCACAACGAAATATGAACTAACGAGAAGAAGCAAACAACATGGTAAACACACCACACATAACAAGACATGATGCTCAACCAAGTATGATAAATGACAAGGCTACATTATGCAAGTCATGGCAAGAGATGAAGCATGCAAGAGCATCACACAAACCAAGTTTAAATGAGGCCGGAAACAACATATAACAATTCTGGTAAGTCCTGAGATGCAAATTTCGAAATTGGTCCAGATCTAAACAAAACTTATGTTAAAGTTGTTAAACAGGATGTTAACATGCACCATGATGATCTACTCGAAATTCTAGTCAAGTTACATATAAAGTTCATTTAATTCAGAGCTACAGCCTAGAAGATATGAGCAAAACATGTTAAGCATGGCAAAGAAGCAAGATGCATTCAAACAACAAGCAAATACACTCCAAACATGTATACAACATGATATTGTGCATCTACATGCAAAAACACGCAAGTTTCACATAGGACACGCTCAAAACGGAGCAACGATTCAACACATACACACAAAACAAGATGGAAGGACAAGCTGTCCCAAAACAACCACTAAGCATTTTGCAATCATCAAAACAACATGCTAGAGGAAAATTTCATGGCATCAAAGGGCATGGAAAGTATGTACTTTTCAAGAACTACAAGCATGACCACTGATCTACTACCAAACACCACTAGAACATGCTCAAAACATCCTTGCAAGATTGCTAAAGATAACAGATTCACAATCTTAGTGATAATAAACTGAACATGGCACCAACAACAACAAGTAGGCATGTTTGCAAGCTTGTGCAACTCATCTCAAAGCATACCATGGCATTTGAATATAACCAACAGCAAGAGGAAATGTTTATGAAGCTACTCATGGGAAGAACATGGTCATAGGATGCATACAACACTAGTTATTCACATGGAAAAACTGAACTTACTGTTAACAGACTGACAGAAATATTTTATAGCAGTTTGAGAGCAAGAAAGAGACAAGCTACAGCTACCTATAATTGCAAAAAAGGACATGGATGGATAGAGCATAACATTTACTTCAAGATGTGGTCATTGGACAATCCAAAACATGCATGGATATGACTGGGGCATCAAGGAAACATGGCATCACAATATAACAGTTTCAGACATAGCAGTTTTCAACAAGTCTCAGAAATCAGCAAACAGCGAGTAGGCCACTTTGCAAGCTTGTTCCACTCACCACAAGGCATAACATGAAAAACTAATTACACCACAGCAAACATGACATGATTGTGCTTCTAAAAAATATGGACATGTAGCTCAAACAAAAATCACACATAAAGATATGAAAAAGACAAATCAGCATCTCATAACAGTTTTCAGCAGTTAACAACAATATGCACTCTTGCAACAGAGATAAACATGGCAATATGGCACCTAACATGAATGCAACAGCCACCATCATGAAAAGCACTTCACAATGAAATTTTTGATATATCATACAATCCATTTCGACCAACATGCACAAAGTTACACCATGTTAAACATGCATACATATCATAGACACACAACAAGGACTTGACAGAAACATCACATAGCAGTTTTGCGATGAACATTAAGGCACCGAAATGAACAGTAACATGCATGCAAATGCAACTAACATGTAGAGCATTCAGAGGCGAACATTTTGATATATTATACACGCAAATCGAAGCAACATGCACAAAGTTACACCCACTCAAGCATGCACACATTTTCATGTAGAACAGGGACTTGGCAGTTTTTAACTCCGAGGAAAAAAACAACATGAGCGAGAGGAGCTAAAAATCGCACAGGGCGAGGATTGGGGGCTGCTCACCCCATGGGCCTGGCCCAACTGCAGAGGAGGCCGGCTGGGTGCTGGTGGGCCGGAGTGGGGCCGGACGGCGCAATGTGGGCCGACGCGGGGCCCATGAGCGGGGAGGTCGAGCGGTCGACGTGCTCCTCCTCGATCCGATTTATCGAGGACGGCAGGGGCAGCGGCAAGCCCTCCCGTCGGCGGGGAAAGGAGTTGTGGCGACGACGACCGGCGGAGCTTCTGACTAGCTCGCCGAGGGTGGGATCTGGCGTCCCTCCAGCGAGGCGGCGCAAGTGCGGCAGCGCCATTGCACACAGCGAGAGAGGCGGCGACGGCAACTAAGGGGAGGTGAGGCGAGTGCCCGGGGCGCTGGGACGCGGGTTAGGGCGGCGGGGTCTGGCAGAGGCGGCTGTTCGCACCAGCGGCGGTGGCGCTCGACCCGCGGTGGAGGAGATGACGCGGGGACGCGGGCTGGTGGCGGCAGGCGCTCGGGCCGAGCGGGCCTCGCTCGGGCCCCGCGGGCCGCGGCGGCGGGAGGCAAGCGCGGTGGAGGTAGAGCGGTGATGTGGCGCACGTTTATTATAGGAGACCGGTGGCTGGGTGACATGGCGGCTTGTGGTTGGCCGGGGCGACGTGGCCGGTGCACATGTCCGGCGCGGACGGACGCGTCCAGCTGCGCAAGGAGGAAGAAGGTGACGGTTCACCGCGAATTTTGGGGGAAGACACATATTTATAGGTAGAGGGATCTAGGAGAGTTCAAATGAGGTGCGGTTTTTGGCCACACGATTATGATCCAACAGCGAAGAGCATGTAGGGGATTTAGATGGGCTAGTGGGCTGTTGTGGTGGGGTGCTGGGCAAAAAGAGAAAGGGCTTCCACCGGTTAACGTGGTTAACCGTTGGGGCATCAAACGGACTCTGAATGCGATGAAATTTGACAAGCGGTCTACCTACACTATAACAAGACCACTTGCCAAGTTTCGACCCATTCCGAGAACATTTTCCAGCCACTTTCAAAAGGAGGTTTCGGAGGTGCCGCGGGCGCGTGTGAGTGTGTCTGGGCTCAGACGGACAACGAAAAGGACGAGGGGTTTCGTCCAGATGCAAGTTTTGAAAACATGCTGATGACAATGCACATGATGACATGGCAAGATGCAACACGCAAGAAGATGACATGGCAACGGCGACGAATAACTAGAAGACACCTGGCGCATCGGTCTTGGGGTGTCACAACACTCCCCTACTAACAAGAGATCTCTTCCCGAGATCTTAGGAACGAGACGGAGGAGGAATAGGAGGAACAAAGGAGTGAAATGGAAGAATATTTTGAGGTAGATCCACTTGAGAGGAAGAATACAACAGAGATGAATGAGGTTGAGAAGCTTTGGTAAAATGAGGGAACAAACAATACAACAAGAATCAAGAGCTTAAATGACAAGAGAGGTATTGAATATATTTCGGTTAACCGGGATAGACGAGGGATAAGAAGAAGAAAAAATTAGACAACACTCCGATTGAGTATGAATGGAATAGAAAAAGAATTTGACAAGATGGAACACTACCTGACGAGAGGAATAAGATTATGCCTCTGGATGAAATTAAGAATGAGAAGAAAGGAGGTAGGACAACACCTTCTAGCTCAAAAGAATTTGAGGGCATCCTTGCGAAGAAGCGATGAACGGAGTTGCTGGAAAATCAACAACGAAATGAATAAGCTTGTTGTGGGCTTATGGAAAACATCTCCAAAACTTGAGGTGAACTTCCGCCACTACCGAATGTTTGAATAGCTGAGAATGAGGAAATGCAAAACTCCACTTCAAATGAATACGGAGAATTAATTGCATCTCGAGAAACAAAAGAATAATGCTTGCGCTTGATCCAAAATAATTTGATGAACACTTGAAGAATGATTTGAATAGCGATGAACGACCATGAAGAACTCCGGTAACGAAAGGATGATGAAGGATGAAAATAATAAGAATAAGTCCTTGCGATGATTTAGACGGGGTTTCGACGAGAAGGCCGAGAAACTATGAACTCTGGAAAGAAAAGAATAAAACACTTGGGATTAGAATTTATTCATCAAGAACAAACTCTGAAAGAAGGGATTAAATCAACTTGATGAAAAAAATGAGAATTATGTTATGCTTATCCTCCACCAATTAAATTTATGAGAAACAATGGATTGCATACCACTTATTCGTGTTGAAATAGAATAAGAGGGATATAGCACAAAACTAGAGAAAGTCTTTAAGAACCACCGGTAAGATTGGAAAGAACAAATGAATTGATATGATGACAAAGGAAAAGGAATATTGAACGAACCACCATAAGAACTGAAAACCGAGTGATGAAAGGGGCAAACCACCGTGAAGAATTGAAAATGAGCAAGAGAAGAAATCGTTGGAAGAATTAGAAAACAATTAAAGAGCTTCAGGAAAAATAGATAGAAGAGAACGAAGAGATCGTGAACGGTTTAAAGAATGCTTGAACGAAGCACCGGAAGAATGTGGAGATGAACGAAGAGCCATCAATGAAGAATATTTGGAGGATGAAGTTGAAAACTGAGAACGAATAAATCTCCTGAAATGATGGCCTTCGGAGGATCGAAATGAAAACAATTCCTCCGGATGGTTGAGGAAAAGAATTTGACACGGTCGGAACAAAGTAAGAGGATAGCATCAAGCTAGCATCACGAATCTTTGAGAGAATCGACAAGATTTGGAGGAATTCTTCCTCAATCTTCAAATGTTGGGAATGACGACGAGATACACCACCAAAATTGTTGAGACACTCAGGAAGAATGAAAATAGGGAACGTTGAACCAATGTTGAAAATAATTTGAAAACGATCTTGGAGAAGGCATATGACTGATGGGATCCATTCTTACGTCACACTTTGAAAAGTATTTTGGAACACTCCAAGAAATTAGAAGAGTCAGGTAAGATCCTGGGAAAAGACCTGTGGGTTAGCGCCACTGAAGAAAACCACCGTTGTAAGGATTGTTCGAAAAAGAAATATGCACCAGAAAGTTTGAAAAACTCGAATGAGGTGACAACCTCGAATAATTTGGAACACAAGCAAATCTCCTGAGATGTCTTCGGCACTCCAGAATGATTAAATGGCGAGAGGCGAACGAGCAATTGGAATCATTTGAGCCGAGGGAAAGAATATGAAGAACACCGGAAACTTGAATTGAGTCCACCGGAGAAAAAGAAGAGATGAAGAATGATGAACCGGACGAGAATTCACCCGTTGAAATAATTGAGGAAAGAAAGCAAAGGCTTCACACAAGTAGGATGAATACTCGATTAATGACTCCGGCTCCGAGAAGAAAAAAGGGTGGGCGGGTGGGAAAAAGAAAGACCACATCGGAAGGCGAAACAACGCCGGTTGAATAAAACTGAGGATTGAACTGGCAAAAGATGAAGAGGATCGAATCAACTTGACAACAATTGCACCGGATGAAAAGAGCTGACATCGCAACGATCAGAAAAGTAACTGCGTGATCCTAAAAAAATTTGAAGGGGAAGAGGAGTAATTCAAAACAGCTACGTCAAGATTCCTCACCAAAGCGACGAACGGGCTGAGGAGTACAAAGAATTCCTACTCTTCGATATAACTAGACTCCAAAACAGTTTTCTTCTAGACTCGACAACGGCCAAACTACGATCAAACAAGGGGGCTCCTATGGTCGGTTGAGGCTCTGATACCAACTTGTCACGCCCAAGATGCGATTCTATCCCGATCACTAGATAAAACTTGTGATTGAGGCACAACCGCATTTTGGGCCCTTAGCAAGATGGATATCATTACATCGTAACATTACATAAATAGATGGGGATACATACAAGTCATACAACTCCACATGAATACAACACAAAATACACAAGACATCCGACGATGAAAACATGAAAAGCACAACGACATACATAACCATCCCAGGCTACCGACCAGGAACCTAACCCAAGATGATGATGAAGAAGAAGAAAGAACTCCAACACAAGTAACATTGCTCTCACGTCAAGTCATCGGAAACCTACACCTGCAACTGTTGTTGTAGTATATGTGAGCCACGAGGACTAAGCAATCCCATAACCATGGGTATCAAGACTACCAAAGCTTAATGGGTAGGAAGAGGTTAATTGGTGAGGTTGCAGCAGCGGCTAAGCAAATGTATGGTGGCTAACTTACGGGTACAAGAATAAGAATAGCATATACGCAAACAGTCACAAACTAGTAATGATCGCTAAGTGATCCTGAACTACCTAATAGTCAAACATAACCCCACCGTGTTCTCTTCTCAAACTGAAAAGAGACAGTCCCTGTTACTCACATGGTTGGTGTATTTTATTTTGGATCCTCTGTCAAGTTTTCTACAACCAGACATTAAAAAATTCCAATCTTCCACATAACCGCGGGCACGACTTTCGAAAGATCATAACCCAGCAGGGGTGTCCCAACTTAGCACATCACAAGCTCTCACGATCAGTAGAGGTAAAAACCCCTTATCTTAGGGACTACCCGATCAGACACGAAATCCCAGTGCACAAGACATTTTGATAATGGTAAAGCAAGTACAGCAAGACCTCCCGGCGTACCGACACCCTAATAGTAGTCGCGCATATCTCGTCTCAGGCCACGTCCGGATGAGCACAATGTACAGCGACCAAATACCCGAAGTTGCCAAGGGGAGGCGCCGCAAACGACTCTAGTTTGGACCAGCACTCATGAGGAGCACTGGCCCAGGTTGTAAATTAAGTCCTCGGGATCTGAAAAGTCCCTATGCAAGTTTTTTAGTTATTAGGCAAATAGTAAAACCAAAGTTGGGCCTTACTGGAGGAGTTTTATTCAAAGCGAACTGTCAAGGGGTCCTCATATACCCAACCGCATTAGGAACACAAAATCAAGGAACATAACACCAGTTTATCGGTTCTTAAGGAGGCATGAGTGTAACAAAACACCGAGCAAAAGGCCAAGCCTTCCACCCATTGCCAAGTATACAGGTGTGTTAAATATAGTAATAGATATTGTGAAATTCCAACAACCAAGATCCAACATGGAGCAATCTTCATCTTCACCTGCAACTAACAACGCTATAAGAGGGGCTGAGCGACCGGTAACATAGCCAAACAACGGTTTTCTAGGATGGTGTCAAAGGTTAGAGGTTTTCATGGCAACAATGAGAGGCTGACAAATAGATAGGTAGCGCGACATATAGCGATAGCATCGTGACAACTAGCATAGCAATGATAGTAAAGGTATCCAAGGTGACAGTCATCTTGCCTGAGATCGCGCAAGGAATAAGAAAGAGTCCATGAAGAAGACGAAGCCACAAAGACGAACCAAGCGTAGACAAACGAATCCTCACGAGCGCAACAAAACAGGAACTAACGAGAAGAAGCAAACAACATGGTAAACACACCACACATAACAAGATATGATGCTCAACCAAGTATGATACATGACAAGCCTACATGATGCAAGTCATGGTAAGATATGAAGCATCAAGAACATCACACAAAGCAAGTTTAAATGAGGCCGGAAACAACATATAACAATTCCGGTAAGTCCTCATATGCAAATTTCGAAATTGTTCTAGATATGAACAAACCTTATGTTAAAGTTGTTAAACAGCAAGTTAACATGCACCATGATGATCTACTCAAAATTCTAGTCAAGTTACATAGAAAGTTCATTTAATTCAGAGTTACGGCCTAGAAGATATGAGCAAAACAAGCTGGGTCTTTTACATTTTTGTCCCTAACTCAAACCCACTACTCAGATTTACCACTAATTTCAAAGTGTGCTCAAATTTGCCCCTCTGCCGTTAGATACCCTTATGTGTCGTTTCCGTCAGGTCAAAGGGCTTTGACCGTTTTCTAGACGTTTGTTGGATAGTTTTGCCCCTCGAAAAAAAGACATTGCGCACTTACCTTTTGTCCCAGGACGGCCCAGCCAGCCCAGCTCTCTGGCTGGTCATCGTCTTCCTCTCCCGAGGGCATGTCGCCCGCACACTCACCCGAGCACCGCCGTTCTCGTGAACAATGGCACAAAGAAGCTGCACCGGCATGTCTGAGAGGCCTGCACTCAAGCATAGCATCACGACACCGTGGATCATGACCTCGGTTGCCCTGCAACTCCGCCATCCAAGCAATCTCGGCCGCCTCTTCCCACAGGCCACCGTCCTAGATTCACCGTCGTTTGACCTTCCCCGATCCTTCTGTTCATTCCGACAAGATTGTTGTGCGCTCCTGCTCCCCCCTTGTGTTTAACCCCGTCGATTTCTTCCGCTAGCTGCATCCCCACAAGCCCGATCGCCGCCAACCTCCATGGCCGTTGCACGCATCGATGCCAAGCCGCCAGTGTCCTTGTGTTGTTACAGAGTGATCCCGAAGACCACTGGAAGCCACCAAGACACGTAGTTTGCTCATTTTCATCACACAGCAACGCACACGACCAAACTGTATCTCAGCCGCCGCTTCGCTCGTCACCGTCCTCGATTCCGGCGACCATTTCGACCAACTCCACCACCAATAGATGTGCCTAGTTTCCAGCTACGCGTTGGTGCTAGCAGTGCGCCCAGCCATCCTCTATAGAGCGAACCCGATGTGCCTCGGTCGTGATTTGTGGTCGCCGACGGTGAAATCGCCGGGATGAGGTACGGCCAAGTGGGCCTAACAGGTCAGGTAATTACCACATCTGAGTATGACTTCTGGGCCCTCCATAATTAATAGTGCTAAATATCCAGCTAAAAACTAACCTAATTATCACAGTAAGAAATAAATAATGAGGACCTGACATGTGGGCCCATGTCCTTTGTTTACCTAGTAGCCTTGCTTAGAATAGGAGAGTATTTTTTATTTTTTTTCTCTCGGTGGTGGGTCCCACATGTAAGTGACACATGGAGGCAGAGGCAAAATGTCTTGGAAATGTCTGATAGATGGTCAAAGGCCTTTGACCTAACGGAAACGACATGGAAGGGCATTTTTGTAAGGTCACCTAACGGCAGAGGGGCAAATTTGAGCACACTTTGAAATTAGGGGTAAATCTGAGTAGGTGGTTCGAGTTAGGGACAGAAATGCAAATGGCCCAAACAAGTTAAGCATGGAAAAGATGCAAGATGCATTCAAACAACAAGCAAATTTACTCCAAACATATATACAACATGATATTGTGCATCTACATGCAAAAAGACACAAGTTTCATATAGGACACGGTCAAAACGGAGCAACGCCTCAACACATACACACGAAACAAGATGGAAGGACAAGCTGTCCCAAATCAGCCACTAAGCATTTTGCAATCATCAAAAGAACATGCTAGAGGAACATTTCATGGCATCAAAGGGCATGGCAACCATGTACATTTCAAGCACTACAAGCATGACCACAGACCTACTACCAAACACCACTAGAACATGCTTAAAACATCATGGCAAGATTGCAAAAGATAACAGATTCACAAACTTGGTGAAAATAAACTGAACATGGCAGCAACAACGACAAGTAGGCATGTTTGCAAGCTTGTGCAACTCATCTCAAAGCATACCATGGCATGTGAATATAACCAACAGTAAGAAGACATGTTTATGAGCTCATGGTAAGAACATGGTCATATGATGCATATAACACTAGTTATTCACAAGGCAAAATTGAACTTACTGTTAATAGGCTGACAGAAACATTTTATAGCAATTTGAGAGCAAGAAAGAGACAAGCTACAACAACCTATAATTGCAAACAAGGACATGGATGGATAGAGAATAACATGGACTTCAAGACATGGTCATTGGACAATCCAAAACATGCATGGATATGACTGGGGCATCAATCAAACATGGCATCACAATATAACAGTTTCAGACTTAGCAGTTTTCAACATGTCTCAGAAATCAGCAAACAGCGAGTAGGCCACTTTGCAAGCTTGTTACACTCACCACAAGGCATAACATGAAAAACTAATTACACCACAGCAAAGATGACATGATTGTGCTTCTAAAACATATTGACATGTAGCTCAAACAAAAATAACACATAAAGATAGGAAAAACACAAATCAGCATCTCATAACAGTTTTCAGCACTTAACAGCAATATGCACTCTTGCAACAGAGATAAACATGGCAATATGGCACCTAACATGAATGCAACAGCCACCATCATGTACATCACTTCACAATGAACATTTTGACATATCATACACTCCATTTGGACCAACATGCACAAAGTTACACCATGTTAAACATGCATACATATTGTTGACAGACAACAAGGACTTGACAGAAACATCACATAGCAGTTTTGCGATGAAGATTAAGGCACCAAAATGAATAGTAACATGCATGCAAATGCAACTAACATGTAGAGCATTCAGAGGCAAACATTTTGATATATTATACACGCAAATTAGAGCAACATGTACAAAGTTACACCCACTCAAGCATGCACACATTTTTATGCAGAACAGGGACTTAGCAGTTTTTAACTCCGAGGGAAAAAACAACATGAGCGAGAGGAGCTAAAAATCGCACAGGGCAAGGATTGGTAGCTGCTCACCCAATGGGCCAGGCCCAACTCCAGAGGAGGCCAGCTAGGTGCTGGTGGGCCGGAGCGAGGCCGGACGGGGCAGTGTGGGCCGACGCGGGGCCCACGAGCGGGGAGGCCGAGCGGTCGACGATCTGATCGGATCGGGGACGGCAGAGGCAGCGGCAAGCTCCTCCCGCCAGCGGGGAAAGGAGTTGTGGCCGCGACGACCGGCGGAGCTTCCGACGAGCTCGCCGGGGGAGGGATCTGGCGTCCCTCCGACGGGGCGGTGCAAGTGCGGCGGCGCGGTTGCGCATAGCGAGAGAGGCGGCGGCGGAAACTAGGCGGCAGTGAGGCGAGTGCCCGGGTCGCTGGGACGCGGATGAGGGTGGCGAGGTCCGGCGGAGGCGGCGTGGCGGCGGTTCGCACAGGCGGCGGCGGAGTTCGACCCACGATGGAGGAGACGACGCGGGGATGCGGGCTGGCGGCGGCAGGAGGCAAGCGCGATGGAGGCGGAGGGGTGATGTGGCGCGTGTTGATTGGAGGAGAGCGGTGGCTGGGTGATATGGCGGCTTGTGGTTGGCCGGGGCGATGTGTCTGGCGGACATGTCCGGCGTGGACGGACGCGTCCGACTGCGCGAGGAGGAAGAAGGCTAGGGTTCACCGCGAATTTCGGGGGAAGACACATATTTGTAGGGAGAGGGAGCTAAGAGAGTCCAAATGATGTGCGGTTTTTGGCCACGCGATCGTGATCCAATGGCGAAGAGCATGGAGGGGGTTTAGATGGGCTAGTGGGCTGTTGTGGAGGGGTGCTAGGCTAAAAGAGAAAGGGCCTCTCGCGGTTAACACAGTTAACCATTGGGGCATCAAACGGACTCCGGATGCGACGAAAATTGACAGGCGGTGTACCTGTTGGGGAACGTAGTATTTTAAAATTTTCCTACGATCACGCAAGATCTATCTACCAGATGCATAGCAACGATAGGGGAGAGTGAGTCTACGTACCCTCGTAGACCGAAAGCGGAAGCGTTAGAACAACGCGGTTGATGTAGTCGTACGTCTTCACGGCCCGATGGATCAAGCACCGAAACTACGGCACCTCCGAGTTCTAGCACACGTTCAGCTCGATGACGTCCCTCGAACTCTGATCCAGCCGAGTGTCGAGGGAGAGTTCCGTCATCACGACGGCGTGGTGACGATCTTGATGTTCTACCATCGCAGGGCTTCGCCTAAGCACCGCTACAATATTTATCGAGGAGAACTATGGTGGAGGGGGGCACCGCACACGGCTAAGAGATCAAGAGATCAATTGTTGTGTCTAGAGGTGCCCCCCTGCCCCCGTATATAAAGGAGGGAGGGAGAGGCCGGCCCTAGAGGGGGTGCACCAAGTGTGGGGAGTCCTACTAGGACTCCCAAGTCCTAGTAGGATTCCCCTTTCCTTTCCGGAGTAGGAGAGAAGGAAAGAGGGGGAGAGGGAGAAGGAAAAGGGGGCTGCACCCCTTGTCCAATTCGGACCAGAAGGGGGGTGCACGCCTCCTTCCTTTTGGCCTCTCTCCTCTATTCCCGTAACTCCCCGGTACTTCGAAAATACCAATCACTCGGAACCTTTACGATGTCCGAATGTAGTCGTCCAATATATCGATTTTTACGTCTCGACCATTTTGAGACTCCTCGTCATGTCCCCAATCTCATCCGGGACTCCGAACTCCTTCGGTACATCAAAACTCATAAACTCATAATAAAACTATCATCGAAACCTTAAGCGTGCGGACCCTACGGGTTCGAGAACTATGTAGACATGACCGAGACACGTCTCCGGTCAATAACCAATAGCGGAACCTGGATGGTCATATTGGCTCCCACGTATTCTATGAAGATCTTTATCGGTCAAACCGCATAACAACATACATTGTTCCCTTTGTCATCGGTATGTTACATGCCCGAGATTCGATCGTCGGTATCTCAATACCTAGTTCAATCTCGTTACCAACAAGTCTCTTTACTCGTTCCGTAATACATCATCCCGCAACTAACTCATTAGCTGCAATGCTTGCAAGGCTTATAGTGATGTGCATTACCGAGTGGGCCCAGAGATACCTCTCCGACAATCGGAGTGACAAATCCTAATCTCGAAATACGCCAACCCAACAAGTACCTTCGGAGACACATGTAGAGTACCTTTATAATCACCCAGTTACGTTGTGACGTTTGGTAGCACACAAAGTGTTCCTCCGGTATTCGGGAGTTGCATAATCTCATAGTCATAGGAACATGTATAAGTCATGAAGAAAGCAATAGCAGTAAAACTTAAACGATCATAGTGCTAAGCTAACGGATGGGTCTTGTCCATCAGATCATTCTCCTAATGATGTGATCCCGTTGATCAAATGACAATCATGTCTATGGCTAGGAAACATAACCATCTTTGATCAATGAGCTAGTTTAGTAGAGGCATACTAGGGACACTCTGTTTTGTCTATGTATTCACACATGTATTAAGTTTCCGGTTAATACAATTCTAGCATGAATAATAAACATTTATCATGATATAAGGAAATAAATAATAACTTTATTATTGCCTCTAGGGCATATTTCCTTCAGTCTCCCACTTGCACTAGAGTCAATAATCTAGTTCACATCGCCATGTGATTTAACACCGATAGTTCACATCGTCATGTGATTAACACCCAAAGGGTTTACTAGAGTCAATAATCTAATTCACATCGCTATGTGATTAACACCCAAAAAGTACTAAGGTGTGATCATGTTTTGCTTCGTGAGAGAAGTTTAGTCAACGGGTCTGTCACATTCAGATCTGTATGTATTTCGCAAATGTCTATGTGTCTACAACGCTCTGCATGGAGCTACTCTAGCTAATTGCTCCCACTTTCAATACGCATCCAGATTGATACTTGGAGTCAGCTGGATTTAGTGTCAAAGCTTGCATCGGCGTAACCCTTTACGACGAACTCTTTATCACCTCCATAATCGAGAAACATTTCCTTAGTCATCCAGTTACTAAGGATAATTTTGACCGCTGTACAGTGATCTACTCCTGGATCACTATTGTACCCTCTTGACAAACTCATGGCAAGGTACACAACATGTTTGGTACACAGCATGGCACACTTTATAGAACCTATGGCTGAGGCATAGGGAATGACTTTCATTCTATCTATATTTTTTTGCCGTGGTCTGGCTTTGAGTCTTACTCAACTTCACACCTTACAAGTCAGGTAAGACCTCCTTCTTTGACTGATCCATTTTGAACTACTTTAAAATCATATCAAGGTATGTACTCATCGAAATTCTTATCAAGCGTCTTGATCTATCTCTATAGATCCTGATGCCCAATATGTAAGCAGCTTCACCAAGGTCTTTCTTTGAAAAACTCCTTTCAAACACTCCTTTATGCTTTCCAGAAAATTCTACATCATTTCCGATCGACAATATGTCATTCACATATACTTATCAGAAAGGTTGTAGTGCTCCCACTCACTTCTTGTAAATACAGGCTTCACCGCAAGTCTGTATAAATCTATATGCTTTGATCAACTTATCAAAGCGTATATTCCAACTCCGAGATGCTTGCACCAGTCCATAGATGGATCGCTGGAGCTTGCACATTTTGTTAGCACCTTTAGGATTGACAAAACCTTCTAGTTGCATCATATACAAGTCTTCTTTAATAAATCCATTAAAGAATGCAATTTTGTTATCCATTTGCCAGATTTCATAAAATGCGGCAATTGCTAACATGATTCAGACAGACTTAAGCATCGCTACGAGTGAGAAAGTCTCATCGTAGTCAACTCCTTGAACTTGTTGAAAAACTTTCGCAACAAGTCGAGCTTTGTAAACAGTAACATTACCGTCAGCGTCAGTCTTCTTCTTGAAGATCCATTTATTTTCGATGGCTTGCCGATCATCGGGCAAGTCAACCAAAGTCCACACTTGTTCTCATACATGGATCCCATCTCAGATTTCATGGCCTCAAGCCATTTTGCGGAATCTGGGCTCATCATCGCTTCCTCATAGTTCGTAGGTTCATCATGGTCCAGTAACATGACTTCCAGAACCGGGTTGCCGTACCACTCTGATGCGGAACGAACTCTGGTTGATCTACGAAGTTCAGCAGAAACTTGATCTGAAGTTTCATGATCATCATCATTAGCTTCCTCACTAATTGGTGTAGGAATAACTAGAACTAGTTTCTGTGATGTTCCACTTTCCAATTCGGGAGAAGGTACAATTACATCATCAAGTTCTACTTTCCTCCCACTCACTTCTTTCGAGAGAAACTCCTTCTCTAGAAAGGATCCACTCTTAGCAACAAAGACCTTGCCTTCGGATCTGTGATAGAAGGTATACACAACAGTTTCTTTTGGGTATCCTATGAAGATTTACTTCTCCGATTTGGGTTTGAGCTTATCATGTTGAAACTTTTTCACATAAGCATCGCAGTCCCAAACTTAAAGAAATGACAGCTTAGGTTTCTCGTCAAACCACAGTTCATACGGTGTCATCTCCACGGATTTAGATGGTGCCCTATTTAACGTGAATGTAGCTGTCTCTAATGCATAACCCCAAAAGCGATAGTGGTAGATCGGTAAGAGACATCATCGATCGCACCATATCTAATAAAGTACGGTTATGACGTTCAGACACACCATTACACTATGGTGTTCCAAGTGGCGTGAGTAGTGAAACTATTTCACATTGTTTTTACTGAAGGCCAAACTCGCTAACTCAAATATTTTACCTCTACGATCATATCGTAGAAACTTTTATTTTCTTGTTACGATGATTCTCCACTTCACTCTGAAATTCTTTGAACTTTTCAAATGTTTCAGACTTGTGCTTCATTAAGTAGATATACCCATATCTGCTCAAATCATCAGTGAAGGTCAGAAATAACGATACCCGCCGCGAGCTTCAACACTCATTGGTCCACATACATCTGTATGTATGATCTCCAACAAATCTGTTGCTCGCTCCATTGTTCCGGAGAACGGAGTTTTAGTCATCTTGCCCATGAGGCATGGTTCGCAAGTACCAAGTGATTCATAATCAAGTGATTCCAAAAGTCCATCACTATGGAGTTTCTTCATGCGCTTTACACCATTATGACATAAACGGCGGTGCCACAAATAAGTTGCACTATCATTATTAACCTTGCATCTTTGGCTTTAATATTATGAATATGTGTATCACCACGATCGAGATCCAACAAACTATTTTCATTGGGTGTATGACCATCGAAGGTTTTATTCATGTAAACAGAATAACAATTATTCTATGACTTTAAATGAATAACCGTATTGCAACAAATATGATCAAATCATATTCATGCTCAACGCAAATGCCAAGTAACATTTATTTAGGTTTTACACTAATCCCGAAAGTATATGGAGTGTGCGATGATGATCATATCAATCTTGGAACCACTTCCAACACACATCGTCACTTCACCTTTAACTAGTCTCTGTTCATTCTGCAATTCTCGTTTCGAGTTACTAATTTTAGCAACTGAACCGGTATCAAATACCCAGGGGTTGCTATGAACACTAGTAAAGTACACATCAAAAATCTGTATATCAAAATATACCTTTGTTCACTTTGCCATCCTTCTTATCCGCCAAGTATCTAGGGCAGTTCCACTTCCAGTGACCATTTCCTTTGCAGTAGAAGCACTTAGTTTCAGGCTTGAGTTTTAGCTTTGGGTTTCTTCATGGGAGTGACAACTTGCTTGTCATTCTTCTTAAAGTTCCCCTTCTACCCCTTTGCCCTTTACTTGAAACAAGTGGTCTTGTTAACCATCAACACTTGATGCTTTTTCATGATTTCTACCTTCGTCGACTTCAGCATCGCGAAGAGCTCGGGAATTCCTTTCGTCATCCCTTGCATATTATAGTTCATCACGAAGTTCTACTAACTTGGTAATAGTGACTAGAGAACTTTGTCAATTACTATCTTATCTGGAAGATTAACTCCCACTTGATTCAAGTAATTGTAGTACCCAGACAATCTGAGCACATGCTCACCGGTTGAGCTATTCTCCTCCATATTGTAGGCAAAGTACTCTCAGAAGTCTTATACCTCTCGACACGGGCATGAGTATGAAATACTAATTTCAACTCTTGGAACATCTTATATGCTCCGTGGCGTTCAAAACGTTTTTGAAGTCCCGGTTCTAAGCCATAAAGCATGGTGCACTTAAACTATCAAGTAGTCATCATACCGAGCTTTTGTCAAAACGTTCATAACGTCTACATCTACTCCTGCAATAGGTATGTCACCTAGCGGTGCATCAAGGACATAATTCTCTGTGCAGCAATGAGGATAATCCTCAGATCACGGAACAATTCCGCATCATTGCTACTAACATCTTTCAACTTAGTTTTCTCTAGGAACATATAAAAAATAAACGGGGAGCAACATCGTGAGCTATTGATCTACAACATAGATATGCTAATACTACGAGGACTAAGTTCATGATAAATAAAAGTTCAATTTAATCATATTACTTAAGAACTCCCACTTAGATAGACATCCCTCTAGTTATCTAAATGATCACGTGATCCAAATCAACTAAACCATGTCCGATCATCACGTGAGATGGAGTAGTTTCAATGGTGAACATCTTATGTTGATCATATCTACTATATGATTCACGTTCGACCTTTCGGTCTCCAGTGTTCCGAGGCCATATCTGCATATGCTAGGCTCGTCAAGTTTAACCCGAGTATTCTGCGTGTGCAAAACTGGCTTACACCCGTTGTATTTGAACGTAGAGCTTATCACACCCGATCATCACGTGGTGTCTCGGCATGACGAACTTTCGCAACGGTGCATACTCAGGGAGAACACTTATACCTTGAAATTTAGTAAGGGATCGTCTTATAATGCCACCGTCGAACTAAGCAAAATAAGAAGCATAATAAGATAAACATCACATGCAATCAAAATATGTGACATGATATGGCCATCATCATCTTGTGCTTTTGATCTCCATCTCCAAAGCACCGTCATGATCACCTTCGTCACCGGCGCGACACCTTGATCTCCATCGTAGCATCGTTGTCGTCTCACCAACTATTGCTTCTATGACTATCGCCACCGCTTAGTGATAAAGTAAAGCAATTACATGGCGATTGCATTTCATACAATAAAGCGACAACCATATGGCTCCTGCCAGTTGCCGATAACTTTACAAAACATGATCATCTCATACAAAACCGTATAACTCATCATGTCTTGACCATATCACATCACAACATGCCCTGCAAAAACAAGTTAGACGTCCTCTACTTTGTTGTTGCAAGTTTTACGTGGCTGCTACGGGCTTAGGAAGAACCGTTCTTACCTACGCATACAAAAACCACAATGATGTTTCATCAAGTATGTGCTGTTTTAACCTTCATAAGGACCGGGCGTAGCCACACTTGATTCAGCTAAAGTGAGAGAGACAGACACCCGCCAGTCACCTTTAAGCAACAAGTGCTCGTAACGGTGAAACCAGTCTCGCGTAAGCGTACGCGTAATGTCGGTCCGGGCCGCTTCATCTCACAATACCGCCGAAGCAAAGTATGACATGCTGGTAAGCAGTATGACTAGTATCGCCCACAACTCATTGTGTTCTACTCGTGCATATCATCTACGCATAGACCTGGCTCATGATGCCACTGTTGGGGAACGTAGTATTTTAAAATTTTCCTACAATCACGCAAGATCTATCTACCAGATGCATAGCAATGACAGGGGAGAGTGAGTCTACGTACCCTCGTAGACCGAAAGTGGAAGCGTTAGAAAAACGCGGTTGATGTAGGCGTACGTCTTCACGGCCCGACCGATCAAGCACCGAAACTACGGCACCTCCGAGTTCTAGCACACGTTCAGCTCGATGACGTCCCTCGAACTCCGATCCATCCGAGTGTCGAGGGAGAGTTCCGTCAGCACGACGGCGTGGTGACGATCTTGATGTTCTACCGTCGCAGGGCTTCGCCTAAGCACCGCTACAATATTTATCGAGGAGAACTATGGTGGAGGGGGGCACCGCACACGGCTAAGAGATCAAGAGATCAATTGTTGTGTCTAGAGGTGCCCCCCTGCCCCCGTATATAAAGGAGGGAGGGAGAGGCCTGCCCTAGAGGGGGCGCACCAAGTGTGGGGAGTCCTACTAGGACTCCCAAGTCCTAGTAGGATTCCCCTTTCCTTTCCGGAGTAGGAGAGAAGGAAAGAGGGGGAGAGGGAGAAGGAAAAGGGGGCTGCACCCCTTGTCCAATTCGGACCAGAAGGGGGGTGCACGCCTCCTTCCTTTTGGCCTCTCTCCTCTATTCCCGTAACTCCCCGGTACTCCGAAAATACCCGAATCACTCGGAACCTTTCCGATGTCCGAATATAGTCGTCCAATATATCGATTTTTACGTCTCGACCATTTTGAGACTCCTCGTCATGTCCCCAATATCATCCGGGACTCCGAACTCCTTCGGTACATCAAAACTCATAAACTCATAATAAAACTATCATCGAAACCTTAAGCATGCGGACCCTACGGGTTCGAGAACTATGTAGACATGACCGAGACACGTCTCCGGTCAATAACCAATAGCGGAACCTGGATGCTCATATTGGCTCCCACATATTCTACGAAGATCTTTATCGGTCAAACCGCATAACAACATACATTGTTCCCTTTGTCATCGGTATGTTACATGCCCGAGATTCGATCGTCGGTATCTCAATACCTAGTTCAATCTCGTTACCAACAAGTCTCTTTACTCGTTCCGTAATACATCATCCCGCAACTAACTCATTAGCTGCAATGCTTGCAAGGCTTATAGTGATGTGCATTACCGAGTGGGCCCAGAGATACCTCTCCGACAATCGGAGTGACAAATCCTAATCTCGAAATACGCCAACCCAACAAGTACCTTCGGAGACACATGTAGAGTACCTTTATAATCACCCAGTTACGTTGTGACGTTTGGTAGCACACAAAGTGTTCCTCCGGTATTCGGGAGTTGCATAATCTCATAGTCATAGGAACATGTATAAGTCATGAAGAAAGCAATAGCAGTAAAACTTAAACGATCATAGTGCTAAGCTAACGGATGGGTCTTGTCCATCAGATCATTCTCCTAATGATGTGATCACGTTGATCAAATGACAATCATGTCTATGGCTAGGAAACATAACCATCTTTGATCAATGAGCTAGTCTAGTAGAGGCATACTAGGGACACTCTGTTTTGTCTATGTATTCACACATGTATTAAGTTTCTGGTTAATACAATTCTAGCATGAATAATAAACATTTATCATGATATAAGGAAATAAATAATAACTTTATTATTGCCTCTAGGGCATATTTACTTCAGTACCTACACTATAACAAGACCACATGCCAAGTTTCGGCCCATTCCGATAACATTTTCCAGCCACTTGCAAAAGGAGGTTTCGGAGGTGCCGCGGGCGCGTGTGAGTGTGTGTGGGCTCAGAGGGACAATGGAAAAGACGAGGGGGTTCGACCGGATGCAAGTTTTGATAACATGTTGATGACAATGCGCGTGATGACATGGAAAGATGCAACACGCAAGCATATGACATGGCAATGGCGACGAATAACTAGAAGACACATGGCGCATCGGTCTCGGGGTGTCACAACACTCTCCTACTAACAAGAGATCTCGTCCCGAGATCTTAGGAACGAGACGGAGGAGGAATAGGAAGAACAAAGGAGTGAAACGGAAGAATATTTTGAGGTTGAGCCACTTGAGAGGAAGAATACAACGGAGATGAATGAGGTTGAGATGCTTCGGCAAAATGAGGGAACAAAGTATAAAACAAGAATCAAGATCTTAAATGACAAGAGAGGTATTGAAACTATTCCGGTTAAGCAGGATAGACGAGGGATAAGAAGAAGAAAAAATTAGACAACACTCTGATTGAATATGAAGGGAATAGAACAAGAACTTGACAAGATGGAACACTACCTGACGAGAGGAATAAGACAATGCCTCTAGATGAAATTAAGAATGAGAAGAAAGGAGGTAGGACAACACCTTCTAGCACAAAAGAATTTGAGGGCATCCTTGCGAAAAAGGGACGAACGGAGTCGTTGGAAAATCAACAACGAAAAGAATAAGCTTGTTGTGGGCTTATGGAAAACATCTCCAAAACTTGAGGTGAACTTCCGCCACTACCGAATGTTTGAATAGCTGAGAATGAAGAAATGCAAAACTAAAGTTCAAATGAATACGGAGAATTAATTGCCTCTCGAGACACAAAAGAATAATGCTTGCGCTTGATCCAAAAGAATTTGATGAACACTTAAAGAATGATTTGAATCGCGATGAACCACAATGAAGAACTCCGATAACGAAAGGATGATGAAGGATGAAAAGAATAAGAATAAGTCCTTGCGATGATTTAGACGGGGTTTCAACGTGAAGGCCGAGAAACTATGAACTCCGGAAAGAAAAGTATAGAAAACTTGGGATTAGAATTTATTCATCAAGAACAAACTCTGAAAGAAGGGATTAAATCAACTTAATGAAAAAGAAAAAGAATACTGTTATGCTTATCCTCCACCAATTAAATTTATGAGAAACAATGGATTGCATACCACTTATTCGCGTTGAAATAGAATAAGAGGGATATAGCACAAAACTTGAGAAAGTCTTTAAGAACCACCGGTAAGATTGGAAAGAACAAATGAATTGATATGATGACAAAGGAAAAGGAATATTGAACAAACCACCGTAAGAACTGAAAACCGAGTGATGAAAGGGGCAAACCACCATGAAGAATTGAAAATGAGCGAGAGAAGAAATTGCCGGAAGAATTAGAAAACAATTAAAGAGCTTCAGGAAAATAGATAGAAGAGAACGAAGAGATCGTGAACGGTTTAAAGAATGCTTGAACGAAGCACCGGAAGAATGTGGAGACGAACGAAGAGGCATCAATGAAGAATATTTGGAGGATGAAGTTGAAAACTGAGAACGAATAAATCCTCTGAAATGGTGGCCTTCGGAGGATCGAAATGAAAACAATTCCTTAAATACTCCGGATGGTTGAGGAAAAGAATTTGACACGATCGGAACAAAGTAAGAGGATAGCATCAAGCTAGCATCACGAATCTTTGAGAGAATCGACAAGATTTGGAGGAATTCTTCCTCGATCTTCAAATGTTGGGAATGACAACGAGATACACCACCAAAATTGTTGAGACACTCAGGAAGAATGAAAATAGGGAAGGTTGAACCAACGTTGAAAATAATTTGAAAACGATCTTGGAGAAGGCATATGACTGATGGGATCCATTCTTACGTCACACTTTGAAAAGAGTTTTGGAACACTTCAAGAAATTAGAAGAGTCAGGTAAGATCCTGGGAAAAGACCTATGGGTTAGGGCCCACAGAAAGAAAACCACCAATGGAATGATTGTTCGAAAAAGAAATATGCACCGGAACGTTTGCAAAACTCGATGAGGTGACAACCTCGAATAATTTGGAACACAAGCGAATCTTGTGAGATGTCTTCGGTACTCCGGAATGATTAAATGGCGAGAGGCGAACGAGCAATTGGAATCATTTGAGCCAAGCGAAAGAATATGAAGAACACCGAAAACTTGAATTGAGTACACCAGAGAGAAAGAAGAGATGAAGAACGACGAACTAGACGAAAAATCACCCGTTGAAATAATTGAGGAAAGAAAGCAAAGGCTTCGCACGAGTAGGATGAATACTCGATTAATGACTCCGGCTCCGAGAAGAAAAAAAGGGTGGGCGGGTGGGAAACAGAAAGACCACATCGGAAGGGGAAACAACGCCGGTTGGAAAAACCTGAGGATTAAACTGGAAAAAGATGAAGAGGATCGAATCAACTTGACGAGAATTGCACCGGATGAAAATAGCTGACATCACAACGATCGGAAAACTAACTGCGTGATCCTAATTTTTTTTTGAAGGGGAACATGAGTAATTCAAAACACCTACATCAAGATTCCTCACCAGAGCGACGAAGGGGCTGAGGAGTAAAAAGAATTCCTACTCTCCGATATAACTAGACTCCAAAACAATTTTCTTCTAGAATCGACAATGGCCAAACTACGATCAAACAAGGGGGCTCCTATGGTCGGTCGAGGCTCTGATCCCAATTTGTGACGCCAAGATGCGATTATATCTCGATCACTAGATAAAACTTGTGATTGAGGCACAACCGCATTTCGGGCGCTTAGCAAGATGGATATCATTACATCGTAAAATTACATAAATAGATGGGGATACATACAAGTCATACATGTCCACATGAATACAACACAAAATACACAAGACATCCGGCTACGGATGAAAACATGAAAAGCACAACGACATCCATCCTGCTATCCCATGCTGCCGACCAGGAATCTAACCCAAGATGATGAAGAAGAAGAAAGAACCCCAACACAAGTAACATCGCTCTCACGTCAAGTCATCGGAAACCTGCAACTGTTGTTGTAGTATCTGTGAGCCACGACGACTTAGCATTCCCATAACCATGGGTATCAAGACTAGCAAAGCTTAATGGGTAGGAAGAGGTTAAGTGGTGAGTTTGCAGCAGCGGCTAAGCATATGTATGGTGGCTAACTTACGAGTACAAGAATAAGAAGAGCATCTACCCAAACGGTCGCAAACTAGTAATGATCGCTAGGTGATCCTGATCTACCTACGAGTAAAACATAACCCCACCGTGTTCTCTTCTCGAAGTGAATAGAGATGGTCACGGTTACTCACGTGGTTGGTGTATTTTATTTCGGATCCTCTGTCAAGTTTTCTACAACCGGACATTAACAAATTCCAATATACCACATAACCGCGGGCACGATTTTCGAAAGATCTTAACCCTGCAGGGGTGTCCCAACTTAGCCCATCACAAGCTCTCACGGTCAACAAAGGTAAAAACCCCTTATCTTAGGGACTACCCGATCAGACTCGGAATCCTGGTGCACAAGACATTTCGACAATGGTAAAGCAAGTCCAGCAAAACCTCCCGGCGTGCTGACACCCTGATAGTAGCCGCGCATATCTCATCTTAGGCCACCTCCGGATGAGCACAGCATACAGCGACCAAATACCCCAAGTTGTCAAGGGGCGGCGCCGCAAACGACTCTAGTTTAGACCAGCACTCATGAGGAGCACTGGCCCGGGTTGTAAATTAAGGTCTCGGGGCAAGGACAGTCCCTATGCAAGTTTTTTGTTATTAGGCAAATGGTAAAACCAAAGTTGGGCCTTGCTGGAGGAGTTTTATTCAAAGCGAACTGTCAAGGGGTCCCATATACAAAACCGCATTAGAAACGCAAAATCGAGGAACATAACACCGGTTTATCGGTTCTTAAGGCGGGATGAGTGGAACAAAACATCGAGCAAAAGGCCAAGCCTTCCACCCATTGCCCAGTATATAGGTGTGTTAAATATAGTAATAGATATTGTAATATTCCAACAACCAAGATCCAACATGGAGCAATCATAATCTTCACCTGCAACTAACAACGCTATAAGAGGGGCTGAGCGAGTGGTAACATAGCCAAACAACGGTTTGCTATGATGGTGTCAAAGGTTAAAGGTTTTCATGGCAACAATGAGAGGCTGACAAATAGATAGGTAGCACGACATATAGCGATAGCATCGAGACAACTAGCATAGAAATGATAGTAAATGTATCCAAGGTGATGGTCATCTTGCCTGAGATCCCGCAAGGAAGAAGAACAAGTCCATGAAGAAGACGAAGCCACGAAGACGAACCAAGCGTAGACGAACGAATCCTCGCTAGCGCAACGAAACAGGAACTAACGAGAAGAAGCAAACAACATGATAAACACACCACACATAACAAGACATGATGCTCAACGAAGTATGATGCATGACCAGGCTACATGATGCAAGTCATGGAAAGAGATGAAACATGCAAGAACATCACACAAATCAAGTTTGAATGAGGCCGGAAACAACATATAACAATTCCGGCAAGTCCTGACATGCAAATTTTGAAATTGTTCCAGATCTGAACAAACCTTATTATAAAGTTTTTAAACAGCACGTTAACATGCACCATGATGATCTACTCGAAATTCTATTCAAGTTATACAAAGTTCATTTAATTCGGGGTTACGGCCTAGAAGATATGAGCAAAACAAGTTGGGTCTTTTACATTTGTGTCCCTAACTCGAACCCACTACTCAGATTTACCCCTAATTTCGAAGTGTTCTCAAATTTGCCCCTCTGCCATTAGATACGCATATAGAAATACCCTTATGTGTCGTTTGATGGACAGTTTTGCCCCTCAAAAAAAGAGACATGACGCACTTACCTTTTGGCCCAGGACGGCCCAGCCAGCCCAGCTCTGTGGCTGGTCATCGTCTACCTCTCTCGAGGGCATGTCGCCCGCACGCTCACCCGAGCACCGCCGTTCTCGTGGACAACAACACAGAGAAGCCGCACCGGCATGTCTGAGAGGCCCGTCGTCAAGCATACCATCACCACACCGTGGATCATGACCTCGGGTGCCCTGCAACTCCGCCATCGAAGTGATCTCGGCCACCTCTGCTCGCCGGCCACCGCCCTAGATTCAGCATCGTCTGGCCTTCCCCGAGCCTTCTGTTCATTCCGGCGAGATCGTTGTGCGCTCCTGCTCCCCCCTTGTGTTTAAGCCCGTCGATTTCTTCCGTTAGCTGCATGCCCACAAGCCCGAGCGCCGCCAGCCGCCAGCCGCCATGGCCGTTGCACGCATCGATGCCAAGCCCCCAGTGTCCTTGTGTTGTTATAGAGTAATCCCGAAGACCACTGTAAGCCACCAGGACACGTAGTTCGCTCGTTTTCATCACACATCAACGCGCACGACCAAATTGTAGCTCAACCACCACTCCGCTCGTCACCGTCCTCGATTCCGGCGACCATTTGGACCAACACCACCACCAATAGATGTGCCTAGTTTCCATCTATGCGTAGGTGCTAGCAGTGCGCCCAACCATCCTCTATAGAGCGAACCCGATGTGCCTCGGTCGTGATTTTTGGTCGCCGATGATGAATTCTCCGGGATGAGGTACGGCCAAGTGGGCCTGACTGGTCAGGTAATTACCACATCTGAGTATGACTTGTGGGCCCTCCATAATTAATAGTGCTAAATATCTAGCTAAAAACAGAGCTAATTATCACACTAAAAAATAAATAGTGAGAACCTGACATGTGGGCCCATGTCCTTTGTTTACCTAGTAGCTTGGCTTAGAATAGGAGAGTTTTTTTTTGTTTTTTCTCACGGTGGTGGGTCCCACATGTAAGTGACACATGGAGCTAGGGGCAAAATGTCTAGGAAACGTCTGATAGACGGTCAAAGGCCTTTGACCTAACAGAAACGGCACTGAAGGGCATTTTTGTAAGGTCACCTAACGGCGGAGGGGTAAATTTGAGCACACTTCGAAATTAGGGGTAAATGTGAGTAAGTGGTTCGAGTTAGGGACAGAAATGAAAAGGGCCCAAACAAGTTAAGCATGGCAAAGATGCAAGATGCATTCAAACAACAAGCAAACACACTCCAAACATGTATACAACATGATATTGTGCATCTACATGCAAAAACACGCAAGTTTCATATAGACACGCTCAAAACGGAGCAACGCTTCAACACATACACACGAAACAAGATGGAAGGACAAGCTGTCCCAAAACAGCCACTAAGCATTTTGCAATCATCAAAAGAACAAGCTAGAGGAACATTTCATGGCATCAAAGGACATGGCAAGCATGTACATTTCAAGCACTACAAGCATGAGCACTGACCTACTACCAAACACAACTAGAACATGCTCAAAACATCATGACAAGATTGCAAAAGATAACATATTCACAGACTTGGTGAAAATAAACTGAACATGGCAGCAACAACGACAAGTAGGCATGTTTGCAAGCTTGTGCAACTCATCTCAAAGCATACCATGGCATGTGAATATAACCAACAGCAAGAAGACATGTTTATGAAGCTACTCATTGGAAGACCATGCTCATAGGATGCATAGAACACTAGTTATTCACATGGAAAAACTGAACTTACTGTTAACAGGCTGGCAGAAACATTTTATAGCAATTTGAGAGCAAGAAAGAGACAAGCTACAGCCACCTATAATTGCAAACAAGGACATGGATGGATAGAGCATAACATGGACTTCAAGACATGGTCATTGGATAATCCAAAACATGCATGGATATGACTGGGGCATCAAGCAAACATGCCATCATAATATAACAGTTCCAGACTTAGCAGTTTTCAACAAGTCTCGGAAATCAGCAAACAGCGAGTAGGCCACTTTGCAAGCTTGTTGCACTCACCACAAGGCATAACATGAAAAACTAATTACACCACAGCAAAGATGACATGATTGTGCTTCTAAAACATATTGACATGTAGCTCAAACAAAAATCACACATAAAGATATGAAAAAGACAAATCAGCATCTTATAACAGTTTTCAGCACTTAACAACAATATGCACTCTTGCAACAGAGATAAACATGGCAATATGGCACCTAACATGAATGCAACAACCACCATCATGTAGAGAACTTCAGAATGAACATTTTGACATATCATACACTCCATTTGGACCAACATGCACAAAAATACACCATGTTAAACATGCATACATATTGTTGACAGACAACAAGGACTTGACCGAAACATCACATAGCAGTTTCACGATGAAGATTAAGGCACCAAAATGAACAGTAACATGCATGCAAATGCACCTAACATGTAGAGCATTCAGAGGTGAACATTTTGATATATTATACACGCAAATCAGAGCAAAATGCACAAAGTTACACCCACTCAAGCATGCACACATTTTTATGCAGAACAGGGACTTAGCAGTTTTTAACTCCGAGGGAAAAAAACAACATGAGCGAGAGGAGCTAAACATAACACAAGGCGAAGATTGGGGGCTGCTCACCCAATGGGCCTGGCCCAAATGCGGAAGAGGCCGGCTGGGTGCTGGTGGGCCGGAGGAGGGCCTGACGGGGCAGTGTGGGCCGACGCGGGGACCACGAGTGGGGAGGCCGAGCGGTCGACGTCCGCCTCCTCGATCCGATCGGATCGGGGATGGCAGGAGCAGCGGCAAGCTCCTACCGCCGGAGGGGAAAGGAGTTGTGGCGACGATGACCGGCGGAGGTTCTGACGAGCTCGCCGGGGGCGGGATCTGACGTCCCTCCGGCGAGGCGGCGCAAGTGCGGCGGCGCGGTTGTGCACATCGAGAGAGGCGGCGGCGGCAACTAGGCGGCGGTGAGGCGAGTGCCCGGGGCGCTGGGACGCGGGTGAGAGTGGCGGGGTCCGGCGGAGGCGGTGTGGTGGCGGTTCGCACCGGCTGCAGCGGCGCTCGACCCGCGGTGGAGGAGACGACGCGGGGACGTGGGTTGGCGGCGGCGGGCGCTCGGGCCGAGCGGGCCTGGCTCAGGCCCCTTGGGCCGCGGCGGAGGGAGGTAGGCGTGGTGGAGGTGGAGCGGTGACATGGCGCGCGTTGATTGGAGGAGAGCGGAGGCTGGGTGACGTGGCGGCTTGTGGTTGTCCGGGGCAACGTGGCCGGCGGACATGTCCGGCGCGGACGAACGCGTCCAACTGCGCGAGGAGGATGAAGGCTAGGATACAAATATGTGTCTTCCCTCGAAATTCGCGGTGAACCATCGATCGGCTCGCCGTCGCAATTCATGCGCGTGTTCTTGATCTCCCACCGAGCGCGTACGATCAACGCCTGCTATTTCTCTCTGTCCACGCCGGCGTCGCGCGCGCAGATGGGCAGGAGCGTACGCACATCATGGCCCGGCAGCCCACGCAGCACACCATGCGGCTTGCTTTGCGCGCTTTTTACCATGCCGGAGCAGCTCACAAGGCGCGCAGGCGGAGGCCGTGCATGTCCCCCGGCCTGCACCAGCACGCGCTACCCGCTCCTTCCTTCTCCCGCACTCCCGTTGCACCCGAACGGCAACTGCATGCTTTAGTTTTCTTCCTCTTTTCCACGCTCGCACGCGCGCCCGCCCCGGCGGATCACACGCCCATCTCTCTCGCAGCCATCACGTATCGCCGGCTGAGACCTCGTGTACATACATGCATGCATGTTCGTATTCGTACCATATGCCCGCCCACTCTCATGCATGCACATCACGGCGGGCATATAGTGCGAATACGAACATGCACGGGAGTGGGCAGGCATACGGTACGAATATGAACATGCATGCATGTATGTACACGAGGTCTCAGCCGGCGATACGTGATGGCCGCGAGAGAGATGGGCGGGTGATCCGCCGGGGCGGGCGTGCGCGCGAGCGTGGAAAAGAGGAAGAAAACTGAAGCACGCAGTTGTCGTTTGGGTGCAACGGGAGTGCGGGAGAAGGAAGGAGGGACAAGCGCATGTTGGTGCAGGGCCGGGGCACATGCACGGCCTCCGCCTACGCGCCCTGGGAGCTGCTCCGGCAGGGCAAAAAGCGCACAAAGCAAGCCGCGTGGTGTGCTACGTGGGTTGCCGGGCCGTGATGTGCATACGCTCCTGCCCATCTGCGTGTCGGCGCCGGCGCGGACAGAGAGAGATAGCAGTCGTGGATCATATGCGCTCGGCGGGAGATCAAGAACACACGCATGAATTGTGATGGCGAGCCGATCGACGGTTCATCGTGAATTTCGGGGGAAGACACATATTTATAGGCCGAGGGAGCTAGGAGAGTCAAAATGAGGTGAGGTTTTCGGCCACGCGATCGTGATCCAACGGCAAAGAGCATGGAGGGGGTTTAGATAGGTTAGTGGGCTGTTGAGGAGGGATGCTGGGCTAAAAGAGAAAGGGCTTCCGGTGGTTAACGCGGTTAACCGTTGGGGCATCAAACGGACTCCGAATGCGATGAATTTTGACAGGCGATCTACCTACACTATAACAAAACCACATGCCAAGTTTCAACCAATTCCGAGAACATTTTCCAGCCACTTACAAAAGGAGGTTTCGGAGGTGCCGCAGACGCGTGTGAGTGTGTTTGGGCTCAGAAGGACAACGGAAAGGTCGAGGGGGTTCGGTCGGATGAAAGTTTTGAAAACATGCTGATGACAATGCACATGATGACATGGCAAGATTCAACACGCAAGCAGATGACATGGCAACGGCGACGAATAACTGGAAGACACCTGGCGCATCGGTCTCGGGGTGTCACAATTTGCAACCATAACAGGCACATCCTCACAAATACCGACAGGTATAGCAGTTGATTTATCGGCCATTTGCAAAGATATTTCAGTAGGTGTCAACTTATTCAAGTCAAGTCTACAATATAAAGAGAAAGGCATAACACTAACACCGGCTCCAAGATCACATAAGGTAGTTTTAACATAGTTTCTCTTAATGGAGCATGGTATAGTTGGTACTCCAGGATCTCTTAGTTTCTTTGGTATTCCACCTTTCAAAGTGTAATTTGCAAGCATGGTGGAAATTTCAACCTCCGGTATCTTCCTTTTATTTGTAATAATATCTTTCATATACTTAGCATAAGGATTTGTTTTAAGCATATCACTCAAATGCATAGGCAAAAAGATAGGTCTAATCATTTCAGCAAAGTGCTCAAAATCCTCATCATCCTTTTTCTTGGATGGTTTAGGAGGAAATGACATGGGTTTCTGAACCCATGGTTCTCTTTCCTTATCGTGCTTCCAAGAAACAAAGTCTCTCTTATCATAACATTGATTCTTTTATTGTGGGTTATCAAGATCAACACAAGGTTCAATCTCTACATCATTGTTATTGCTAGGTTGAGCATCAACATGAACATCATCATTAACATTATCACTAGGTTCATGTTCATCACTAGATTGTGTTTCAGCATCAGAAATAGAGATATCACTGGGATTCTCGGGTGTGTCAACAATGGGTTCGCCGGAAGCATGCAAAGTCCTATCATTTTTCTTTTTCTTCTTCTTAGAAGGACTAGGTGCATCTACATTAGTTCTCTGAGAATCTTGCTCAATTCTCTTAGGGCGGCCTTCAGGATACAGAGGTTCCTGAGTTATTCTACCCCCTCTAGTCACAACCCTAACAGCATTATCATGTTTCTTACTATTTAATTCATTGAGCAAATCATTTTGTGTTGTAAGTACTTGTTCTACTTGAGTGGTAACCATAGAAGCATGTTTACTAATGAGTTTAAGTTCACCTTTAACTCTAGAAATATAATCACTCAAGTGTTCAATCATATAAGCATTACGTTTCAATTGTCTACCAACATAAGCATTGAAGTTTTCTTGTTTAACAATAAAATTATCAAACTCATCTAAACATTGGCGAGCAGACTTATAACGAGGAATATCACCTACATCAAATATATAGAGAGAGTTTACCTTTACTACCTGTGTCACGTTATCAAGACCATGTATTTCTTCAATAGGTGGTAAGTTCTTAACATTTTCAGCTTTAATACCTTTTTCTTTCATAGATTTCTTTGCCTCTTGCATATCTTCAGGACTAAGAAACAGAACACCCCTTTTCTTCGGAGTTGGCTTAGGAGTTGGTTCAGGAAGTGCCCAATTATTTTCATTACTCAACATATTATTCAATAGTAATTTAGCTTGATCAATGGTTCTTTCCCTGAAAACACAACTAGCACATTATAAAATATATCAAGTATTTCATTTTTCTTAAGAGGATGATCAGGCAAAGCATTACGTAATCGGAGAACCCTCCCCCAAGCTTGTGGGAGACTCTCTTCTTCAATTTGCACAAAATTATATATTTATCGTAAGGTAGCTTGTTTCTTATGAGGGGAAAATATTTAGCAAAGATGTAATAAATCATATCCTGGGGCTACGCACACAACCATGATCAAGAGAATTAAACCATGTTTTAGCATCACCCTTTAACGAGAACGAAAATAACTTAAGGATATAGTAGTAACAAATTTTTTCCTCATTGGTGAATAGGATGGCTATATCATTCAGTTTAGTAAGATGTGGCACAACAGTTTCAGATTCATAGCCATGGAAAGGATCAGATTCAACCAAAGTAATTAACTCAGGATCGACATAGAAATCATAATCCTTATCAGGAACACAGATAGGTGAAGTAGCAAAAGCAGGGTCATATTTCATTCTAGCATTCAAAGACTTTTCTTTCAGCTTAGCTAATAATTTCATAAGATCATATCTATCATTGCAAGCAAGAAAGTCCCTAGCAGTTTCTTCATCCATGACATAACCCTCAGGCACAACAGGCAATTCATATCTAGGGGGGGAATCTTCATCATCACTTTCATCAATATTATCAGTTTCGATAATTTCATTCTCTCTAACCCTAGCAATTTGTTCATCAAGAAATTCACCTAGTGGCACGGTATTATCAAGCATGGAAGTAGTTTAATCATAAGTATCATGCATAGAAGAGATGGCATCATCAAGAACATGCGACATATCAGATTCAATAGGAGGAGTAGGTGTCGCAAATTTACTCATAAAAGAAGGTGAATCAAGTGCAGAGCTAGATGGTAGTTCCTTACCTCCCCTCGTAGTTGAGGGATAAACCTTGGTTTTTTCGTCTTTCAAGTTCTTCATAGTGATTAACATATATAAATCCCAAGTGACTCAAAGAATATAGCTATGCTCCCTGGCAATGGCGCTAGAAAATAGTCTTGATAACCCACAAGTGTAGGGGATTGCAACAGTTTTCGAGGATAGAGTATTCAACCCAATTTTTTTGATTCGACACAAGGGGAGCCAAAGAATACTCTCAAGTATTAGCAATTGAGTTGTCAATTCAATCACACCTGGAAGACTTAATATATGCAAGAAAGTATTTAGTAGCAAAGTAATATGGAAGTAACGGTAACAGTGGCAGTTTTGTAGTGATTGTAACAGTAGCAGCGGAAAAGTAACTAAGCAATATGTGAAAAGCTCGTAGGCATTGGATCTGTGATGGATAATTATGTTGAATGCGATTCCTCATGTAATAGTTATAACCTAGGGTGACACAGAACTAACTCCGGTTCATCAATGTAATGTAGGCATGTATTCCGAATATAGTCATACGTGCTTATGGAAAAGAACTTGCATGACATCTTTTGTCCTACCCTCCCGTGGCTGCGGGGTCCTATTGGAAACTAAGGGATATTAGGGCCTCCTTTTAATAGAGTACCAGACCAAAGCATTAACACTTAGTGAATGCATGAACTCCTCAAACTACAGTCATCACCAGGAGTGGTCCCGATTATTGTCACTTCCGGGTTGCCGGATCATAACACATAGTAGGTGACTATTGACTTGCAAGATAGGATCAAGAACTCACATATATTCATGAAAACATTATTGGTTCAGATCTGAAATCATGGCACTAGGGCCCTAGTGACAAGCATTAAGCATGGCAAAGTCATAGCAACATCAATCTTAGAACATAATGGACACTAGGGATCAAACCCTAACAAAACTAACTCGATTACATGGTAAATATCATCCAACCCATCACCGCCCAGCAAGCCTACGATGTAATTACTCATGCACGGCGATGAGCATCATGAAATTGATGATGGAGGAAGGTTGGTGATACAACGGCGAAGATCTCCACTCTCCGGAGCCCTAAATGGACTCCAGGTCAGCCCTCCTGAGAGAGATTAGGCCTTGGCGGTGGCTCCGTATCGTAAAACATGATGAATCCTTCTCTCTGATTTTTTTCTCCCCGAACGTGAATATATGGAGTCGGAGCTGAGGTCGGTGGAGCGTCGGGGGGCCCACGAGATAGGGGGCATGCCCAGGGGGGTCGCCCCCACCCTCGTGGACAAGGTGTGGGCCTCCTGGTCTTGATTCTTTCGCCAGTATTTTTTATATATTCCAAAATAATTCTCTGTTGATTTTTAGGTCATTCCGAGAACTTTTATTTCTGCACAAAAATAACACCATGGCAGTTCTGCTGAAAATAGCGTCAGTCTGGGTTAGTTCCATTCAAATCATGCAAGTTAGAGTCCAAAACAAGGGCAAAAGTGTTTGGAAAAGTCGATACGTTCGAGACGTATCACTCCTATTGAATCTTTGTTTCCAAAATAAATCTTGATAAAGATGCGACTAGAGATTAGTCAATTTTAGTTAAAAGGCATCCCAATGATTCAGTATTTTTAGATCTTGATGCAAAAATTGACAAAAGTGGGATTGGGGAGGTCAAAACTTTAAGTAGCAATGAACCCACTATTTCAGATTTCCAGGAATTTAACTATGACAATTGTTCTTTAATACATTGTATTCCTTGTTGCAATCCATGTTGAATTGTCCTCATGCTTATAATCAAAATAAACTTTTACTAAACATATCCTTGATGCTATGATGCAATCTTTTGAAGAAAAGCTTGAATTGGAAGTTTCTATCCCTAGAAAACTTTATGATGAGTGGGAACCTACTATTAATATCAAGTTTAAAGATTATGAGTGCCATGCTTTGTGTGATTTGGGTGCTACCGTTTCCACGATTCCAAAAACTTTATGTGATGTGTTAGGTTTCCACGAATTTGATGAGTGTTCTTTAAATTTGCATCTTGCGGATTCCACTATTAAAAAAAATATGGGAAGGATTGATGATGTTCTTATTGCTGCAAGTAGGAATTATGTGCTCGTAGATTTCATTGTTCTTGATATAGATTGCAATCCTACATATCCTATTACTATTGAAAGACCTTTCCTTAGAACCATTAGTGCAATTATTGATATGAAAGAAGGAAACATTAGATTTCCATTTGCATTAAGGAAGGGCATGGAACACTTTCCAAAAATAAAATAAAATTGCCTTATGTGAGCTAATTATGGATTGCGTACCAAATATGGCAATACCTAATCTATTCATGTTTTATGCCTAGCTAAGGGCGTTAAACAATAGCGCTTGTTGGGAGGCAACCGAATTTTATTTTTTCTTTTTTGGTTTTGTTTTTCAATTTTATCACATTATTACTTATGTAGTAATTGTATTTTTGTCAGGCCCAAGATGCGATTCTATCCCGATCACGTGACACTTACGTGATTGGGGCACAACCGCATTTCGGGAGCTTAGCAAGATAGATATCATTACATCGTACCATTACATACATACATGGGGGATACAACAATACATACAAGTCACATGAATACAACAACATCAATACAAGGCATCCGACTATGGATGCAAACAAGAAAAGCACAACGACATCCATCTGTTATCCCAGGCAGCCGACCAGGAACCTAACCCAAGACTGATGAAGATGAAGAAGAAAGAACTCCAACACAAAGGACATCGCTCTCACGTCAAGTCATCGGAAACCTGCACCTGCAACTGTTGTTGTAGTATCTGTGAGCCATGAGGACTCAGCAATCCCATAACCATGGGTATCAAGACTAGCAAAGCTCATTGGGAAGGAAGAGGTTAAGTGGTGAGGTTGCAACAGCGGCTAAGCAAAAGTATGTTGGCTAACATACGAGTACAAGAATAAGATGAGCATCTACGCAAACGGTCGCAAACTAGTAATGATCGCTAAAGATCCTGAACTACCTACGAGTCAAACATAACCCCACCGTGTTCTCTTCTCAAAGTGAAAAGAGACACTCACGGTTACTCACACGGTTGTGTGTTTTACTTCGGATCATCTGTCAAGTTTTCTACAACCGGACATTAACAAATTCCAATCTGCCACATAACCGCG
This sequence comes from Secale cereale, assembly GCA_902687465.1. Classification (NCBI taxonomy): domain Eukaryota; kingdom Viridiplantae; phylum Streptophyta; class Magnoliopsida; order Poales; family Poaceae; genus Secale; species Secale cereale. Next base: position 459,378,007 of record LR738712.1, read on the forward strand.
CGCACGGCTTTCGAAAGATCATAACCCTGCAGGGGTCTCCCAAATTAGCCCATCACAAGCTCTCACGATCAGCAGAAGTAATAATAATATTACCCCTTATCTTAGGGAAGGCCCGATCAGACTCGGAATTCCCGGTGCACAAGACATATCGACAATGGTAAAACAAGTCCAGCAAGACCTCCCGGCGTGCGGACACCCTGATAGTAGCCGCGCGTATCTCGTCTCAGGCCACAACCGGATGGGCGATGCTACAGGTAAAACCAGCCCTCGGGTTTCCCCAAGGTGGCCCTGCAGGAACCCCATTTGGGACCAACACCATCAGCACTGGCCCCCCTGTTATGTAGAAAAGAATCATCGGGGACGCGACCCCCTATGTAATTTAATTAATTAATTAAGTTATTATTATGAGGCAAATTAAAACCAATGTTGGGCTTGCTGGAGGAGTTTTATTCAAAGATGAACTGTCAAGGGGTCCCCATATACCCAACCGTGTAAGGAACGCAAAATCAAGGAACATAACGCCGGTTTATCGGCTCCTAAGGCGGCATGAGTGGAACAAAATGCCGAGCATAAGGTTTGCCAAGTATATAGGTGTGTTAAGTATATTAATAGATATTGTGATATTCCCCAAACATCAAGTTCCAACATGGAACAATCTTCATCTTCACCTACAACTAGCAACGCTATAAGAGGGGCTAAGCAAGCGGGTAACATAGCAAAACAACGATTTTGCTGGGAAAGTGTCAAAGGTTAGAGGTTTCATGGCAACAAGGAGAGGGGCTGACAATAATGATGGGTAGCGCGACATATAACGATAGCATCGAGACATCTAGCATAGCAATGATAGTAAAGGTATCCAAGGTAATGGTCATCTTGCCTGAGATCCCGCAAGGAAGAAGAGCGAATCCATGAAGAAGACGAAGAAGAGGCCACAGAGTCGAACCACACGTAGTCGAACGAATCCTCACATCGCAACGTTACCGGAACTAAGAAGCAACACCGAAAAGAAACAAACAACTTGGTAAACACACATATCGTAACCATGGCATGATGCACAAACAAATATGATGCATGACAAGATTAAATAGGCATGACATGGAAAAGTGCAACAAACAATACTACAAATTAAGTGGAACTCAATATGCAACAAGTTGCATATTGAGGAAACAACACATTCAAATATTTATTTCACTCTTGTTTATGTACCCAACAATATTAAATGTTTTTAAACATGGCAAGAGGTGAAGCATAAGAAAACTAATTATCTAGGCAATTTAAATGAGGCCGGAAACAACAAACAACAATTCCGGAGAATCCCCATGTGCATAATTTGAATTTGGTACTGTTCTGCCTATAACATAATTTTATTGTTGTTAAACAGCAAGATAAAGTGCACCAAGTTAATCTATACATTTTTCCACCCCATTTACATATAAAGTTTATTAAATTTGGAGCTACGGTTATTTAGTTATGACAAAAACCATTTTACATGTCAATCAAGCAAATTAAAGCAAACAACAAGTTTGAACATGGATGAAAGTTGAATATTATAAAACTAGATGAAAAACTGGGCATTATGCCTATATGACATATTTTATTATGATGCATGGATATTTAGATATGAGCAATGCGAAATAATCGCATTTGTGTAATTAACATGCAAGATTTATGCTACCACAAAAGTACAGAAAAACATGTTGATAGGCTGGGTTGGTCGTGGTCAATGGAGGCAATTTAAATGAGGCCGGAAACAACAAACAACAATTCCGGAGAATCCCCATGTGCATAATTTGAATTTGGTACTGTTCTGCCTATAACATAATTTTATTGTTGTTAAACAGCAAGATAAAGTGCACCAAGTTAATCTATACATTTTTCCACCCCATTTACATATAAAGTTTATTAAATTTGGAGCTACGGTTATTTAGTTATGACAAAAACCATTTTACATGTCAATCAAGCAAATTAAAGCAAACAACAAGTTTGAACATGGATGAAAGTTGAATATTATAAAACTAGATGAAAAACTGGGCATTATGCCTATATGACATATTTTATTATGATGCATGGATATTTAGATATGAGCAATGCGAAATAATCGCATTTGTGTAATTAACATGCAAGATTTATGCTACCACAAAAGTACAGAAAAACATGTTGATAGGCTGGGTTGGTCGTGGTCAATGACTAGTGGGGCAGGCGGGTCGTCAACAAGGACCGGTCAATGGAGGCTGTGGGGTTTCAGGTGTCATAATAAGATAGGCAAAAGAACTGGAGGCAAAACTAAACAAAAATGGTCATTATGCCTATATGACATATTTTATTATGATGCATGGATATTTAGATATGAGCAATGCGAAATAATCGCATTTGTGTAATTAACATGCAAGATTTATGCTACCACAAAAGTACAGAAAAACATGTTGATAGGCTGGGTTGGTCGTGGTCAATGACTAGTGGGGCAGGCGGGTCGTCAACAAGGACCGGTCAATGGAGGCTGTGGGGTTTCAGGTGTCATAATAAGATAGGCAAAAGAACTGGAGGCAAAACTAAACAAAAATGGTCCAGTTGGGTCTTGAACCCACGACCTCTTTGGTGGAGCATCGCTGAGCTAGCCAGCTCGGCTGGTCTCTGATTGTGATAAAGAATAGGATACATAGTTAGATGAAGAGATCTATAGCGGGATGCAAATCTGCTACGTGCATAAGAACAGAACAGAGGCAGAGGCCTCCTTGCTCATGGTTGTGTGACGCGGGCCGAACGGCTAGGACTGAAGCGCCGCTGGTGTCAGGCATGTGTGGGATGCAGGTGTTGGCTTGGTTGAACTTGAACGAGGACAGGAGTCGTGACGAGGCACGGCCGGGCATGGCCACAACTACACCATGGGTGCCCGATGATGCTTGCCAGCGACAGGAGCAAGCAGCGACACCTGCTGGCTGCTACTGCAGTGGAGCACTAGAGGGGTGCAGAAAATGGAGGGGAGTGCCACTCTCCTAGCTCGGTTGCTTTGGACATACTGGGCTTCCTGTGAACAGCAAGGTCAAGTCATCTCCTTGGCACACAGGGAAGGCGGCGAAGACGAGCAAGACGGCGACGGGGGAGGACGGGGTTTCAGGGTTACGACGGGCATGCGGAAATAGGGCCTGAGGCTACTACGTGTGCATGGTCTGAGTGGAGCAATCGGCGGGTGCGTGGGACGCAAGCTACGTGTGTGAGTAAACGAACCAAAAGAGATAGGGCACGAGCTTGAGCTTGCTCCCTGGTCGTCCATGGCGGACGACCTTGAGTTTGGACGGGGCGATGCCTACAAGCGCGAAAAAAAACAAGCGGGGAAGGTGGGAAGAGAAACGGCTGCTCACCATGGGGGTGATGGCTCGACGAGGACGCCAGGAGGTGAAGAAGAGGGCGACGAGGCGCTGAAGACGGCGATGCAGCGCGCTGTCCATGAAGAAGAAGCAGGGGAGGTAGTCATCATGGAGGAGGCCGGTCGAGGGCTCCACGGACTTGCTGCGGAGCCTAGGACGAAGTCGGGGACGCGTGCGTCGCTCCCCGAGGACGAAGACAACGGCGTCGAGCTTGATCGCGCCGGAGTAGAGCTCGGGCTTGGCGTTGGCGACAGCTTGGCGTGGAGGGCTTACCTCGGCGGCGGGAGGAGGCAGAAGAGGGGAAAACGGAGCGAGGAGGAAACCCTAGGGTTGGGGCAGGATTTTATAGGACAAAGGGAGCAGCTGCGGCCGTCAAATCGACCGGACTGCCGACGTGGAGGCTCTGGATGTCATGCAGTACAGGGAGAAGACGATCAACACATGAAGGTGCTGGTGGGCTACATTCAAAGGGGTAAGTGGGCTGTGTGAGGGACGGCTGGGCTGCTGCTAAAAGCTGGGCCGCTGCCCTCTCTCCTTTCTCCCATCTCTTTTCTTTAAACTATTTTACTAGACAGTAAAATACCAAGGAAACCCCCAGGGAGTTAGTTGAGGTATTTGAGAGAGGTGAGAATATCATCGTGCTCCTGGAAATGTGCACTATTTTAATAAAATCTTTTGGGAAATTTTAGAGGTAGAAAAATAAAACAAGTTTGAATAAAATTCAAACTTGTGCCATTTTTTAACCCAGCCAAAACAAGTTCATTTGATCTGAAATTTGGTAGAGGGGTTGTAGGCACGGTTAAACAATATTGGGAAAATAATGAACATTTTCTGAACAAGGAAAATGTCACTTGAATTAAATGATGAATTTGAAAGGAGTGAGCTAGTGATGGAGTTTGCAAAGAAGATGGTTGGGCAAGATGCAAACATAGAAGATGGAGGAAGGAGATCACCACAAAGAGAGAACAAATAAATGCAACACGCAAAAATAAAATAAAATGCAAACAAAAGATCATGATGCAAGGAACATGGATATGGCAAGACACAACAAAGATCAAGGCAAACAAACAAGGATGGCACAATGCAAAATAAAAAAAGATGAACATGATGCAAGAAGCAAAGTATGGAAATGGAATTCATCATGATCATGGCAACAACATAGAGGAATGAAATATGCAAAATGATTACGATTATGCAACAAACAAAATAAATGCACGACAACTAAAATAAATGGAAGGCATCTAGAGCATCGGTCTCGGGGTGTCACAATTTTGGTGCTTTAATTAGTGTTTGAGCCAAGTAAGACCTTTGGGATGTCTTACGGTGATCGTTGACTTGATTTTGCTGAAAAACATAAAGTTTTGTGCTTAGTGCAGAAAATTCAATAATTCGCTGGAACGTGAAAATCTTCTGAAATTTTTACAAGAAATTTATATACAAATTGCCCACGTCATCCTAATTTTTTAGAAATTTTAGAGTTACACAAGTATGCGAAGTTTTCAGATTTCTACACACTATTTTGTTTTTGACAGATTCTGTTTTCTATGTGTTGTTTGCTTATTTTGATGAATCTGTGGCTAGTATCTGGGGGTATGAACCATGGAAAACTTGGAATACATTAGATATTACACCAATATAAAATAATAATAAGATCACAATAGTACCTTGAGTGGTTATTTGCTTTGTTTTACTAACGGAGCTCACGAGTTTTCTGTTGAGTTTGTGGTGTGAAGTTTTCAAGTTTTGGGTAAGGATTTGATGGGCTATGGAATAAGGAGTGGCAAGAGCCTAAGCTTGGGGATGCCCAAGGCACCCCAAGGTAATATTCAAGGACAACAACGATCCTAAGCTTGGGGATGCCCCCGGAAGGCATCCCCTCTTTCATCTTCGTCTATCGGTAACTTTACTTGAGGCTGTATTTTTATTCACCATATGATATGTGTTTTGCTTGGAGCGTCTTGTATGATACGAGTCTTTGATTTTTAGTTTGCCACAATCATCCTTGCTATACACACCTTTTTATAGGGACACTCTTCAATCATGATTTTTTATAATACTCTATGTGCTTCACTTATATCTTTTGAGCTAGGCAATTTTGCTCTAGTACTTCACTTATATCTTTTTAGGGCACGACGGTGGTTTTATTTTATACAAATTGGTGAACTCTCTTACTTCACTTATATTATTTTGAGAGTCTTTAAAAACAGCGTGGTAATTTGCTTGGGTTATGAATTTACTCCTAATATGATAGGCATCCAAAGGAGATATAATAAAAACTTTCATATATAGAGCATTGTTCAATAAATCTTCCGATTCAGCGATTTATCGTCCGATTTATCACTACTCTTGGGGTGACCAATAAGATTATGCATTATCTTCACCGTTTATCATTTGGGCCGATTTATCGCTATGACAAGCGATTTATCGGGAATATACCGATAAATCGGGCCTATTCATAACAGTTTGTTTGAAAAACTATGTTTATTTGTGTTTTGTTGTTCTTGTTACGCAATATGTATTGTTGTCCTATTTCGTTTTTCATTATACAAGGATTCAAAGACTAAGAATTAAGGTAACACTCATGTCCAATATTTTTTTGGTGTTGAATATAACATATTTTGGTGTTGCGAACCTGGGATTTGCAAAAAAATGGCCGATTAATAGCTGACCAATAAAATCGATTAATCAGCCGATTTCCGATTAATCTCTAATCCCCAGCTGACTAAGATGCTAACGATAAGCGATATCCTCAACATTGATATAGAGTATTGAATACTATGAAAACATTGACTCCTTATAATTGTTTTGAGATGTTAAGATTGTAATATTAGTCTCGCAAAAAAAAGATGGCAATATTAGAGTCATGCTAGTGGTAGTTTGTGAAGTTAAAGAAATTATTGTCTTAAGGTTTGTGATTCCCATAGCATGCGTGTATGGTCTCCTTACTATGTAACCAAATTGGAGCGCATTGTATCTTGATTGTTTATCTTTGCGTGAAGGTCGGGGGCGCGCGATGGTTAACTCCTACCAACCTCCCCCCTAGGTGCACGCGTCATAGTACTTTGCTTCGAGGGCTAATAAAAATTTCGCAATATGGATGTGAGTTATTTATGACTAATGTTGATTCCATGGATCATATGCACACTCACCCTTCCACCTTTCCAGCCACTCTAGTGCCACGCAACTTTCGCCGGTGCATCACCTTATACCCTTCCTCAAAACAGCCACCATACCTACCTATTATGGCATTTCCATAGCTATTCCGAGATATATTGCCATGTAACTCCACCATTCCGTTTATTATGACACGCATCATCATTGTCATATTTCTTTGCATGATCATGTAGTTGACATAGTATTTGTGGCAAAGCCACCGTTCATATTTTCATACATGTCACTCTAGATTATTGCACATCCCGGTACACTACCGGAGGCATCCATATAGAGTCATATCTTTGTTCTAGTATTGAGCTGTAAGTAAATAAAAGTGTAATGATCATCATTATTAGAACATTGTCCCATGTGAGATTATAAATAAAAGAGACCAAAGAAGCCAAAATAAACAAAAGAGGCCACAGAAGCCCACAAAAAATAGGCCAAAGATCACAAAATAAAAAAATAAAAATGAGAGAAAAAGAGAGAAGGGACGATATTACTATCTTTTCCACACTTGCGCTTCAAAGTAGCACCATGTTATTCATGATAGAGAGTCTCCTATGTTGTCACTTTCATATACTAGTGGGAAATTTTCATTATAGAACTTGGCTTGTATATTTCAACGATGGGCTTCCTCAAATGCCCTAGGTCTTCATGAGCAAGCAAGTTGATGCACACTCACTAGTTTTCTATTGATATTTCATACACTTATAGCTCTGGTGCATCTGTTACATGGCAATTCCTACTCACTCACATTGACATCAATTGATGGACATCTCCATAGTCCATTGATTTTCCTAGTAGATGTGAGACTTCCTACCTCCTTTTTTCTACCACCACCATCTATTCCACCCATAGTGCTATGTCCATGGCTCACGCTCATGTATTCCGTGAAGAGTTGAAAAAGTTTAAGAATGTTAAAGTATGAAAACAATTGCTTGATTGACACCGGGATGGACAAGATTTATACTGTGTGTTAAGAAGAGAGAGCATAAAAGACCATATGATTTTTTAGGGATAACTTTCTTTAGCCATGTTACTTTTTGAAGCTTTATAGATTGATTTTAGTATGCCTGAAGTATTATTATTTTGATATTGATAAACTTTTGTTTTGAATCTTATGGATCTGAACATTCAGGCCACAGTAAAGAAGAATTGCATTGATAAATATGTTGGGTAGCATTCCACATTGGAAATTTTGTTCTTATCATTTACCTACTCGAGGATGAGTAGGAATTATGCTTAGGGATGCTTCATACGTCTCCAACGTATCTATAAATTTTGATTGTTCCATGCTATTATATTATCTGTTTTGGATGCTTTATATGCATTATTATGCTATTTTATATTATTTTCTGGGACTAGCCTATTAACCTAGAGCCCAGTGCCAGTTTCTGTTTTTTCCTTGTTTTTGAGTTTCGCAGAAAAGTAATATCACACGGAGTCCAAAACAGAACGGAACTTTATGATAATTTTTTTGGACCAGAAGACATCAAGAGGACTTGGAGTGCAAGTCAGGGGAGCCACAAGGCGGTCATAAGAACTGAGGGT
>LR738712.1:459404519-459442194 GCA_902687465.1 Secale cereale
GGGGGGGGGCAGAGAGCGAGAGGATGCGGGACGAAGGGAGAGGGGGAGATCGGGTCGAAGGGACAAAGAGATCGAGGGAAACGGGATGCTGCCTGGCGGCGCTGAGAGGGCTCGAGGGAAACGATCGATCGGTGTGGGAGCTAGGTAGGGTTTCGGTGGGGGTTTGGGCCAGGAGATGGGCCGCTGGGATGGGAGGTGCTGCGGCCTGAGGGAGTTGGGCCGAGGCGCCCTGGGCCAAGGAGGGGCTGCGGCTGGGAAGAGGCCTGAGGCCCGCTGGACTGCTCTTCTCTTATTTAATTTCTTTAGCAGAAAAAAAAATAAAAGAGAAGAAAGAAAAGAGGAGGGGAGTTAGGGAAAAGTTAGCACATGGAAATATTTTTCTCGGGCTCATAAAAATAAGCACGACCGGAGAAAAATACAAAAGACCAGATCGGAAAATAATTCAAACATATTTGAATTTAATTCAAATAGGTTTGAACTAAGACGAGATTATTGAAGTGTCCAAAAATATTCAAATTTTTGGAGGAACCTCGAAACAACGGAAAAGAATTACCGGCAAGATTTTGGAGGTGAAACTAGAAGTGAAAGACATGGGGAAATTATGCAAGTGTGTTACGGTGATTCCGAAGCAATGGAATATTTAATAAATATAGCTCCCTAAATATTGAGAGACTTTTATATGTTATAAAGAGAAGTCACCTTCCCTCGATTTAAATGGACCGAAGGTCCACACGAATTATTTAGGTTGAGATGCAAAAATAAAATGACATGATGGCATGATGACATGATGCAATGCAAAAATAAAAACACAAGCACAAAAGAACACACGGCCAACCCGGAACATCTGGAATCTTCGGGCATCTTCTGGAATCTTCTGGGACGTCGGTCTCGGGCGTCACATATACCTAGTTCAATCTTGTTACTGACAAGTCTCTTTACTTTTTCGGTAATACATCATCCTGTGAATAACTCATTAGTCATTTGCTTGCAAGGCTTATTATGATGTGCATTACTGAGGGGACCCACAGATACCTCTCCGATACTCGGAGTGAAAAATCCTAATCTCGATTCACGCCAACCTAACAAAACACCTTCGGATATACCTATAGAGCATCTTTATAATCACCCAATTATGTTGTGACTTTTGATAGCACACAAGGTATTCCTCCGGTATCCGGGAGTTGCATGATCGCATAGTCAAAGGAATATGTATTTAACATACATGAAAGCAGTAGCAATAAACTAAACGATCAAATGCTAAGCTAACGGATAGGTCTTGTCCATCTTATCATTCTCATAATGATGTGATCCCATTATCAAATGATAACTCATGTCCATGGTTAGGAAACCTTAACCATGTTTGATTAACGAGCTAGTCTAGTAGAGGCTTACTAGGGACACGATATTTGTTTATGTATTCACACATGTATTTACATTTCCAGTCAGTACATTTCTAGCATGAATAATAAACCTTTATCATGATTAAGGAAATATAATAATAACCATTTTATTATTGCCTCCAGGGCATATTTCCATCGAGAGTTTCATGTTTTGAGCCTTTTCCAGGTCATGTTCCGTAAAGAGAATTGTGTCGTCGGCATATTGCAGAATAGAGAGGCCACCATCCACAAGGTGTGGCGCTACTCCTGCAATCCGGCCGTCCTGCTTGGCGCGCTCAATCAGAATAGCCAACATATCAGTGACAATGTTAAATAACATTGGGGATATGGGGTTACCTTGTCGTAGTCCTTTTTTTGTTTGAAAGTAATGGCCTACATCATCATTGACTTTGATGGCCACACTACCTCCAGTTACAAAATTATGGATCCACTCGTGCCATTTATCGGAGAAACCTTTCATCTTTAGGGAATGTTGGAGGAAAGACCATTTGACCTTGTAATAGGATTTTTTCAAAGTCGACCTTGAATAATACTCACACTCATGTTTTCTCGATGCATCTAATGGACGGTCTCATGCAGGATTACTACACCATCAAGTATATTTCTTCCTTGCATGAAAGCCATTTGAGATGGCCGGACAACATGGCCAGCTACCGAGTTTAACCTATTCGTAGCCACTTTGGTGAAAATTTTGAAGCTGACATTAAAGAGGCATATGAGTCCGAACTCTTGGATCCGTTCGGCTTCCTTAATCTTCAGCAACAAGAAAATCTCATCAAAACTAAGTCTGAATAGGTCAAGTCTATTAGCGTGAAGACAATTGAACAAATCAAAAAGGTCAAACTTGATTATATCCCAAAAATTCTGATTTAATTCTATGGGGAAACCATCTGGACCTGGAGCTTTGTTATGTTCCATTTGGAACATTGCAGCTCTCACCTCCTCTTCAGAGAATGGTGCTGTAAGGATATCGTTTTCTTCTACAGTGACTTGTGGAATATGATTTGTTCGGGTATCGTCAAGGGCGAAGTTCCCTTCAGCCGTCGCCCCGAACAGAGATTTGTAGTAATTGTGATATACTTTTGGAGCTCCTCCTGACCTTCGATCCGCTGCTCATCTTGTTGGAGCTTGTAAATACATTTCTTCCAATGCCGCCCATTGGCGACCAATTGGAAGTATCTTGTATTACTTTCACCCATGAGAATGGAATCGGCTTTGGATCTTTGGTAATATTTGATCTCTTCTTCTCGCAAAATACGTGCAACCTTCTTAGTAGATTGATTTTTCAATTAAATATCTCATTGAGATAAGGTGCGCGTCTCAGAAATTTTGTCGTGGTCATCAATAATGGTATAGAGTCGTTGTTTTTCTTTTTTACATACCCCGTTGGTATGTTTCGCCCATCCAGTGAGGTCTTGCCTCATGGCCCTTATTTTAAAGTTCCATCTGTGGATAGGTGTACGACCAACAATAGGCCTCTCCGAATCTTTCTTGATTATGTCTACAAATCCTTCTCGATCAAGCATCCCAATTCAAATTTGAAAGGACATCATGCAGCTTGGTTTGTAGAGTTAGAATCTAAAATGATGGCTGCATGATCCGATAACGCCTCGATACGCTCTAGGACTCATACGGTTACCAGTGGAAATTTTAGTTCCCATTTGGCATCCATGAGTACCCAATCGAGCTTCTCCTATGTCGGCACATATCGGTAATTAGCCCATGTGAACTGACGCACCGACATGCTCACCTCCTGAAGATCCAAACTATATATCACAGCGTTGAATAGGAAGGGCCAATGAGTGTCGAAACGTGTCAGGCCCAAGATGCGATCCTATCCCGATCACGTGACACTTACGTGATTGGGGCACAACCGCATTTCGGGCGCTTAGCAAGATGGATATCATTGCATCATACCATTACATACATACATGGGGATACAACAATACATACAAGTCACATGAATACAACATCATCAATACAAGGCATCCGACTATGGATGCAAACATGAAAAACACACGACATCCATCTGCTATCCCAGGCTGCCGACCCGGAACCTAACCCAAAACTGAAGAAGAAGAAGAAGAAGAAGAAGAAGAAGAAGAAGAAGAAGAAGAAGAAGAAGAAGAAGAAGAAGAAGAAGAAGAAGAAGAAGAAGAAGAAGAAGAAGAAGAAGAAGAAGAAGAAGAAGAAGAAGAAGAAGAACAAAGAACTCCAACATGAAGGACATCGCTCTCGCGTTAAGTCATCGGAAACCTGCACCTGCAACTGTTGTTGTAGTATCTGTGAGCCACGAGGACTCAGCAATCCCATAACCATGTGTAACAAGACTAGCAAAGCTTAACTGGGTAGGAAGAGGTTAAGTGGTGAGGTTGCAGCAGCGACTAAGCAAAAGTATGGTGGCTAACTTACGAGTACAAAAATAAGATGAGCATCTACGGAGACGGTCGCAAACTAGTAGTGATCGCTAAAGATCCTGGACTACCTACGAGTCAAACATAACCCCACCGTGTTCTCTTCTCAAGTGAAAAGAGACAGTCACGGTTACTCACACAGTTGTGTGTTTTACTTCGGATCCTCTGACAAGTTTTCTATAACTTGACATTAACAAATTCCAATCTGCCACATAACCGCGGGCACGGCTTTCGAAAGATCATAACCCTGCAGGGTGTCCCAACTTAGCCCATCACAAGCTCTCACGATCAGCAGAAGTAATAAATAATATTACCCCTTATCTTAGGGAAGGCCCGATCAGACTCGGAATTCCCGGTGCACAAGACATTTCGACAATGGTAAAACAAGTCCATCAAGACCTCCCGGTGTGTCAACACCCTGATAGTAGCCGCGCGTATCTCGTCTCAGGCCACGACCGGATGGGCGAGCCTACAGGAGCCAATCCTCGAGTTTCCCCATGGTGGCCCTGCAGTCTCCCCGTTTGGGACCAACACCATCAGCACTGCCCCCCTGCTATGTAGAAAGAATCCTCGGGTGGCGCTAACTCCCTATGCAATTAATTAACTAAAGTTTTTATTATGTTGCAAATTAAAACCAATGTTGGGCCTTGCTGGAGGAGTTTTATTCAAAGACGAACTGTCAAGGGGTCCCCATATACCCATCCGTGTAAGGAACGCAAGATCAAGGAACATAATGCCGGTTTATCGGCTCCTAAGGTGGCATGAGTGGAACAAAACACCGAGCAAAAGGCCAAGCCTTCCACCCATGCCCAGTATATAGGTGTGTTAATATATATAAGACATATTGTGATATTCCAACAACAAGTTCCAACATGGAACGATCTTCATCTTCACCTGCAACTAACAATGCTATAAGAGGGGCTGAGCAAGCGGGTAACATAGCCAAACAATGGTTTGCTGGGAAGGTGTCAAAGGTTAGAGGTTTCATGGAAACAAGAAGAGGGGCTGACAATAATGATGGGTAGCGCGACATATAACAATAGCATCGAGACATCTAGCATAGCAATGATAATAAAGGTATCCAAGGTGATGGTCATCTTGCCTGAGATCCCGCAAGAAAGAAAAAAAGAGTCCATGAAGTAGACGAAGAAGAAGCCTTGAAGACGAACCACGTGTAGCCCAACGAATCCTCACGAACGCAACGGAAAAGAACTAGCGAGAAGAAAGCACACAACATGGTAAACACACAACACAAGAACAAGACAAGGTGCTCAACCAAGTAGGATGCAAGACAAGTCTATATGATGCAAAACATGGCAAGGGATGAAGCACACAAGAACAACACAAACCAACAAGTTTAAATGAGGCCGGAATCAACATATAGCAATTCCGGTAAGTCCTCATATGCATAATTTGAAATGGGTCTAGATCAGAACAAACCTTAAGTTAAAGTAGTTAAACAGCAAGTTAACACGCACCATGATGATCTACATGAAATTCTAGTCAAGTTTCGTATAAAGTTTGTTTAATTCGTAGCTACGGCCTAGAAGATATGAGCAAAACAAGACAAACATGACAACGGTGCAAGATGCACCCCAAACATCAAGAAAACACACTCCAAACATGAAAACAGCATGATATTATGCTTCTACATGCAAAATCACACAAGTTTCATATAGGACACACTCAAAACGGAGCAACAGTTCAACACATACACATGAAACAAGATATAACAACAAGCAGTCAAAAACAGCAACATAGCAACTTTGGAGCAAGGTAAATATATGCTACAGCACTCAAACATGATAACAAGAGGCATGGATGTGAAATAGACATTATACTTAACAAGCATGAACTTAGAACACACCCAAAAGCTTGCTGCAACACAATTAACCAAGCATAGCAAGTTGCAATAAATTTATCCAGACTTAGTAAAAATCTGGGAAGGCAAAAACATCATCAGGATGCTGCCTTCAGAGGCACAAAACAACAAGCATGTCGACTCTACTAAGTATATAAAGATCATGGACATGTAGTAGACATAATATTCATCAAACAACTTCATTGGAGCATCTCCATAGGAAGCATGGATCAATAACAACAAGCTTCACTAAATTGATCATGCTGATAAAAATGCTGCCAGGTAAATTTATAGCAACTTGAGAGCAAGAAATAAATAAGCTACAGCAGGGCATATGTGCAAGTAAGGGCATGGATTGATAGACAATAACATGTACAACAAGACATGATCATTGGGCATACTAAAACATGCATGGATCTGAGTGGGGCATCAAGCAAACATTGCATCAGGTTTAACAGATTCCAGACTTAGCAGTTTTTTCACTAAGTATAAAACAGCAACATTGGCATGGCATGTTCACAAGCTTGTTTAAGTCACCTCAAGGCATATCATGAAAAGTGTATTGCACCACAGCAAACACCATATGATTGTACTTCTAAAACATGTAGACATGTGGCATGAAGACAAACACACCAATAGCAATGAACAAGTCAAAACAACATTTCACAACAAGTTTCAGCACTTAACAGCCACATGCACTTTTGCAACAGAGATTAACATGGCAATATGGCACCTAACATGAATGCTACAGCAACCATCATGTAGATCACTTCATAATGAACATTTTGACATATCATATGCTCCATTTGGATAAACATGCACAAAGTTATCACATCTCAAACATGCTAACAAAATTAGAGATAACATCAGTTTTAAACATATAGCACTCTTGCAACGAGGATTAGGGCATCAAGATGAACTCAAACAAGCATGCCACAATGGAACAAAATGAAGAGCATATCACCACGATCATTTTGACATATTATATGCTCAATTTGGACATACACACAACAAGTTACAGCCACTCAAACATGCATATTTTTTATAGCAGAACAAGGACTTAGTGGGAAAAAACACCACTATGCGCTGAATAACTTAAGTGCGCACGGGCGGGGAATAGCGGGCCCACCACGTAGGCTCGGCCCAGGTTACAGAGAGGAAGCAGGCCGGCGGGTTTGGGCCGGAAGTGGTGGGCCGTGGGCCCCATGGTGGCTGGAGCTGGGCCTAGGGCGGGGCGGAGGCCCACGCGGGGTCTCGTCCTCGTCCCTGTCGGACGAGGCCATGGCGGCGACGAGGTCCCGCCGGCAACGAGGGGACGGCGCGGTGGCACTCTGGCGAAGGAAGCAGGCGAGGGGGCCGGATCTGGCCCGGGGGTTCCATTCCCGGCATCGAGGAGGCCGCCGGCGAGGTAGTGTGGCGACGTCGTCGAGCTCTAAGGGCGGCGGCGTCCTGCGCGACACACAAAGAGGTGAGAGAGAGATCGAGGCAGAGGAGAGGAGTGGGGCGGGGCGATGCGACCTTGGGTCGGCGGCGGCGGGGACCTGCGGATCCGGCGAGGCGAAGGTCGCCGGCAGGGAGGTTGGTCGGCGGCGGAGCTCTCCGGAGCTACAGTGGCGGGGTCGAGCGGGGGGGATCGGACTCCCCGATCCAGATCGAGCAGGGCAGCGGGGAGCGGGCGCGCTCGATCGCGGGCGGCGGCTCGGGCCCGATTCGGCCCACGGCGGGACGGATCCGGGCCCCGGCGGGCTTCGGTGGAGGAAGGAGGTTACGTGGACGCGTGGCGCTCAGGGAGAGGTGAGAGCGGTGGCTGGCGGCGGAGCCAAGTGGAGGGGGGAGGTGGAGGCGTCGGATCGGAGGGAGAAGGCTAGGAGGCTAGGGTTTAGGCCAATTTTGGCAGGTGGAGGGGTCTATTTATAGATAGGGGGCTAGGTTTAGGGGATTTGCTCCGTTTCGGAGCCGTTCGATCGCCATCGGACGGTTCCAGACAGAGGGGAGTCTAGGTGGGCTGCAAGTGAGGTTAGTGGGCTGTGTAGATGGGCTAGGCCATGTGGAGAGAAGAGAGAGAGGGAGGCCCGCGGACGTTTTCGGAGACCGAAAACGTCCGACGTTTTATCCGGCGACTAGTGTCGCTATATTAAACGGTTGGGCTATCAAACGGACTCTGAATGTGACAAAACTTGACAGTCGATCTGTCTACACTATAATTAGACCACACGCCAAGTTTCACCCCATTCCAGGAACGTTTTCCGGCCACTCATAAAATAAATATTTGGAGATGCCGCGGGCGCGCGCGAGTGTGTCTGCGCTCAGAATGGACAACGGAAAGGACGAGGGGGCTCGGACGGATGCAAGTTTTGAAAACATAATGATGCAACACACATGATGACATGGCAAGATGCAACACGCAAGCAGATGACATGGCAAAGACGACGAATAACTGGCGGACACCTGGCGCATCGGTCTCGGGGTGTCACAACACTCCCCTACTAACAAGAGATCTCGTCCCGAGATCTTAGGAATGAGACGGAGGAGAAAAAGGAAGAACAAGGTTCTTCTCGAACAAAAGAGTGAAGCCAAAGAACCTTGAGAGGTTGAGCCACTCGAAAGGAAGAATACAACGGAGATGAACGAAGTTGCAAAGACTTCGTTAAACAAGAGGATCAAGGAATACGACGAGAATCAAGGAGGTTGAAAGGCACGAAACAAGAGCTGAAGGAACAAGACTGAATTTGAAACCACTGCGGTTAATAAGAGAAAGAAATGAATTCGGGCAATTCTCCGGTTGAGCATTACAGGAATAGGACATGAACTTAAGAAGATGGAACGATCCATGACGAGAAGAACAATACATGCCTCCGGAAGAATGGAAAGAAAGCAATTAAAAGAACGGAGATGAAGATGACAACTTTGAGCACGAGTGACATGAACGAGAATTTATAAGAGAAAGACTTGAACAGAGTTGTTGAGAAAATCAACAAGTAAAGAATAAGCTTGTTGTGGACTTATAGAAAACATCTCAAAACTTGAGGTGAATTATGTCGCAACCAAAAGATGGATTAGTTGAGAATGAAGAAATGCAAAACTCCACTTCAAAAGAATACGAAGAGTTATTTACATCTCGGGACACAAAAGAATAATGCTTGAGATGCTCAACAAGAATTTGATAAACACATGAAGAATGATTTGAATCGCGATGAACCACCATGAATAACTCCGGTAACGAAAGGATGATGATATAGAAATGATGGATGAAAAAGAATAAGATTAAAGCCTCGCGATGATTTGGACGGGGGTTTCGACGAGATAGCCAAGAAAACTTGAACTCCGGAAAAGAAAAGATAAAAACACTTGGAACTAGAATTTATTCGTCAAGAACAAATTCCGAAGGAAGGGATTAAACAACTTGAAGAATAAGATTTACGTTACGCTTATCCTCCATCAAATAAATTGATGAGCAACAATGGATTTGCATACTACTTATTCTCATTGAAAAGGTTAAGGAGTGATATATCGCAACCTTGCGAAAATCTTCATGAAACACCAATAGGATTGGAATAAAATGAATTAATTGATCTGATAGCACCAGAAAAGAACTCTTGAGCGAACCACCATAAGAATTGAAGCCGAGTGAAGAAAAGAACGAACCACCGGGAAGAAATAAAAAGGAGTGAATACAAGAGAATGAATCACCGGGAAGAATAAATAACTTGAGGAAATTTAGAATGACGAGAACGAAGGGATCGCAAACTGAGGATTGAACTTGCAAAGAATAAGAGGGTCGAATCCACTTGATGAGAGATGCACCAGATGAAAGAACTGACAATGCAACAAACGAAAACTAACCACGTGATCCTAAAAAAATTTGAAGAGGGAGAGGAGCAATTCAAAACACCTACGTCAAGATTCCTCACCAGAGTGACGAAGGGGCTGAGGAATAAAAAGAATTCCTACTCTCCGATATAACTAGACTCTGAAAAAGTTTTGCTAGACTCAACAACGGCCAAGCTAAGATCAATCAAGGGGGCTCCTATGGTCGGTTGAGGCTCTGATACCAACTTGTCAGGCCCAAGATGCGATTCTATCCCGATCACGTGACACTTACATGATTGGGGCACAACCGCATTTCGGGCGCTTAGCAAGATGGATATCATTACATCGTACCATTACATACATACATGAGGATACAACAATACATACAAGTCACATGAATACAACAACATCAATACAAGGCATCCGACTACGGATGCAAACAAGAAAAGCACAACGACATCCATCTGTTATCCCAGGCTGCCGACCAGGAACCTAACCCAAGACTGATGAAGACGAAGAAGAAAGAACTCCAACACAAAGGACATCGCTCTCACGTCAAGTCGTCGGAAACCTGCACCTGCAACTGTTGTTGTTGTATTTGTGAGCCACAAGGACTCAGCAATCCCATAACCATGGGTAACAAGACTAGCAAAGCTTAACTGGGTAGGAAGAGGTTAAGTGGTGAGGTTGCAGCAGCGACTAAGCAAAAGTATGGTGGCTAACTTACGAGTACAAGAATAAGATGAGCATCTACGCAGACGGTCGCAAACTAGTAGTGATCGCTAAAGATCCTGGACTACCAACGAGTCAAACATAACCCCACCGTGTTCTCTTCTCAAGTGAAAAGAGACAGTCACGGTTACTCACACAGTTGTGTGTTTTAGTTCGGATCCTGTGACAAGTTTTCTACAACCGGACATTAACAAATTTCAATCTGCCACATAACCGCGGGCACGGCTTTCGAAAGATCATAACCCTGCAGGGTGTCCCAACTTAGCCCATCACAATCTCTCACGATCAGCAGAAGTAATAAATAATATTACCCCTTATCTTAGGGAAGGCCCGATCAGACTCGGAATTCCCGGTGCACAAGACATTTCGACAATTGTAAAACAAGTCCAGCAAGACCTCCCGGTGTGTCGATACCCTGATAGTAGCCGCGCGTATCTCGTCTCAGGCCACGACCGGATGGGCGAGCCTATGGGAGCCAATCCTTGAGTTTCCCCGTGGTGGCCCCGTAGTCTCCCCGTTTGGGACCAACACCATCAGCACTGGCCCCCCTGCTATGTAGAAAGAATCCTCGGGTAGCGCTAACTCCCTATGCAATTAATTAAATAAAGTTTTTATTATGTTGCAAATTAAAACCAATGTTGGGCCTTGCTGGAGGAGTTTCATTCAAAGACGAACTGTCAAGGGGTCCCCATATACCCAACCGTGTAAGGAACGCAAAATCAAGGAACATAATGCCGGTTTATCGGCTCCTAAGGTGGCATGAGTGGAACAAAACACCGAGCAAAAGGCCAAGCCTTCCACCCATGCCTAGTATATAGGCGTGTTAATATATATAATACATATTGTGATATTCCAACAACAAGTTCCAACATGGAACGATCTTCATCTTCACCTGCAACTAACAACGCTATAAGAGGGGCTGAGCAAGCAAGTAACATAGCCAATCAATGGTTTGCTGGGAAGGTGTCAAAAGTTAGAGGTTTCATGGCAACAAGGAGAGGGGCTGACAACAATGATGGGTAGCGCGACATATAACGATAGCATCGAGACATCTAACATAGAAATGATAGTAAAGGTATCCAAGGTGATGGTCATCTTGCCTGAGATCCCGCAAGGAAGAAAAAAAGTGTCCATGAAGTAGACGAAGAAGAAGCCTTAAAGACGAACCACGTGTAGCCAAACGAATCCTCACGAACGCAACGGAAAAGAACTAGCGAGAAGAAAGCACACAACATGGTGAACACACAACACAAGAACAAGACAAGGTGCTCAACCAAGTAGGATGCAAGACAAGTCTATATGATGCAAAACATGGCAAGGGATGAAGCACACAAGAACAACACAAACCAACAAGTTTAAATGAGGCCGGAATCAACATATAGCAATTCCGGTAAGTCCTCATATGCATAATTTGAAATGGGTCCAGATCTGAACAAACCTTAAGTTAAAATTGTTAAACAGCAAGTTAACATGCACCATGATGATCTACACGAAATTCTAGTCAAGTTTCTTATAAAGTTTGTTTAATTCGGAGCTACGGCCTAGAAGATATGAGGAAAACAAGACAAACATGGGAACGGTGCAAGATGCACCCAAACATCAAGCAAACACACTCCAAACATGAAAACATCACGATATTATGCTTCTACATGCAAAATCACACAAGTTTCATATAGGACACACTCAAAACTCAGCAACGGTTCAACACATACACATGAAACAAGATATAACAACAAGCAGTCAAAAACATCAACATAGCAACTTTGGAGCAAGGTAAATATATGCTTGATACGTCCAAAACGTATCTATAATTTCTGCTTGCTCCATGCCTCTTTTGGGTGATATTGCTATGATATTTATACACTTCCATACACTTTTGATCATATTTGGACTAACCTATTAACTCAGTGCACCCCAGTGCCAGTTTCTGTTTTCTGCTGTTTTTGTATTTTAGGTTTTCCCATTACGAGAACTGCCAGAAAAATCCCGGAAAAATTATATAAAAAATCAGCGTTCCAGAAGCTTCCCGGTAGCCAAAGTACAGCCGGAGGGGGGGCACCAGGGCTCCAGGCGCCCTGGTGGCGCGGCCCCCCTCCTGGCCGCGCCGGGAGGGGGGGGGTGCCTGGGCCCCCCAGGCCTCCGCTGATGCCCCCCTTTGGCATATATTTATATCGTGTCCCGAAACCCTCGAGACGGGAACCCTTTTTCGCGATCTCATCTCTGTTCCGCCGCCGCCGCGCTTCCAAGATCGGGAGCACCAGGAGAACTCTTCCCGGCACCCTGCCGGAGGGGAGGATCACCACCGGGAGCTTCTCCAACACCATGGACGCCTCCCGGATGAGTTGTGAGTAGTCTCCCTTGGACCATGGGTCCATGACCAGTAGCTATGTGATGTTCTCCTCCCCTTCTTGTGCTTCACTAATTAGTTCTCGTGAGCTGCCCTACATGATCGAGGCACATATGTAATCCTTATGCTGTTGCTATGTTGAGTTTGCTGGGATCCGATGGATTGTGAGATTATGTTCAGATTGTGTTTGAGTAATATATTTGATCTACCTCTTTTATATTTATGTTCGTAAGTAATTCTTGCATGTTCTTCCTTGTTATTTATTGCTTTGGCCAAGTAGTAGGTAGTGACTCCAAGAGGGAACGTTATGCTTGATTGTGGGTTCATGCCCCTCGATGACTAGCTTGAGTGACAGAAACATGAGTCTAGGGGATGTGATGTTGCCACAAGGGGGAAACAACGGTGCTTGTGCCCGAGGGTGCAAAGATTGTTTACTTTACGCAAAGTTCTTTTAATGCAGTTGTCTTTTGCTTTGAGTTTACACTATGGGTGGGACTCGCAACTTAATACCAGCGAGATGTTCTGGATAGATATCTCAAGGTGGATGATTAGTAGTAGATGCAGATGGATTTCGGTCTACTTGCCTTGGCGTACCGCCCATGCTTTGAACCTCTACCTTTCTTTTAACATAGTTAGCATTGGTTTGCGCACATAATTCTGTCAATTGCCCAGCTGTAATTCGTTTACCTCACATAGCTGTTTTATCGTCTTTTGGGAGAGAGACATCACTAGTGAACATCATGGGACCCCGGTCCATATTACCATCATTGATCACATCCGCTATTTACTTTCCGCTTTTTACTTACTATTGCAGCAAAACCTATCACTATTATCACTTGCGTTTGATCCTTTGTAAACGACAAGGCCGGAGGGATTGACAACCTCTCTGTACTCGTTGGGAGCAAAGTTATTTGTATCTGTGTGCAGGTCCACGTTGATTGCTAATATCTGGCGCCGTTAGCAGTTGACACCTTCTTGTTGAAACTGGGAGTCTCAGGGAAATCGATCCTTGGTATCTTTGCCAAGGGAAAACTTCCGCTACACTCCATCTCAAACCTTCCACTTGGGGTAACCAACGAGGGGCGAGAAGCCATCAAGCAAAGTTTTCTGGCGCCGTTGCCGGGGAACTCCACTCTTCAGGATAGGGGAGTTGCACGCTATCTTTTACCTTTGCTTTTTAGTCTTGTTAGTTTACCTTTCAGTTTTTGCTTTAGTATCTTTTATCGAAAATCACAAAAATAGTTATCTTGCTTGCTTGCTACTATGGGTTCCACTGAGAACACCAAGTTGTGTGACTTCACTAGTCACAACAACGATGACTTTATCTACACACCTATCACTACACCTGCCACTTCAGCACCTTCGTATGAAATTAAACCTGCTTTACTGAACCTAGTTATGAAAGATCAATTCTCCGGTGCTGGAGATGATGCTGCTTTACACTTAAACAACTTTGTTGAACTTTGTGATATGCAAAAGTACCAAGAAATAGATGGTAATATTGTTAAGCTTAAGCTTTTTCCTTTCTCCTTGAGAGGAGGAGCTAAAATTTGGTTTCAGTCTTTGCCTAGAAATAGCATAGATTCATGGGACAAGTGCAAAGATGCTTTTACTGGAAAGTACTATCCACCTACTAAAATTATCCAACTAAGAAGTAACATAATGAATTTTAAACAATTGGATAATGAACACGTTGCCCAAGCTTGGGAACGTATGAAATCTCTTATCAAGAACTGCCCTACTCATGGTTTGACTACTTGGATGGTTATCCAAACTTTTTATGCAGGCTTGAACTTTACCTCGCGGAACTTGTTAGATTCGGCCGCGGGAGAAACTTTTATGTCAACTACACTTGGTGCTGCCACGAAGCTTCTCGATGAGATGATGACCAACTATTCCCAATGGCACACCGAACGCGCTCCAACAGGTAGGAAGGTAAACTCTGTTGAGGAGATTTCCTCCCTAAATGAAAAAGCTGACTTGATCATGTCCCTACTTTCCAAGCAATCTTCTATTGATCCTCGCGATGATCCTTTAAATTATGTGATTGCTCATGCTTATAGGAGTAATTTTGGTAGCAATCCTAGACCGTTCCCCTCTAATTCCTATGGCAGCAACAATGCTTATCCTATCACCAAGAACTTCACCCAAAAAGATAGAGACTTGCCTGGTTATGAGAAACTTCTAGAAATAGAGAAGGCCACTAAGAATTACATGCACACCCAATATGAACAAAACAAAACCTTCTCGAGGAAATTAAATGAGCATACTGCTATCCTGCAAGACATTAGTAGACAATTAGAGAGCCTAAATATTGAGATTTCTAACCTCCAGACTAGGCTCACTATCACTGAGACCCAAGTTTCCAACATGTCCCACACACAAGCCACTTTGATAAACCAAATGACAGCTAAACCCGAAGTGGTTGCACCCCTAAGGGAGGGAGAAGATAGAATTAAGAACCTTCCTACCCACCACACTGTTGCTACTATCCAAGTTGTTGAGGATATCCAAACTCTTAGCACCCAATGCACTCCTGGTCCCATTGGACCTATTAATGGTGATGCTATGACTATAGAAACTACCAAACAAGTGAACCTAAAGGACACCACTACCACCTTACTTGATAGTAGTGACCTTGATTTTGATAATTGCACTCTTACCGAAGTTATTGATTTCCTTAACAAGATGTCTAGAGATCCCCGCACTAGCACGCTTAACCTTGCCTTCACAGAGCATATCACTAATGCTCTCATCAAAGCTAGGGAGGAGAAACTTAGAGTAGAAGCCTCCATACCTAGAAAGCTAGAAGATGGTTGGGATCCTATGATTAAAATTAAGTTGAATAACTTCTCTTGCTATGCTTTATGTGATGTTGGTGCCAGTACCTCTGTTATGCCCAAAAGAATATATGATATGCTTAAATTGAAACCTTTTGATTCTTGTTCTTTTGGTGTTCGTCTCGTTGATTCTTTCATAAAGAAACCTTTGGGGAGGATCGACGATGTTCTTATCGTTGTCAATGACAATTACGTTCCCGTTGATTTTACTATTAGGGATATTGAATGTGAACCTTCGTGTCCAATTATTTTGGGACGTCCTTTCCTACGCACCGTTGGTGCTATTATTGACATGAAAGAGGGGAATATTAAATTCCAATTTCATCTCAAGAAAGGGATGGAACACTTCCCTCGAAAGAAGATTAAGTTACCTTTTGAGTCCGTTATACGGGCTAGCTATTCTTTTACTCTTGATAAAACTTGATCTCTATGCATTATGCCTAGCTTAAAGGCATAAAAGAAAGCGCTTTTGGGAGGCAGCCCACATGAATAAAAAATTTATTTTGCTTTTGTTGTGTCTTGATGTTGTTACTACAGTAGCATCAACATTGTATCTTTGCTTTTCAACTTTGTGCCAAGTGTAGCCTCTGATTGCAAGAAAGTTCAAAAGTTGTGACGTGTTGTCCAGGAAACAGATTCTGTCCTTGGATAGAAAAATTCGTATAAAATTACCAGATCATCTTTTTGGTCTGAATTTTTTCGACAGCGTGCTCTATACAATTGTCTTTCGTGCATCTGTTTTGAGTTTTTTGATTAGAGTTGCAGAAGTGCCCCGAAAAAATCATTTACTACCTGCTGTTCTGTTTTTCACAGATTCTGTCCTATTTTGCCTTTCCTTTATTTTGCAAACCTTGAGCTTGCTTTTTCTTTGCAAAAACCTTTTGGCAATCTTGAGAAACAGTAGACCTTCAAGAATATCCTTATTTCCAGCAAGGAACAATTATTTTATTATGGGTACTAACCTCGCTAATCAGATTATGATGAGTTATGTATGAAGGGAGTTTTCAATTGTGCGAGGGAAGATGATAAAAAGATTCAGGAGTGTCAAACGCTCAAGCTTGGGGATGCCCCCATGCACCCCCAAGAAATATTCAAGGAGACTCAAGCGTCTAAGCTTGGGGATGCCCCCGTGCATCCCCTTCTCCATCAACATTATCAGTTCGTCTTTCGTTCCACTATATTTTTATCACTTCATGTGTTATGTGCTATGCTTGGAGCGTCTTGTTTTTAGTTTTCCTTTTTAGTTTTATTTAGCTTTTCATAACGAGTCGGAACTCAGCTTTATTTATGTGGGAGAGAAACACGCTCCACTTCTACCTAGAACATAACATAGAATTTTCATGTCTATCTTTGCTGTGTGTGTTCTTTGTCTTTCAATAGCTACTATCATGTTCAGCTCTTAGTATTCATGCTTATCTTTTTAAAGAGATTTTGTTTAGTCGGTTGCTTGAACTCTCTTTAATTATCATGATTATCTTATTAAGAGAGTTTGCTTCTGTTGCATGGTTGATATGTCTATGATAAAAATGCTACGTGCATAATGGTGCTTAGTAGTTCATGTTTTCTTATGGTTAGTCTCAAATAGCTGGGGGGTTCCCAATGTGTTATTGGAGTACCAACATGATTTGTTTGCCTATGATGTGGTATGGTTTAGTAATATCTTCCTTCAAGAATTTATTTTGATTGACTTGGCGTATGCTCACACATATTTAAGACTGTAAAGAAAGTCTGTCAAGCCTTGATGATCTTTTGTTTCTGAGTAGCGATATAACTTCCATGCCTGATTCAATGTTGCTTTGTCGCTCTTCATGATTATGACCGTCATTGCTCTCTTAGTTGGTCGCTCCCAGTCTTTTGCTAACCTCTACCAGTACTAAGCGGACTGACTGCTTGTGCATCCAAATTCTTTTAAACCAGTTATGCCATATGAGTCCACCATACCTTCCTACATGGTATTTACCTGCCATTCCTTACGGAGACTTGCATGTACCATCTCGAAATTATTCAAAGAAAAAAGTGCATTCCTATTTTGTGCCTCTGTTTTAAGTTCATGAGGAAGTAGTAGTTAATTCATGATCTTTTTAAGTTGGACAAGCTTTACCCCGGGATTTCATGTCTAATGTGCAAACACATAACACGAGAAGGAACTGGCATTGAGTGCGCCCGACTCAAAATTAATATAACAAACAAACCCTCCTTCACGCTTTGTTCATGAGAAATCGGAAAACTTTGGCAGTGATAAACAAAGGAGATTAAGAGGATGTGATCGTCCTCATTCGGGAGCCGTTCCTCGAAACTTGTCCATCTCAAGAAGTAATTGAGTTGTCTGCTAGCATTCATTGACGAAACATGCATAATCAAAAAAATAATTATTACCTCTGTTTTTAAAACCAAGAGCTCTGGTACATGCTTTGTCTTTGTTTCCGATTACGGGTTTTCAACCTTGCCAACAAAAGCCATGGTTCGAGAGTCTCCACCTTCTTTTAAAGCACCAACTAGTGAGAGCATGATTGTCATTCTGAGTGTAATGTGCATTGTCCCAAAGTAGCATTGTCTTTTGCATGATTGTGATATCGTTTATTTTGAAATCATTGTATCTAGTCATCACTTAAACCTTGGAGGTGCCCCTGCATTTATGTTTTGCTTCACTAAAGGGGGCAAGCGAGATATCACTTTATCATATTTGCACACCATGCTCATTACAAATCTATTTGATGTTTCAGTATCATGTTGTAAAACTTTCAGTTCTTTGTGATTTTCTCATGAGGCAACTTAATTACTACAGATTCATTGTCTCAGTAAGCTTTTGTCATATGACTATGAAAAAGTCCTATATGGTTAATAGCATGTCACCACAGAAATTATTCTTGTTATCATTTACGTACTCGAGGACGAGCAGGAATTAAGCTTGGGGATGTTGATACGTTCAAAACCTATCTATAATTTCTGCTTGCTCCATGCCTCTTTTGGATGATATTGCTATGATATTTATACACTTCCATACACTTTTGATCATATTTGGACTAACCTATTAACTCAGTGCACCCCAATGTCAGTTTCTGTTTTCTGCTGTTTTTGTATTTCAGGTTTTCCCATTACGAGAACTGCCAGAAAAATCCCGGAAAAATTATATAAAAAATCAGCATTCCAGAAGCTTCCTGGTAGCCAAAGTACAGCCGGAGGGGGGCCACCAGGGCTCCAGGCGCCCTGGTGGCGCGGCCCCCCTCCTGGCCGTGCCGGGGGGCGCCTGGGCCCCCCAGGCCTCCGCTGATGCCCCCCTTTGGTATATATTTATATCGTGTCCCGAAACCCTCGAGACGGGAACCCTTTTTTGCGATCTCATCTCTGTTCCGCCGCCGCCGCGCTTCCAAGATCGGGAGCACCAGGAGAACTCTTCCCGGCACCCTACCGGAGGGGAGGATCACCACCGGGAGCTTCTCCACCACCATGGACGCCTCCCGGATGAGTTGTGAGTAGTCTCCCTTGGACCATGGGTCCATGACCAGTAGCTATGTGATGTTCTTCTCCCCTTCTTGTGCTTCACTAATTAGTCCTCGTGAGCTGCCCTACATGATCGAAGCACATATGTAATCCTTATGCTGTTGCTATGTTGAGTTTGCTGGGATCCGATGGATTGTGAGATTATGTTCAGATTGTGTTTGAGTAATATATTTGATCTACCTCTTTTATATTTATGTTCGTAAGTAATTCTTGCATGTTCTCCGTTGTTATTTATTGCTTTGGCCAAGTAGTAGGTAGTGACTCCAAGAGGGAACGTTATGCTTGATTGTGGGTTCATGCCCCTCGATGGCTAGCTTGAGTGACAGAAACATGAGTCTAGGGGATGTGCTGTTGCCACAAGGGGGAAAACAACGGTGCTTGTGCCCGAGGGTGCAAGGATTGTTTACTTTACGCAAAGTTCTTGTAATGCAGTTGTCTGTTGCTTTGAGTTTACACTATGGGTGGGACTCGCAACTTAATACCAGCGAGATGTTCTGGATAGATATCTCAAGGTGGATGATTAGTAGTAGATGCAGATGGATTTCGGTCTACTTGCCTTGGCGTACCGTCCATGCTTTGAATCTCTACCTTTCTTGTAACATAGTTAGCATTGGTTTGCGCACATAATTCTGTCAATTGCCCAGCTGTAATTCGTTTACCTCACATAGCTGTTTTATCGTCTTTTGGGAGAGAGACATCACTAGTGAACATCATGGGACCCCGGTCCATATTACCATCATTGATCACATCCGCTATTTACTTTCCACTTTTTACTTACTATTGCAGCAAAACCTATCACTATTATCACTTGCGTTTGATCCTTTGTAAACGACAAGGCCGGAGGGATTGACAACCTCTCTGTACTCGTTGGGAGCAAAGTTATTTGTATCTGTGTGCAGGTCCACGTTGATTGCTAATATCTGGCGCCGTTAGCAGTTGACACCTTCTTGTTGAAACTGGGAGTCACAGGGAAATCGATCCTTGGTATCTTTGCCAAGGGAAAACTTCCGCTATACTGCATCTCAAACCTTCCACTTAGGGTAACCAACGAGGGGCGAGAAGCCATCAATGCTACAGCACTCAAACATGATAACAAGAGGCATGGATGTGAAATAGACATTATACTTAACAAGCTTGAACTTAGAACACACCCAAAAGCTTGCTGCAACACAATTAACCAAGCATGGCAAGTTGCAATAAATTTATCCAGACTTAGTCAATATCTGGGAAGGCAAAAACGTCATCACGATGCTGCTTTCGGAGGCACAAAATAACAAGCATGTCAACTCTACTAAGTATATAAAGATCATGGACATGTAGTAGACATAGCATACATCGAACAACTCCATTGGAGCATCTCCATAGGAGGCATGGATCAATAACAACAAGCTTCACCAAATTGATCATGCTGATGAAAATGCTGCCAGGTAAATTTATAACAACTTGAGAGCAAGAAATAAATAAGCTACAGCAGGGCATATGTGCAAGTAAGGGCATGGATTGATAGACAATAACATGAACAACAAGACATGATCATAGGGCATAATAAAACATGCATGGATCTGAGTGGGGCATCAAGCAAACATAGCATCAGGTTTAACAGATTCCAGACTTAGCAGTTTTTTCACTAAGTATAAAACAGCAACATTGGCATGGCATGTTTACAAGCTTGTTTAAGTCACCTCAAGGCATATCATGAAAAGTGGATTGCACCACAGCAAAGACCATATGATTGTGCTTCTAAAACATGTAGACATGTGGCATGAAGACAAACACACCAATAGCAATGAACAAGTCAAACAGCATCTCACAACAAGTTTCAGCACTTAACAGCCACATGCACTTTTGCAACAGAGATTAACATGGCAATATGGCACCTAACATGAATGCTACAGGAACCATCATGTAGAGCACTTCACAATGAACATTTTGACATATCATATGCTCCATTTGGATAAACATACACAAAGTTATCAAATCTCAAACATGCTAACAAAATTACAGATAACAGCAGTTTTAAACATATAGCACTCTTGCAACGATGATTAGGGCATCAAGATGAACTCAAACAAGCATGCCACAATGGAACAAAATGAAGAGCATATCACCAAGATCATTTTGACATATTATATGCTCAATTTGGACATACACACAACAAGTTACAGCCACTCAAACATGCATATTTTTTTAGAGCAGAACAAGGAATTAGTGGGAAAAAAACACCACTAGGCGCTGAATAAATTAAGTGCGCACGGGCGGGGAATAGCGGGCTCACCACGTGGGCTCGGCCCAGGTTACAGAGAGGAAGCAGGCCGGCGGGTTTGGGCCAGAAGTGGTGGGCCGTGGATCCCATGGTGGCTGGAGCTGGGCAAGGGCGGGGCGGAGGCCCATGCGGGTCTCGTCCTCGTCCCTGTCGGACGAGGCCATAGCGGCGGCGAGGTCCCGCCGACAATGAGGGGATGACGTGGTGGCACTCCGGCGAAGGAAGCAGGCAAGGGGGGCCGGATCTGGCCCCGGGGTTCCATTCCCGGCGTCGAGGAGGCCGCCAGCGAGGTAGTGTGGCGACGGCGACGAGCTCTAAGGGCGGCGGCGTCCTGCGCGACACACAGAGAGGTGAGAGAGAGAGAGATCGAGGCAGAGGAGAGGAGTGGGGCGGGGCGATGCGACCTTGGGTCGGCGGCGGCGGGGACCTGCGGATCCGGCGAGGCGAAGGTCGCCGGCAGGGAGGTTGGTCGGCGGCGGAGCTCTCCGGAGCTACAGCGGCGGGGTCGAGCGGGGGGGATCGGACTCCCCGATCCAGATCGAGCGGGGCAGCGGGGAGCGGGCGCGCTCGATCGCGGGCGGCGGCTCGGCCGATTCGGCCCACGGTGGGCCGTATCCGGGCCCCGCCGGGCTTCATTGGAGGGAGGAGGTTACGGGGACGCGTGGCGCTCAGGGAGAGGTGAGAGCGGCGGCTGGCGGCAGAGCCAAGTGGAGGGGGGAGGTGGAGGCATCAGATCCGAGGGAGAAGGCTAGGAGGCTAGGGTTTAGTCCAATTTTGGCAGGTGGAGGGGTCTATTTATAGAAAGGGGGCAAGGTTGAGGGGATTTGCTCTGTTTCGGAGCCGTTCGATCGCCATTGGACGGTTCCAGACAGAGGGGAGTCTAGGTGGGCTGCAGGTGAGGTTAGTGGGTTGTGTAGATGGGCTAGGCTATGTGGAGAGAAGAGAGAGAGAGGCCCACGGAGGTTTTCGCAGACCGAAAACGTCCGACGTTTTATCGGGCGACTAGTGCCGCTATATTATATGGTTGGGCTATCAAACGGACTCCAAATGTGACGAAACTTGACAGGCGATCTGTCTACACTATAATAAGACCACACGCCAAGTTTCACCCCATTCCGGGAACGTTTTCCGGCCACTCGTAAAATAAATATTCGGAGATGCCACGGGCACGTGCGAGTGTGTCTGGGCTCAGAACGGACAACGGAAAGGACGAGGGGGCTCGGACGGATGCAAGTTCTGAAAACATGATGATGCAACACACATGATGACATGTCAAGATGCAACACGCAAGCAGATGACATGGCAACGACGACGAATAACTGGCTGACACCTGGCGCAATTGTCTCAGGGTGTCACAAAACGGTCATTATTTTTTTCTTCTTGATACCTAAGGATATTGAAGTCCCCTCCAATAAGCATTGGGTACGGGTTATCCTTAGCCAGGTTTACCAATTCCCGAAGGAAAGCCGATTTATGCTGATCATGGGCAGCCCCATAGACTTTGACTAGAGTCCACGTAAAATTGTTAGCTCTATTTCAATGGTGATATTTTATATGAAATTCACCGATCGAAAAGGCCAACAAGTCCATGATTGTTGTCAGAATACCAAGAAGAATTTCTCTGAACCTTCCACGAGCTGGTAGACTATGCCATGCGTAGTCGAAACCACCTGATAGGTGATCGAGGACATGCGGGCAAAAATCACACTTACCAGCCTCGGAAATTGCCACAAAATCTAATCCATGTTCCCATACACAATCACCGACGTGTTTATGTTTAGCCAATTCTGAGAGACGTGTGCTATTCCAAAACATGCCTTTCATGGGGAAACTCGGACCGGTGAGGAACACTTCGCCTTCTTAGGCAACTTTTGTTTCTTTTTAGAGGAGTGTGATTTCGATTTCCGCAAGGACGCTGTGAAGTCACGAAATATGGACCTAGGTCTTGTGTCATCCAATCCAACATCGGTAACCTCACCAACCAAGTGGGATATAAGCGGACCATCATATTTGGCATTTGCTTCATCATCATCCTCGGTTTCGGGGTTAGGTATGGAGGCATTACACTTCGGAGAAACCTTTAATTGGTCAATATCTGTATGTTTAAGCACCCCAACTGATATATTAATTTCATTATCATTCTTTCCCATAGAGCATCCAACATTCTTTAAGCTATAAGAAATATGTGAATCTGAAAAGGAAAGAAAAGATATTGCGGATAAGTTACCTGGAGCGGTGTCCAAATTACGTGCAACCTCACGTCGCATTGCCTTGTCCGTAGCATTTTCGTCGCTCGGAGAAGAATCGTCAACAGTGACGGGGTGACGGTTACTATGCCGAAGGGGAGAGCTTCCCTCGGACATAAGAGCCACCGGTGTCACCGGACGATCCGTTGACAATGATGAAGGAGTATCGAACATGGTAGGTGTCGAAGACGAAGTCGGTGCAGAGAGATGAGCACGTTGCGCCATCGGCATAGCATCGTGAGACGGCATCGGAGACTGCAGACCAGCCTGCGTGCACGGGTTGACCACAACAACAGTCGGTTGCTAAACCAGCACGTCCATTTTCTGGCGGAGATCTGCAGCCTCATGCATATCAGCTGGGCAAGCACCTGAGTTGATGGTCTCCGCTAGGCCAGCAGCTGGTGAGCCAAACTCCCCATTAATCTGATGCATGGCAGCTACTCGGTTGGGAAGGTCCAGGCCTAGGCCTGCGTGTGCATTACCATGGTCAACAATGATTGCGTCCAATTTATCTGCATGCACCGCATCAATAGATGGAATGCTACTTGTACGTCGCTCTTCAATGGTGCTCATCGGTGTGTGCGAGCATACTCTCCGTGCATTCACAAGACGAACATCCATGTTCATTGGAACAGTCCCATCGGACTGAGATTCAGACGAAGCTGCACCGAAGACTCCGTAATTTTTTGCCTTTTTACTCGCATCTCGATCAGGAAAATCATCCTCGTGGTCAGCCCCGTGGTCGGGACCATCATCATGGTGTTCCCAAATACGAGGGATAAAATCACCATCGGGCCTGAAATCCTCCTCCTCGAGAACAAATCAGAAGTCACAACCATTTAATTTGATGTACACCCCAGCAGAGACTGAGGCACTCCCTGCATTATCCTCTTTCTTAAATATATTTAGATTTAGGACAGCCACCTGAATACGTACAATGCCACGGCGTCGTAAGCAAATCAAGTCAATATCTTGGGTTGCGCTGATGACAGATCCCACTGCCCACAAACCAAGAAAATGGCGAAGTGGCGGTGGAACTCCGGTGACATGTATCCAAACTCGCTTCAGCGGATTATATGCAGCTTGACATCATTTTTTGATTTCCTTTCACAAATAGCAATCATGACATCGTGAGACTGGACTTTGAACTCGAAAGCAGACACTCGATGCAAAACCTCCATATATGGAAAGACAACCAAGAAGGCATCATCACCATGAGGAACAGCCTCCCACTTCCATGAAGTTTGAACCGAGTCGATTTAGCAATCTCAGCCTCCACAACAGCTGCCATCACTAAACCTCCCGATATCATAACCGAATCAGTTGGTGAAGACGATGGTGCAAGGTGCTTGTTAAAAACCGAGTCGGGGAGTTTGCGTTGTATTCGATGAATGATACTCACAACTTTAATAATAATTACTATATGTATAGTTGTGTGGATCACTCAACGATACAGATGCCGAGGCTATGTTCTCCTTAAGAGCAAGTACAATAGAGCTGAGTCAGCGGGCTATAAGGAATAAACTATTATATTTTTGCTTAGTTGGAGGAAAGAGAAGAGAAGAGAGAAGGTAAGCGGGCTCTTCGTGAAGAGCCATCTTTAGCATGTGCTTCTAGGAACTTTGTGAGAATGAAAGATGGGTCACATAATAAAAAAGTAGTAATCTTTTGATCTACTATTATACATGTTGGCTATAAGATGGGCCGTAGATGACATGGCACTGGCTTATAGCCAGCAGCCGGTTATACTATTAATCATGCTCTAAAAAATCTGAGCTGAAAAAAAAAACTTTGCCTGTCGATTTATGGGCAAAATAAGCACGTCGTATACATGTTGTCACACATGCTCTCCATTTCAATGCGAACACTGCATGCGCATTAGTTAGTGTATGTCACTTGGACAAGTAGGCATGGTCGTCATCGTCGTTCTCCTCCTTAGCACCGACGCGCTCATGCTGGTTCAAGACAGACTGCAGCTCCAGGGGGGTGGCGGACAAGGCCTTGATGAGATTGCCAAACCCGTGGAGCGGTGACGGCAGCGGCGAGGGCATTGGCAGGCTCAACCCCTTTTTCAACGACGGCACCTTGGTCTGGCCCAGCTCTACCTGTCCCATCAGGTGCACCACCCCTTTCTCCTCGTCCTCCTCCTTGAGCGACGCCAGCTTCTTCTTGTTCCGGTACGCCATGTACAGCGCCAGCTGCGCCGTGCCCATCACAAAACCCATGGCGTTGGGGATCTGAAAGTAGTTCCAAGAAGTTTGAAGTTAGTTAAATCTGCGCCTCTATATAATACACTCCTCCTATATGCGTATGGACGTCAGTTGTGCATGATGCATGCGAGACATGTGTGCGTACCCCGATGAAGTAGTCCTCGACGAGCAGGGAGTAGATGCTCCAGATGCCGCCGTTGAGGAAGAGGAAGAAGGACAGGGAAAAAGGCATGTACTCCACGCTCCGGGTCTTTACCACCGTCCTCTGCATGCATATCAATTCATCACGGTCAAGTTTTCAATCCATCAGTTGTAAGCACTTCTCAACATACTACAGTTCTCAACATACTGCCAGTGAGTGCATTTGAGTAATCGAGTGTATGTGGCAAAAAAGGTTCTCTTTTCTTCCAAGGGACCGATTGTGATGCCAAACCGAACCAGGCATCTGAAACACGCATTGATGGTCACCATCTACCAACTGTGGCCTGTTGGGTGACCATGTCACGTTGTTACATACCAGTTCGGTAGATTGTAATTACTGACAAGTCTAGGAAATCAAAATCTAGGTATGTATTTTGCTGGGGAATGAAACTCTAGAATGAAGGCACCGATTACTACTCCAAATGAAAATCCACATGTACGTTTGAATATGTTTGCGGACATTCGGTTGGGCACCACGCCATCCAACCATGTTCCACAAACATCCTTTCATTACAAACAGTTTAAACATGAATTACAAATAAAATTAAACTACTTTAATAGTACTGTATATTACATGCAAATAGGTGAGAAGTCTTGTTGGATTCAAGGGCGATTTGATGCGTGCTCAAGCGAACCTTTCGCTTTTATTACTTCCGTGAGGGAGACAGTTTCGAAAAGAAAAGAAAAACGCAAAAATTTCGTGGTGGTAGAACTGAAGCGATAATGGAGCTTGTTACTAACCATTGCGGCCATGGGTGCAGCATACATTGCGATGGTGAGAGCGGAGCAGAGTACCCCCACCGCGAAGAGCCGGACGGCGCCGTGCAGCGCCGCAAGTCCCACCAGGACGACCGCGACAAAGAAGCAGATGTTGACGCCCACCACCACCTTCGCCATCTTCACCTGCAAATTAAAATTAGTTATCCACAATTCAAATCCGTCCGGGTTCCATATGGCCATGATGACAAGGCCACTAGCTGAATATGGGATTGCGAAGGCCGCAGACGGATGGACGCACCTTGGTGTCCCTGGGGGCGTAGGCGAGGAAGAGGGCGACGTAGGTGGCCTGCAGAGCGGCGCCGGCGGCGTTGACGGTGATGATGAGGAGGCCGCCGGGCTTGAGGAGGCCATAGAAGGCCCAGAGGGAGGTGCAGAGGAGGGTGGTGACGTACGGCAGCCACCGGAACTCCTCTGTGCTCTTGTTCCGCACGACCCTCCGGAAAGTCGCACTGAATCATGCAAGCAAACACACAGACAGCATCAGCTTCTCGAACGTGCAAGAATTGGTAAACCGCGCGCGCATATATATATAGTCGGAATTGCTGGCTGAACTTACATTGGAGATGTGAAGACCAGTATGGAGATTATGTTCCCTGTTGCGGAAAAGAAAGAGAATCATGTTGAGAGCAGTGCAATTTAATCAAGCGAATGTAAGCATGAAGCATGAACTGACCAACGATCCCGATGAAGAAGCTTGGATCGGCCATTGGATTCCACCTGTTGCAGTGTAAGAACCGGGAGATAGAAATTGATGTCGAGCTACGTCTCTCACACGGACATAGATGACCATATATAGAGATAGAGCACTGGTGGACAGCCTCAAGTGTTTGGTTGTACTACCAGGATCTTGTCCAATAAGAGCATCTCCACCCGCGTCTCCAACTGACACCTCAAGGCAATTTTTTAGCGTCGCCGTCCGAAAATATGTCCAGTCGCATCGCAGGATCTCGTTTATCGCCGGTTTGAGTAAAAATAAAACAGTCGGCAAACCCGAGCCAAACCCAAGCCCCCGCGGGTCGCTTGGGGGCGCCGGTCGAAGCGAAAAGGCGCGTGGGTCCTCTCTTCGGCGAGAGAAGGCCCTTTTTCCCGATCTTCGTGCTTCCCCCTCCCTCCGTTTCCCTCCATCCCCCTTTCTCTCGCCATTCTCCTCCCTCTCCATCCGGCCGCCATGCCGCCGGAGAAGTACATGGCCCCTCGCGCTGCTACCGATGCCACCGCCACCCAGCCGAAACAGAGGATGCAGAGGGCGCCGTCATCCAAGCCCCCGACATGTCTAACGTCCACTGGAAGGCGGAAGTTCAACGCCGGGAGGCTGCCACCGCCGACCGGCGGAACAGGGCTAGCGCCAAGAAGGCTCGGGACAGGGCGGCGATGGCGGCAACGGTGGATGCGGCGATGGCGGAGCAGGCAGATCGCGCAGCGGAACAAGCAGAGGTGTCTCGCGCGGGGATGATGAATCCGCCCGTCGGCCATGGTCCGTACGCTTCCTGGAACCAGCAGAGCGTCGGGTCGCCGACCGGCTTCTCGTCGTCGCCATGGGGGTGCACGCCCTCGCCTGGCTACACCGACGGCGATGCGCACGGCGGGTTCGACCCCAATGTAACCTTTTCACATGGCCACCCGGCCTAGCGCACGCCCTCGCCCGCGTTTGCCGGTGTCCAGTACCACCCGTACACCTACTCACCTCCGGCCTACGCATCCTCCCGACGCCACCTCTACGCCGTGCCGCGCTGCTCTTCTCACAAGCCTCCTCATCGCATCAAGGCGACCCCGACACGGCGGAGGCCGACATGGACGACATCATCACGACCGGCTCGGCTGCCGCCGCCGCCTCCCCCGGGTTCACAGCCCAAGAAGATGCATTGGATCTCAACGGCGACATGAACGACGAGCTTGACTACGACGAAGAGGAGCCAGAGGAGGAGGAGGACAAGGAGGAGGAGGAGGAGCCGACGCCTGCTCCGGTGA
This sequence comes from Secale cereale, assembly GCA_902687465.1. Lineage (NCBI taxonomy): Eukaryota > Viridiplantae > Streptophyta > Magnoliopsida > Poales > Poaceae > Secale > Secale cereale. The sequence continues at coordinate 459,433,093 of LR738712.1, forward strand.
GGAAAGGGAAAAAGAAGAAGCGGCCGGCCATGACCGGTGAACCGCGCGTCAAGTGGGCGTCAAAAGAAGACGAGTGCCTCGCCGAAGCGTGGAAGATCGTCTACCTCGACCTGATAACCGCACGAACCAAAGCCAAATCGGCAAAGGACACCGCGCCAGCTACAACGCGTCTGCAAGAGTCCATGTACCATTGCATCGCCGACGCCAAGACCCGCGCCGCCCAAAGGGAGGAGAAAACCGTGGGGCGACGGTTGGCGTTGATTACGAATAGCGCCGTCAAGCTCGACCTGCTCCGGAACAACGTCGCCGCGAAGAAGAGGAACAACGAGCTGGCTTTCCTGATGGGGGGGGGGGCATATCGGTGATGGACGAGTAGGTCAAAGCGTGGTACTTGGCGGAGCGAGGCCTCATCCTGAACCAGATGCCGTCGACGGCCGCGCCAACTCCTACGCCGATCCCAATGACGCCGCCAAGCCCGAGCGACGCCTCCACGATGCCCGGCACAGAAGCTGCGCCGACGCCGACAAGCCCGCGCACTCCGACTACCGCCAGTCCGACGCCAGAGGCCGATGCCGCCATTTAATGCATTGCTTACGCGTCCTTTCTTTTGAACGCCAAACTTTTTATTGATCGCCGAACTGTGACAAGATGATCGCCGATCGCCGGGACTTTGTGGCGCTGATCGCCGGACTTGTGATGTTTTTTGGGTAGCGGAAATGGACAAGTTTGAATTTACGACGCTTTAGAGGCAGCGCCTGGGGCGTGGCTGGGACCTAGATCGCCTTAGGGCCAAAAAAGCGCCGGGCGAGAGTCCGAAATAGCGTCAGATTTGCGCCGGATCTACAGAAGGGCCACACATAAACTGACATAGGCCGGCCGGCCGGTCGGTAGACAGACGTGGCGTGCTATGGAGCAGTGCAATCCATCCCGGACACTTGCTCGATTTGTTCTATATATTACTCCTTCCGTTCCATAATGTAAAACGTTTTTGACACTTTGTAGTGTCGAAAAACGTCTTACATTGTAGAACGGAGTGAGTAGTTTCCTAACCGCAAGCCTTGGCTTTTTGTTGGCTGTATTTTTTTTTTTTAGAAAAGGAGGATCACTCTCTGCCTTTGCATCAATTGATGCACGTAGTCATATTATTAAATCAAAAAGAAGCCAAATCATGAGGTCCATAAATGAGTCGTAAGACTGAAAAAATCTAAAAAACCGTCACAACCGACGATAAAGAGCTGAAAAAAGTCACATCCGGCGTAAAAACAATTAGTTACGATGCCTACACATCTAGTCTATTATTAGTTCGTCATTCAAATCGGCTGAAGATTGCTCGTATTACCGTCTTCCAACGGTTGCATCCAATAACCATAAGTTCCTTACAGTCCACATAAGTAAGTAAGAACCAAGTACGGATCCAAGTTATAGCTATGTAGATAACCTCCAAAAATTGACCGTAGATAACCATGTCCGACGTCGCTGGTTCCGTTCGTTAATTGAGTGCTGTGGATATCCGATTCTGCCTTGTCGGCCGCAAGAAGTTGGACTAGATCACTACCAAGATGCCATCAGCTAGCCTTTGCACGCTCGGGCTCTCACTTGCTAGTTGCTAGCTTTAGCTAGTGAGGGTTGGCATGACAGGATCCAGAATTCCAGACGCCACTCAAAGACTAGAGGCCCAAAGGCAACTGAATGTGACGTCGACCATGGGAACGGACACAGATCGGAGGTCGACCACACGTTCTAGAGGGTGGGCACGTTGCGGCCATGGAGGCTACGCGGCGTAAGTGGGAGCAAGTACCGTACGCGCGATGTCTACACGCCGGCCTACAAAGGATCTTAGATATTCCGGCGTGGCCGTCACCGAGTACCTGTCCGGTGTGGCCATCTCATCTCGTAGACGGAAGTACATCGAGAGGAGAAAGAGACAAGAGGAGACGACGTCGTCGATTGATAAGTAAGCAGTAGAAACGTATCGCCTGGGATGGACTGTTAGCGGAGCAGATCGCAGAGCAGGTAGTTAGATGTAACAGTTGGCCGAGGAATTTGCTTTTGTCTTTGTGGGCTATACGCCCGGAATGAGATGCTACACGCACTGACCTATGCTTTGGGCTTTGGGACCAACGCATGCAACTTGCATCAAGCATCGGATGCTGTTATGAACACGGCCTGGTCGACATGACCGGTTAATGAGAGGAAGGACACGTGTCTCACCCAGTCATCAAATGTTTTTTTTGAAAGATCCAGCAAATTACTGGCTTGATTCAGATTTAGCAGGAAGCAATGAAAACATAACAAGGTGAAGATCCAAGGATCAAAGAAAAAGAAAAACAGCTGGTTGCATAACAACACTACACTCCACGAAGCGCCATCCACCCAGTACAAGGCAGTGCAGCTTCGACCCCGATGACCACAAGCCTCTCTGACCGGATCCACCTCCAGAACGATGCCCCCAAGAGAGAAAGCGACGCCAGAAAGCGACGTCATCGTCCGGTCTAATTAGGTCAAGGGTTTCCCCCGGAGTACGTCGAGAAAGGCAAGGTGGGAGCTGCTACATCGATGCCTCCAACAAGGGAGCGACGTCGGAAGGCGTCGCCATCGACGACTCGGCCATAACTGGAGTACGACTTTCGTCGCTAGTCCCACCTCCATAGCCCGAGCCCAGGATCCGATCAGCCTACACACGAGACCACCACCTCTGCCTCGACGGCCAACCGCACCTCCTCGGTAAGCCCGACAAGCTTCCAACCTAGCGTCCGCGTCCCACACTGGACGAAGGATGCAACCCTCGCAGCGGCGCCATTCTTCTCCCATCGGAAGGATGCAACCAAGCAGCACACCATTCGTCTCCTCGAGGATGCAACGCCTGCGGGCCATTCCTCTCCCGACGAAGGATGCAACAACCGCCGCGACGCCATTCCTCTCCCTCCAGCCACCACCATCTCGCCCTCCCTCCCGCAGCAGCGTTGGGCTGACCGAACCACCTTCAAGAGGATGCAACACCAAGCAAGGGTGTCATTCATCTCCCACAGCTTCTCTTGCGCAGCTAGTGGCCGGCAGCAACACCGATGTTCGTTGCCACCGGCCTAGGTCTTCATCGATGCCGCTGTTCCACGCCAGATAGAGCCCGCCGGCCCCATGCGCTCGACGGTCGTCACGGCCTCCTCGCAGAACAGGACGCCGGGGCCCGATCTGGTTCGCACCACCCCTGGAGCCCAACTAGCCGACGACCGCCAGTGAACAGAGCCGTCTACAGCCCCCGCGTCGCCGAGAAGCTGACTCCTGCGTGACCCATCTCCTCTGCCTCAGCACCAAGCAAGAGCCCGCCCGACGGCGACCCTCTTCAGATTCAGCAGTGGCTCGCCCTGGTGCGGCGCACCCGCGACCCGCGCGGCCACCGCATGCCCCAGGTCATAGTCATCCCTACCTTGCCGCCCGCGCCGCTCAGCAGAGGAGCTCCACCATCGCGCCCAACTCGCCAGATACACGCCCACCTCGAAGCCGCCAGATCCACAGCCTCTCCGACATAGCCAAGTTGCGCCGCCCTACGCGTGCCTCTCCGCGCTCGAACGCGGCCGCCCCAGCCCGTGCGCACACCGGCGCAGGAGCAGCGCCTTGGATCCCGCCGAGATGGGCAGCCCGCGCTGCTGGTGCTCATACGGGAGGAGGAAGTGCCTCGCCGCCGCCGAGCCGCGCGGGCTCATCAAATGTTACTCCTTCCTTATTTTGCTCTTAAAATTGAAACGAAAGACGCTTCCCATTTCTGATACTACTAGTAAGCGTGCACGTGCAACGCACGTCTCGACTAATATTATAACCATATATGACAATTCACATGTATAGAAATATATAGTATATTACTTTACCCTGAAAAGATAGCATACTACTAAAACATACTAAAATCCCAACACCAAATAACCCCTCGCACAAAGATTGTTTCATTTGCATCAGCTACATACCTGGCGGCAATTACCGTCAGTTTGGGCAAGAGCAAAGTGTATACATTCCCAATTAGTTGCAATGCTGGGGCAATGGTAGTTTAGGACATAATGTGCAATAAATAAATAACCTGATGGTGTGCCATCTCGCAAACTTTGCAATTTGTAAAACCGTTTCTTGTGGACGTACATCGTGAATGGTAAAAAAAATGTTCGCTCCATTTCATGATAATCAAGAATACAATTAGGACACTAATAAAAGATGAATGGTCTGGAAGATACACCAATCAGTGGTTACTGTTGAGTATCATTGTTATTTAGGAGATATAGGATAGCGTAGGATTTATTCTACCTTGACTTGTACTCTAAGATGACCATGTACTTCTATATATATGCCCACGAGGCTCAAGCAATAACAACAACTATTCCACCAATTCCCCCGTGGTTCTCCTCGCGGCTGCATCGACTCGTGCTTCGCCGCTGCGTCGCCCCTTCGGGCCGTAGTGCCGCGATACGTGGTCCCGAGACCGTCCCCACGGTTGCACCGACTCGTGAACCGCCGTTGTGTCGCCCATTCGGGCCGCAGCGTCGCGGCCCGCGGTCCCCGCCGCCGCCCCGAGGCCTTCCCGCCGTCGCCTCGACCCGCCTGCCGCCGCTGCGTCGCCCCTTCGGGCCATAGCGTCGCGGCCCGCGGTCCACTCCGCCGTCACCGCGCGTCGACCTCCCATGGTATACGCCACGCCGTCTCCCTTGGCGCGGGAATGCCACCGTCCGCGCCGGTCTTCGTCACGCTGTCAGGGTTCTTCGCCTACCTCGAGCACCGCCGCCGCAAATCTAACCTAGCCGCCGCCGCGGCCGCCGCCGCCGCTACCTTCGTAGCCGCCGCCGTGGCCCGTCCACCCCCTTCGTCTTCGTCCAAGCACCAGCCCGTCGCCAGCGTCGCCGTCATCTGCCCCAACCACTTCGTCTACTCCGACCACCGTTGGTGACGTCGGCCCCACGCCGATGGACGCCGCAATCGTCGTCGAGTTCTTCTCTGCTGGCCCCTCCGACTTCTCCGACTTGGCGTACAGCTCGTGCAGGTCCCTCGTCTACGCATGCCCGGTGCTGGCAACACCGATGCATGCCTTCATCCACGACGTGTCCTCGGGCCTGGCAAGCCTGGTCGAAGCTTCGTCAACTTCGACTTCGTCCGTCTACGCATGCCCGGTGCTGGCAACACCAGTGCGTGCCTTCGTCTACGATGTGTCCCCGGGCTTGGCAGACCCGCCGCGACGCGTCGTCAACAACATCTTCTTCTCGGCGCACCACTACTTCAACATCACTGCGCCCATGCTAACTCGGCGCCCCCTTGCGCCCGCGGCTCCATGGCGACTTCCTCGACACCGGCTACCCCGACTCGACATCGACCACGGCATTCTTCGCACGGCTACCTCGACCACGGCTCCACCACCCTACGCTCTCGGCTACATCGACAAACGGCACAAAGGGTTACCGCCTGCTTGAGCAACCTCGTCGGTTTCCACTCCAGTCACGACTCCGCGATGCGTCGACCGTTCCGACTGTGGGGGGGTGTCCGTCGGCTTGCCTTCGGAATCTTCTCCAGTCTCATCGTCTGCGTCGCTACCGTTGTGACTGCGGGGGGATGTTGAGTATCATTGTTATTTAGGAAATATAGGATAGTGTAGGATTTATTATACCTTGACTTGTACTCCAAGATGACCATGTACTCCTATATATATGTCCACGAGGCTCAAGCAATAACAACAACTATTCCACCAATCCCTCTGTCCCTTCTAACAGTTACAACAAAAAATAGTTCAAAAAGAAGCAAAGTTTCAAATACGTACTTCAAAAACCGAGCAAAGTTGAATGGTTCAATATGTGCCAGTTCTTCTGTATTCTCTTTTTAACTGTATATTATAATACACCGAGAGCTGATACATGTGTAATAGAAATCCATGTACAGAATTATGTGAAGCTAATTGAAATACATCCATAGGTCCAACACATCAAAGCAGTTGATAAATTATTTACATAGAGAGTTAGGTCAGGGACAACCACAGATGACAGAAGTTAGGAAATGCACTAAGAAAAAAGAGTCATTCTTCAACATATACCATATGTCATTAAGTTATTGCTATCTAGTGTATCATAATGAAAAAAATGTGTACACTTAAAAAGGAGCTGACACATGTGCTAACGGAAGTCAAACCTTATGTGGACAAACTCTGCCAGCATGAAGAGGTATACGGAGGTTTCAGTATGCCCAAACCTTTTCAGGCTTAGAATTAGAAGACACAACCATTAGAACTGTGTTAACCCAATCCTTGAACGAAAACTCTGTTGTTCCCTCTTTAGCATCCTGAAATACAAATATTTAATGGAGCAGTTAGAGAAACAAGTAGAGAAGAGGAAGTGAATAATGATCCCAAGAAAATAAAAGGAAATGGCAAGAGTAATCTCTATTCAACATCAATACTCATGGTTGGTAAATGCAGTTGCAGTTGTTTGAGACCAAATAATATCACAAGTACATCATATGTGCATTGAAGTTTGCAAATAATCTATTTCATATGTGAGAAACAAATACAAATATTTAATGAAGTAGTTAGAGAAACAAGTAGAGAAGAGGAAGTGAATAATGATCCCAAGAAAATAAAAGGAAAAGGCAAGAGTAATCCCGATGCAGCATCAATACCATTGTTGGAAAATACAGCTGCAGTTGTTTGAGACCAAATAATATCACAGGTACATCATATGTGTATTGAGGTTTGCAAATAACCTATTCCATATTTGAGCAAGGGAACCAATAAACCTCCGACGTAGGAACAAATGTTTCTTTAAAGTTTAATAACCATTTTGGCACTGAGATAAGATGTGATATTATTTTATTGGTACTGAGATAAGATGTGAACTCAAGGCCCCAAACATGTCATGGTTAAAAGGGAAATAAGAAAACTATATGTAATTAGACTTGAAGCCCTAGTCAGCAAGAGTTACCTTGTGAGATTTCAAAGAAAATCCAAAACTATATATCCCTGGATTCCCAAAAACTGTTGGCAGAAATTCAACAGCATATATCCGTTCCACCGACACGCCATAGACCTGCAAGAGAGCAGATCATAGGGCAGAATCAACCATGGGTGGAGAAGAGCTAAAAGCATAGCAGTATGACATCTTAACTCTTACCACGTCATGAACCTTGGCAGGTTCATATGTCTTCTCCAGATACTTGACAATCATCTTGTAATCCTCTGAATCTTCAGGAACACTGTTGATTGAACAACCCAGTTTCTTGTAGCATTCAGACAGTGGATCATCTAAGGTTGAACCAAAAACATCTCCTATGAGATGAGACACGCCATTGATGTTGAGTAGACATACTACATGGACATCAGTGAGCATACCTCTCCTCATTATACATTTCTCCCAATAAAAATCTCCTTCAACAATTCTTTTGAACAATCAACTTTTGACACCCAGTTACATCCCATGAGAGTTAGTGCTGCTGGCATCATGCTGTCTTAATGCACATTTATGTAGGGTCAAAAGTTGCATTAACAATAGAATTGGGCATCAAAGAAAATATCGTGCATTGTATGGAGATGCTAACATGCATGTAGTAATGATTGCCATCCCTGTATAGAATCGGAAGAAAATTCAAATTACCTAATCAGGCCAAGGCGACGCAGGGGTGTTAGTCCATGTTGTGGCATCCGCACCGATTGAGTAGGCCCAGGATGTGGCGTTTGCTACCAACATGGGGAGATGGCGTCAGCTCAGGGTGTGGCGTCTATTGCGCATGCTACGGTGCTGGTGGTCTTCCTATGCGGTACATGGTACTCCTCAACGGCGTACACCAACTCCCTAAAATAACAAAAGAAATCTGAAGCATGTGGTAAAGTTTAATGAAAATGGACAGAACCTAAAGGATGTTTCAGTATCGTTGACCACACACCAGTACATTATACAACGAGCAGTGATCCGGTTCCAAAATATTAAAACAAATGTATTTTTTCATATCCCATTATTTTCCTAGAGTATGTGTAAGACTGAACTCTTATAAACTGAAGGTGGTTCTCATAGAAAAGACCTGTCAAAAGAAATACGTATTTTCTATTCAACAAATGAAGCATTCACTTGTGTACATAGACAAATACAAATGGACTGAACTGAGTTAAAATAAACATCAATAAAATCCCAAAATGATGATTGTTCGAGGTTTCATATAAACCTACCACACTATGAGCAAATGGGTTAATATTTCAACTTTTTTTCCAACATAGGAAAATAATTAGTACAACACCATCTTAAAAAACATACTACGGAGCAAATTAATAGGAAGGCAAACTGTACAAAAACTTGTGAAGAGGAATTTAAATTGGAAATATAGCAGCATGGTCTGATTATGTTATGGTGATGAAGACAAACGTCGCAATAATCCGCAGTTCATACCCTACATACACAATTTAAGAACAAAAGAAACCAAGTATTACCTGCATATCTTCACCTTCCTACAGTACATATTATTGAACAAACCATCGCATAAATTAGCACCGGATTGAGCAGAAACACGTCTTCCTGAGCCTCGAGGGCTAGGCAGCGTGTGTGCGGTGGAGCCTAGGTGTTGAGGACCAGACAACATTGCGTGGGTGGGGCAGAGGAGCGAGCGGCGGTGACTGCAGGGACAGAGAACGGCAGGCAGGCGGGTGTGTTGCGCTGGAGGAAGGAGAGCAGCGGCTACAGGGAAGAGGCGTCGTGTGTGGCGAGCGCGGGGGAAGAGGGGCGCTCGAGGAGGGAGAGAAGCGGCTACCGGGAGAGACGGCGTGCGTGGGGGAGAGATTTTCGGGGAAGTTGGGGCTGATCGATGGGATTGCTGCGGCGGAAGGGGCTGCTGCGGCCCGGCCGGCCCGCCCCCCCCTGCAGCGGAGGTGTTGCTCGGCCGCTGGCGTCCATCAGTGGCGGAGCTGCTGCTCAGTCACTAGCGTCCATCGGTGGCGGAGCTGCTGCTCGGCTGCTGGCGAGAAGGGGCAGCGGCGGGGCGAGCGTCTGGTGAGAAGGGGAAGGGGCCGCGCGACGTCATGGTCGGGCGGTTGGAGATGCCGCTCGGCCTCCAGCGAGAAGAGGGAGAAGGGGCGACGTCTGGTGAAGGGGAGCGTGGTCG
>LR738712.1:459442389-459575993 GCA_902687465.1 Secale cereale
GTTGTGGCGAGAGAGGCGAAGCGGGGAGGGGAGGGGGGCGTGCGGGTGGCGAGGGCGTTAGCGAGGGGGTGGGATTTGGTTAACAAAATCGTTAATAGAGATTTTAGGCCGTTAGATCTTAGATTAGACGGCTAATATGATGAGTTGGATCTGACCTCTCGTGCTTTTATAGTGGTAGTAGATTAACCGTTTCTGATACTATTAACCAATCAAAGGCGCAGTGTATAACACCAAAGTCAGGTTAGCTTAAATACATGGATGCTCTGTTTCAAATGAATAAATGCGTGGACGCATATGCATGCATGTTGACACACATATGATCCATGCATATGCGTCCATGCACGGTTAGGACGTTCGACATGGCAGATGGCAGAGGCCTGGAGAGGCTCAATGAGGCATACATTGTTCTTCTCACCAAGAGAGACGGGGCTTCTGACCTCAAGGATTTTCGGCCAATCAGCCTCATTCACAGTTTCGCCAATATCCTGACTAGGGCCATGGCAACAGGGCTATCTTCACTCATGTCATCCTTAGTCAACACTAATCAGAGTGCGTTCGTTACCGGCAGATCAATCCTGGACAATTTCATGCTCGTGCAACAATCCATCCGTACCCTTCACGGCAAGAAAGTGACATCCATGCTCTTCAAGATCGACATCGCCAAAGCCTTCGACTCGGTGTCTTGGGCTTTCCTCTTCGAGGTCCTTGCCCACCGCGGCTTCAGCGCGCACTGGCTTTATCGCCTCGCTACGCTACTATCCTCGGCTAGCACGCAAGTGCTTGTCAATGGCAATGCCAGCGCGAGTTTCTGGCACGCTAAGGGCCTCCATCAGGGCGACTCCATCTCGCCTCTGCTCTTCATCATCGTCATGGATTGTCTCATGGCCATATTCTGGAGGGCAGAGCAGGCCAACCTCTTCGACTGTAATGCCCAGGATGGGACTATACCTCCTACGTGCCGAGGCACGACTTAAAGGTATAAGCCCATTCTGGAATGATCTCAAGTTCAGTATCTTTGCACGACTCATGTAAAAATAGGGATGAAATTGCAAGAGGATAGTTGGCTTACACTCGCCACATCACACAATACATTACATAAGCAAATCATTATCCAAATAACATCTCAACCCGACTACGGGTGAAGATCCAAATGAAAGATACCAAATACATAAAGCCACAGGTCCGAATCGCCCCTAGTAGAAACCACTACTGATCATCGGGATAGTGCACATAGTAACGGCTACGTTCTTCATCGAACTCCCAGTACAGCTCCGTACCGTCACCGGAGTAGTTCACCAAGGTACCTGCATCTGGTGTTGTGTAGAATTTGTGAGCCACAGAGGACTCAGCAATCCCATTCCCGGGTAGCAAAACTATCTAAGCCTTGGGTGTGGAACAAGGCTGAAGAAAGATAAAAGGTTGCAGCTGCACTAGCACTAGCTTACGTGTTAAGAGCGAGAAGAGAAGTGCCACGAGTGACAAGGTGATCACTAAGTGATCCTATCTAAGCATGTCAAACATAACCCCACCGTGTTCACTTCCCAAACCCCTTTCGGAAAATGACCGTCACGGTTAGTCACGCTGGTAGTGTATTCTGAACATGGTGTCAAGTTTTCTACAACCGGATATTAACAAATTCCCATCTGCCATGTAACCGTGGGCACGGCTTTTGAAAGTTCAAAACCCTGTAGGGGTGTTCCAACTTGGCCCATTATAAGCCCACGATCCGCGGAGTCGCAACTCCAAGGTGGGAAGGCCCGAGTATCCTCGAAATCCCGTGCTCAAGATATTCCGACTAAGGTAACACTAATCCAGCAAGACCTCCCGGCGTGCCGACATCCTGACAGTAGCCGCGCGCATCTAGTCTCAGGCCACGACCGGATGAGCACTACATACAGATACCGAAGACCCCAGGAAGCTGGGTGGCACCGCAAGTGGCTCTAGTTTGGACCAACACACAAATCGAGCACTCGCCCATGGGGGTTGATTAATTAATCCTTGGGTTAATTACTCCCTTGGTAAGTATTAATTGTTAGGCAAATGGAGAACCAATGTCGGGCCTCGCTGGAAGAGTTTTAGCGCTAAGAGGGTTATCGAGGGGGTCCCATAACCCCAACCGTGTGAGGAACGCAAAATCAAGGAACATAACACCGGTTTATACGGTTCCTAGGGCGGCATGAGTGGAACAAATCACCAAGCAAGAGGCTTAGCCTTCCACCCATTACCAATATATAGATGATTTCATTTAATAGATATATAGTGTGATATCCCAACATAACTTCAACATGAAGCAAGAATATTCAAATCTTCTCGTGCAACTAGCAATGCTATAAGAGGGGCTGAGCGAAGCCTACGTAGCCAATCAAAGGTTTGCATAGGTTGGGTGGTTAGACAGATTCATGGTTACAATAGGAGGCTGACAGACAAACATGGGCATCGAGGCAATAAACTAAAGAGCGAGACTTCTAGCAATAGGCAAAGATAGTAATGATATCTGGGTCAGGTCATCTTGCCTGTCGAGTCGTCGATGGGATCGTAAGACGGCTCCTCGTACTCAACCTCGGTAGTAACCTCGTTCTCGTACTCGGTCTCGGCTTCCGGCTCTACTCAACACAAGAACACAATGATACACGAAATCAAACAAGATGCAATGCGCAATCAACATGATGCAAGTCTTATGCACTTATGATGCATGACAAGTCTATATATGATGCAATACAAGGCAAGGTAGGAAGCACAGAGAAACAACACAAGAACATGACAATGTGCTGAAGCAAGTATGATGCAAGACAAGTCTATATATGATGCAAAACATGGCAAGGCAGGAAGCACAGAGAAACAACACAAGAACAACAAGTTTAAATGAGGCCGGAATCCAAATATAGCGAATCCGGTAATTCCTCATATGCATAAGTTGAAAATGGTCCAGATCTGAAAAAACCTTATGTTAAAGTTTTTAAACAGCAAGTTAACATGCACCATGATGATCTACTCAAAAATCTAGTCAAGTTTCATATAAAGTTTGTTTAAATAGGAGCTACCGTCTAGAAGATATGAGCAAAACAAGTTAAGCATGGCAACGGTGCAAGATGCACCCAAACATCAAGCAAACATACTCCAAACATGTAAACAAGATGATATTATGATTCTACATGCAAAATCACACAAGTTTCGTTTAGGGCACGCTCAAAACGGAGCAACGGTTCAACACATACACTCGAAATAAGAAACAATGCGAAGCTGAAATTAACAGCCACATAGCAAATTTGGAGCAAGAAAATATATACTCTACAGCACCCAAACATGGTGACAAGAAGCATGGACATGAAGTAGACATAACCTAAAGCAAACAACTCCATTGGAGCAACTCCATAGCAGGCATGGATCAATAGCAACAAGCTACTATATTTTGAACATGACACTAAAAACCTGACAGGAATATTTTATAGCAACTTGGGAGCAAGAATTAAATACGCTACAGCAAACCAAATGAGCAAGTGAGGGCATGGATGGATAGACAACAACATATACAACAAGGAATGATCAATGGCCACCCCAAAACTAACATGGATTTGCCTAGGGCATCAAGCAAACATAGTATCAGGATCTGACAAATTCCAGACTTGGTGAAATTTCACTGTGTTAAAACAGTAACATTAGCATTGCATGTTTGCGAGCATGTTTAAGTCACCTCAAGGCATATCATGGCAAAAGGTTTGCACCACAGCAAAGATCACATGATGGAGAATCTAAAACATATGGGCATGTGACATTGGGACAAACACAACAATAGCAACGAGCTCCTCAACTAGGCATCTCGTAACAAGTTACAAAACCTAACAGCCACATGCACTTTTGCAACAGAGATAAACATGGCAAAATGAACTCTAACATGCATGCTATAGCAACCAACATGTAAAGCATCTCATGATGAACATTTTGACATATCATTTGCTTCATTTGGATAAACATGCACCAAGTTATCACATCTCAAACATGGCATGAAAATAACAAGTAGCAGCAGTTTATATCATGTAGCACTCTTGTCATGATGATTACGACATCTAGATGGACTCAAACAAGCATGACACAATGGAACAAAACGTAGTACACATCACCACGATCATTTTGACATATCATATGCACAAATCGGACTAGCACACTAAAAGATATAGCCATTACAAAATGTCATCAGACAACAAAATCAACAAAAGACTTAGAGGAAAAAGGTCAACCTCAGATCTGGATCGGGCTTAGCGGATTGGGCCGGAGGGGATCGGGTTGCGGGTTGCGGAGCGGGTCGGGCACTGGACCCGCTAGGGTTTCGGCCCGGTGGGTGGATCTGGATCCACACGAGCGACGGGATCCCGACGGCGGCGGCGAGCGCTCTGGCCTCCGACGACGGCGAGGGCGGTGCCGGCCGGCCAGGGGCCCGGCACAGGCGGCGACGGGGGCGGCCGAGGCGGCGCGGTGCGGAGGAAGGTGGCGGGGCGGCAAGCTGCGACCTCCGGCGACGTGGACGCGAGGGGGCGGCGAGCTTGGAGGTAGGCGGCGGCGGATCCGGCACCGGCGGCGATGGGGCGGCGGCCGGCGAGCTCCTGGCGGCGGCGCGGCGACCGGAGGCGGTGGGGTCGCGGAGGTGTGGCGCGGGGGCGCGGCCCGGATCGGTGGCGGCGGAGGGCCCGCGTCGGGCCTCGTGGGCCGGCGCGGTGGGAACGGCGACGGGACATGTGGCAGCTTGTGGTAGCTGCGGCCGTCAGCTGGACGCGTCCGGCGGCGGTCGGACGTGTCCGGCGCGGCGGGGGGGAGTAGAACTAGGGTTTTGGATGAAAAAATGGGCATGGGGGGACGTTTTTATAGGCACAAGGAGCTAGGAGACTCCAAATGGGGAGCGGTTTTTGGCCACGCGATCACAATTCGACGACCAAGATGATGGGAAGGGTTGTGCTGGGTTGGTGGGCTGTTGTGGACGGGGGTCTTGGGCCTCAAAGAAGAGGTTCTTTTAGCCCACTAGGTTAACCGTTGGAGTACCAAACGAACTCCAAACGCGACGAAACTTGATAGGCTGCCTACACGTACCAAAACAACATCGCACGACAAGTCTCACGTCATTCCGGAAACAGTACACGGCCACTCACTAAAGAAGGGCTCGGGGATGCCACGGGCACGTGTGAGAGCGTCGGATCTCGAAACGGACAACGGGAAGAGACGAGTGGGACCGGATGCAAGTGACAACACAAATGCAATGCAATGCACATGACAACATGACATGGATGAAATGCACACACGCACACGACAAAACGAAGAAACCCGAAATGAAGAAGAACTCGGAAAGGAATTGATGAAGCCAAAGTTTATATATTGCCATAATGGGAAAGTGTTACATCTGGGGCATTACAAACGCTCCTCTACTACGAAAAGATCTTGTCCCGAGATCTAGGACTGGAAGAAGGAAGGGTACTCGGAACGAAGGTGATCTTCTCGTTCCCACGAAGCTTCTCGGTCGGTATGGTGTGAACACTTAACTTTCAAGAACTTGATTGACTTGTTGCGGGTCTTGCGCTCGGTTTCTTCAAGAATAGCAACGGGGTGCTCTCGGTAATACAAGTCTTGTTGAAGATCAATCTCCTCGAACGGAATGGTGCGTTCAGGTGTCTTGAAGGACTTGCGGAGTTGAGACACGTGAAACACATCATGAACATTAGCGAAGTTGGAAGGAAGCTCGAGTTGATAGGCTAGATCGCCTCTTTTGCCAAGGATCTTGAAAGGGCCCACGTATCTAGGAGCAAGCTTGCCTTTTATATCGAACCTTTGGGTTCCTTTCATAGGAGAAACACGGAGATATACATGATCCCCAATGTTGAAGGCCAAATCATGATGCTTGCCGTCATAGTAGCTCTTTTGACACGACTGAGCGGCCTTGAGATTCTCACGCATGACTTTGCACATTTCTTCGGCTTCTGAGATCAAGTCATTGCCAAGAAGTTGACGTTCACCAGTCTCGGACCAGTTGAGAGGAGTACGCCACTTTCTTCCATGGAGGATTTCAAACGGAGCTTTGCCGGCACTTGCTTGGAAACTATTGTTGTATGAGAACTCGGCAAACGGAAGGCAATCTTCCCACTTCATGCCAAAAGGGATGACACAAGCTCTGAGCATGTCTTCGAGGATCTGGTTCACTCTTTCGACTTGACCACTAGTCCGAGGGTGAAACGCAGTGCTGAAACGGATTTTAGTGCCCATGGCTTTCTGAAAGGAGTCCCAGAACTTGGATGTGAACAAACTTCCACGGTCTGAGGAGATAACTTGAGGAATGCCATGTAAGGACACAATTCTGGAAGTGTACAACTCTGCCAGCTAAGCTGCATTGATGGATTCTTTGGCTGGAAGGAAGTGAGCTACTTTGGTAAGCTTGTCAATCACCACAAAGATAGAATCATTCCCATTCTTGGACTTGGGAAACCCAGTGACGAAATCAATTTCAATGTGGTCGAATTTCCACTCGGGAATAGGAATAGGTTGGAGGAGACCGGCTGGATGTTGATGCTCTGCCTTCACTCTTCTGCAGACATCATATTCATTCACGAATTGGGCAATCTCCCTTTTCATGCGAGTCCACCAGTAAGATTTCTTGAGGTCTTGGTACATCTTGGAACTTCCAGGATGAATAGAGAGGAGGGAGTCATGTGCTTCGTTCATTATGAGCTTCCTGAGATCACCCTTGGGAACCACAAGTCTGTCCTCAAAGAACAAGGTGTCTTTCTCATCAATGCGATAGCACTTGTATTTGGGAGTACCCTTTGCAATACCGTGTTTCACTTTCTGCACCATAGCATCATTGAGCTGGGCCTCACGGATCTGATCTTTCAATGTAGGAGCAACTTGAATATTTGCAAGAAAACCTTGCGGAACAACTTGGAGGTTGAGCTTCCTGAATGCTACACAAAGCTCAGGCTGGAACGGCTTGATAAGGAGACTGTTGCAATATGCCTTTCTGCTCAAGGCATGTGCAATGACATTGGCCTTCCCAGGTGTGTATTCGATGCTTGGATCATACTCTTGGATCATCTCAACCCAACGAGTCTGGCGAAGGTTCAGGTTCGGCTGTGTGAAGATGTACTTCAAGCTCTTGTGATCGGTGAAGATGTCCACTTTTCTTCCCAACAGAAGGTGTCTCCACGTGATCAAGGCGTGTACCACAGCTGCTAGCTCGAGATCATGTGTGGGGTAGTTCTTCTCACTTGGCTTCAATTGATGAGAAGTGTATGCCACAATTTTCTTGTCTTGCATAAGCACACCACCAAGTCCTTTGAAGAGAAGCATCACAGAATACTTCGTAGGGCTTGGACTCATCTGGAGGGGTAAGAACTGGAGCAGAGATGAGCTTTTCTTTGAGAGTTTTTAATGCCACATCACAATCCAGAGACCAGTAGTACTTGACATTCTTCTGCAACAAGTTGGAGAGAGGCTTTGCAATCTTGGAGAAGTTCTCAACGAACCTTCCGCAATAGCTAGCGAGACCAAGAAAGCTTCGGAGTTGCTTGACGTTCTGAGGAGGTTCCCAGTTGACAATGGCTTCAACTTTCTCAGGGTTGATAGAAATACTCTCAGCAGAAATGATATGGCCAAGATATAAGACCTTATCGAGCCAGAATTCGCACTTGGAGAACCTGGCATAGAACTTATGTTCATGGAGCCTGTTGATAACCAAACGGAGGTGCTTTTCATGATCCTCTTCATTCTTGGAGAATACCAAGATATCATCCAGATAGACGAGCACAAATTCGTTGGTGTAGGGGTTGAATATGTAGTGCATCATTCTCGAGAAGGTGGGTGGAGCATTAGCGAGGCCAAAAGACATGACTGTGTATTCATAGGAGCCGTAGCTTGTTTTGAATGCAGTCTTGTGAATATCTTCTTCACGGATGCGGATCTGGTGATAACCCATCCGGAGATCGAGCTTCGAGAAAATTTTAGCTCCTTTGAGCTGCTCGAACAATTCATTGATGTTGGGGAGCGGATACTTGTTCTTTATTGTCTTCTTGTTCAATGGCCGGTAATCAACGCAAAGGCGCTCCGTGCCATCCTTCTTCTTGACAAATAAGACACCACAACCCCAAGGAGAAGTGCTAGGCCTGATTAGACCCATACGCTCTTGCTCATCGAGTTGTTTCTTCAACTCCTTCAACTCTTCAGGGGAGAGCTTGTATGGACGCCGGCATGCTGGCTCGGTACCAGGCTCGAGTTCAATGACGAATTGAACTTGACGATGCGGAGGCATGCCTGGAAGCTCTTCAGGGAAAACATCTTCATATTCATTGACCACCGGAATTGGAGAGATGGCATTAATCTCGCCCTTGTCATTGAGAGAGAATAGCCTGATTGTGTTATCTCGAGAGGCGAAGATAATCGCGTCTTCATCGGAATGAGTAAGCTTGACTTCCTTATTTGCACAATCAATGTGAGCATCATGCTGAGAAAGCCAATCCATCCCAATAATAAGATCAATGTCGGAGTTGCCGAGAACAACCGGAGAAGCCAGAAAGCGGTAATCACCCATGCGAATAGATACATTCGGAACAACTGAGTTAGAAGTCATTTGCAAACCCGGAGAAATGATCTTTAGCGGTCTAGGAATGCTCTCCGAAACCAAATCATGCTTAGCAACAAATGGTCTTGAAATGAAAGAAAGCGATGCACCCGAATCAAACAATACTTTTGCAGGGATAGAGTTAACTGGAAGATTACCAAGTATCACATCTGAAGAATTCTCTGCTTGAGCTGCATTCATCAGATTCACTCTTGCAACCTTGGGATTGTGCTTGATAATAGTAGTGCTGACAGGTGGAGGAGGCGGAAGGCGCCTTGGGTTGAGGCACTTGTTAGCATAGTGACCCTTCTGGCCGCACTTGTTGCAAATCACTTCTGAGAGAGGACGGTGATAAGGAGCACTTGACTTCGAAGCTTGAAATTGATTCTTTGACTGGTTTCTTGGGTTGGGTGGGTGGGAGAAATCACGGCCACCAGAATTCTTGTTGTTGTTGTTGGGAGCTCGGATCACTGGAGGAGGTGGAAGCCAAAACTTCTGTTGCTTTGCGACCACTTGAGAAGAAGAGGAGGAGTGAACAGCATCTCTGATCCTCTTTTTGGAAGCTTCCATCTTGAGCTGGGCTGCCTCTTGCTTAAGTGTCATGTTATAGAATTGATCAAACTCATCAGGCTCAAACAAGGTGAGGGCTAGTTGGAGTTCATCCTTCAGACCACCACGGAACTGATAGATCTTGCTCTTGGCATCTGGGATGTCTTGCTTGGCATAGCGGGCAAGGTTCTGGAACTTGACATTATATTGGCAGACAGTCATTGAGCCTTGCTTCAGGTTGCGGAATTGCTCATGCATACCCTCGATGACACTTGTTGGAATGTGATGAGAGCGAAAGTCCTTGCAGAAGTCATCCCAGGAGATTACCCGTCCCTCTCTGGAATCTTTGTACTGCTGCCACCAATCAGCGGCTTGGTCCTTGAGTTGGAAGGCTGCAAACTTCACATAGTCCTCGGGCCTGACGTTACTGCACTCGAAATGCTTTTTGATATCTGTTATCCAGTCTTCAGCATCTAGAGGGTCCACACAGTAACTGAATGCCTTCGGTTGGTTTGCCAGAACTGGTTGAGCGTAGCAAAGTGAGGTTGGTTGAACAAATTGCCTTGGCCTTGGTTCCCATGAGCACCCTGATTTGCTTGATTTGCTTGAATGTTCTGCATCATTTGCAAAAGCATCTGGGTGTTCTGGTTCATCGCTTGCATAATTGCTCTCCAGGACTCAGACGGAGGAGGAGGGGAAGGAGGACGATCAGGAACCTCTTCACCCTCTGGGTTAGCGTTGGGAACCCTTTTAGGAGCCATCCTGAATGAGATGACAACTATTAGCCATTGCTTGAAAGAATATAAAAGCTGAATCAACGGCTAGAAATTGCAACACAGTCTTCACAAGAACATTCGAACAAGATGAACGAATGTAATCCACAGTTTAATGATACAACAATCTTCACGAGAAGCCACTTGGGAGAACAAATGGTAAATAAAAAACAACAAGGAGCAGATAGAACAAATACAAGATAGAAGCTTCGTTCGACATATTCGTGCTGAAAGCTTATGGAACGTGTTACAAAAAGGGTTTTGCAATCCCCGGATCAGCATAGCCAAGGACCCTTTAAGATGCAACTCCCGATCGGAACAACGCCCATAAAACTACTTCACTCAATGTAGAACCCCGAACTCCATATCATGCATTCGTTGGAAGAATGCCTAGAACTACAAGATGAACCCACCTATTAATTTCCGAAAGTTTCCAGTTATGCAATCAGGTGTTGGGGATACAGGGGAAGCATCGCGCACTCAACTCTAATCCTACATCCAGCTGTATCCATCCTTCAACACATAACCAGTTATTTCCTGAAACCGTTTACCTCGGACCTTCGAAACGCATCTACTATACAAGCTATAGAAATACTCCCGAACTACCTCTCCAGTACTGGGTGATGTCCGGGTTATCTTGCCACTAACCACATAGGAGAGTTTTCGATGTCGGCCGTCTTAAGTATTCCAGAACTGATGCGATATATTTGTGACGACAACACCTCGGAGCTCAACTCCCCGAGACACTGCCACAACCCCTAAATGATAGGAGGCATCGAGAACAATGTTCTCGTCACAAAGACATCAGAACAATCCAACCAATACCCGCGTGATCCTAAATTTTTTTTGGTGAATTTTGAGAGTAGAAGAGACAAGAGTAATCGTCAGGAGTCCTCACCAGAGTGAAAAGAGATGAGAAGCAAAAGAAATCCTACTCTCCGATATACATATAGGACTCAAAACATTTTTATGTGTGTGCCTAGACTCAACCGTCAACGATTCGATCAATCAGTGGGGGCTTCTAGGTCGGAGAAGGCTCTGAATACCAACTTGTAATGCCCAGGATGGGACTATACCTCCTACGTGTCGAGGCACGACTTAAAGGTATAAGCCCATTCTGGAATGATCTCAAGTTCGGTATCTTTGCACGACTCATGTAAAAATAGGGATGAAATTGCAATAGGATAGTTGGCTTACACTCGCCACGTCACACAATACATTACATAAGCAAATCATCATCCAAATAACATCACAACCCGACTATGGGTGAATATCCAAATGAAAGATACCAAATACATAAAGCCACAAGTCCGAATTGCCCCTAGTAGAAACCACTACTGATCATCGGGATAGTGCACATAGTAACGGCTACGTTCTTCATCGAACTCCCAGTACGGGTCCGTACCGTCACCAGAGTAGTTCACCAAGGTACCTGCATCTGGTGTTGTGTAGAATCTGTGAGCCACGGAGGACTCAGCAATCCCGTTCCCGGGTAGCAAAACTATCTAAGCCTTGGGTGTGGAACAAGGCTGAAGAAAGATAAAAGGTTGCAGCTGCACTAGCACTAGCTTACGTGTTAAGAGCGAGAAGAGAAGTGCCACGAGCGACAAGGTGATCACTAAGTGATCCTATCTAAGCACGTCAAACATAACCGCACCGTGTTCACTTCCCGAACCCCTTTCGGAAAATGACCGTCACGGTTACTCACACTGGTAGTGTATTCTGAACATGGTGTCAAGTTTTCTACAACCGGATATTAACAAATTCCCATCTGCCACGTAACCGCGGGCACGACTTTCAAAAGTTCAAAACCCTGCAGGGGTATTCCAACATGGCCCATTACAAGCCCATGATCCGCGGAGTCGCAACTCCAAGGTGGGAAGTCCCGAGTATCCTCGGAATCCCATGCTCAAGATATTCCGACTAAGGTAAAACTAATCCAGCAAGACCTCCCGGCGTGCCGACACCCTGACAGTAGCCGCGCGCATCTAGTCTTAGGCCACGACCGGATGAGCACTACGTACAGATACCGAAGACCCCAGCAAGCTGGGTGGCACCGCAAGTGGCTCTAGTTTGGACCAACACTCAAATCGAGCACTGGCCCAGGGGGTTGATTAATTAATCCTCGGGTTAATTACTCCCTCGGTAAGTTTTAGTTGTTAGGAAAATGGAGTACCAATGTCGGGCCTCGCTGGAAGAGTTTTAGCGCTAAGCGGGTTATCGAGGGGGTCCCATAACCCTAACCGTGTGAGGAACGCAAAATCAAGGAACATAACACCGGTTTACACGGTTCCTAGGGCGGCATGAGTGGAAGAAATCACCAAGCAAGAGGCTTAGCCTTCCACCCATTACCAATATATAGATGATTTCATTTAATAGATATATAGTGTGATATCCCAACATAACTTCAACATGAAGCAAGAATCTTCAAATCTTCTCCTGCAACTAGCAATGCTATAAGAGGGGCTGAGCGAAGCCTACGTAGCCAATCAAAAGTTTGCATAGGTTGGGTGGTTAGACAGATTCATGGTTACAATAGGAGGCTGACAGACAAACATGGGCATTGAGGCAATAAACTAAAGAGCGAGACTTCTAGCAATAGGCAAAGATAGTAATGATATCTGGGTCAGGTCATCTTGCCTGTCGAGTCGTCGATGGGATCGTAAGACGGCTCCTCGTACTCAACCTCGGTAGTAACCTCGTTCTCGTACTCGGTCTCGGCTTCCGACTCTACTCAACACAAGAACACAATGAGGCACGAAATCAAACAAGATGCAATGTGCAATCAACATGACGCAAGTCTGATGCACTTATGATGCATGACAAGTCTATATATGATGCAATACAAGGCAAGATAGGAAGCACAGAGAAACAACACAAGAACATGACAATGTGCTGAAGCAAGTATGATGCAAGACAAGTCTATATATGATGCAAAACATGGCAAGGCAGGAAGCACAGAGAAACAACACAAGAACAACAAGTTTAAATGAGGCCGGAATCCACATATAGCGAATCCGGTAAGTCCTCATATGCATAAGTTGAAAATGGTCCAGATCTGAACAAACCTTAAGTTAAAGTTGTTAAACAGCAAGTTAACATGGACCATGGTGATCTACGCAAAAATCTAGTCAAGTTTCATATAAAGTTTGTTTAAATCGGAGCTACGGTCTAGAAGATATGAGCAAAACAAGTTAAGCATGGCAATGGTGCAAGATGCACCCAAACATCAAGAAAACATACTCCAAACATGTAAACAAGATGATATTATGATTCTACATGCAAAATCACACAAGTTTCGTATAGGGCACGCTCAAAACGGAGCAACGGTTCAACACATACACTCGAAACAAGAAACAATGCAAAGCTGAAACTAACAACTACATAGCAACTTTGGAGAAAGAAAATATATACTCTACAGCACCCAAACATGGTGAAAAGAAGCATGGACATGAAGTAGACATAACCTACAGCAAACAACTCCATTGGAGCAACTCCATAGGAGGCATGGATCAATAGCAACAAGCTACTACATTTTGAACATGACACTAAAAAACTGACAGAAATATTTATAGCAACTTGGGAGCAAGAATTAAATAAGCTACAGCAACCCAAATGAGCAAGTGAGGGCATGGATGGATAGACAACAACATATGCAACAAGGAATGATCAATGGCCACCCCAAAACTAACATGGATTTGCCTAGGGCATCAAGCAAACATAGCATCAGGATATGACAGATTCCAGACTTAGTGAAATTTCACTAAGTGTTAAAACAGTAACATTAGCATGGCATGTTTGCGAGCATGTTTAAGTCACCTCAAGGCATATCATGGCAAAAGGTTTGCACCACAGCAAAGATCACATGATGGAGAATCTAAAACATATGGGCATGTGACATGGGGACAAACACAACAATAGCAACGAGCTCCTCAACTAGGCATCTCGTAACAAGTTACAAAACCTAACAGCCACATGCACTTTTGCAACAGATATAAACATGGCAAAATAAACTCTAACATGCATGCTATAGTAACCAACATGTAAAGCATCTCATGATGAACATTTTGACATATCATTTGCTTCATTTGGATAAACATGCACCAAGTTATCACATCTCCAACATGGCATGAAAATAACAAGTAGCAGCAGTTTATATCATGTAGCACTCTTGTCATGATGATTACGACATCTAGATGGACTCAAACAAGCATGACACAATGGAACAAAACGTAGTACACATCACCACGATCATTTTGACATATCATATGCACAAATCGGACTAGCACACTAAAAGATACAACCATTACAAAATGCTATCAGACAACAAAATCAACAAAAGACTTGGAGGAAAAAGGTCAACCTCAGATCTTGATCGGGCTTAGCGGATCGGGCCGGAGGGGATCGGGTTGCGGGTTGCGGAGCGGGTCGGGCGCGGGACCCGCTAGGGTTTCGGCCCGGTGGGTGGATCTGGATCCACGCGAGCGACGAGATCCCGACGGCGGCGGCGAGCGCTCTGGCCTCCGGCGACGGCAAGGGCGGTGCTGGCCGGCGAGGGGCACGGCACCAGCGGCGACGGGGGCGGGTGCGGCCGAGGCGGCACGGTGCGGAGGAAGGCGGCGGGGCGGCGAGCTGCGACCTCCGGCGACGTGGACGCGAGGGGGCGGCGAGCTTGGAGGTAGGCGGCGGTGGATCCGGCACCGGCGGCGATGGGGCGGCGGCCGGCGAGGTCCTGGCGGCGGGGCGGCGACCGGAGGCTGTGGGGTCGCGGAGGTTCGGCGCGGGGGCGCGGCCCGGATCGGCGGCGGCGGAGGGCCCGCGTCCGGCCTCGCGGGCCGGCGCGGTGGGAACGATGGCGAGACACGTGGCAGCTTGTGATAGGTGCGGCTGTCGGCTGGACGCGTCCGGCGGCGGGCGGACGTGTCCGGCGCGGCGGGGGGGAGTAGAACTAGGGTTTTGGACGAAAAATGGGCATGAGGGGACGTTTTTATAGGCACAAGGAGTTAGGAGACTCCAAATGGGGAGCGGTTTTCGGCCACGCGATCACAATTCGACGACCGAGATGATGGGAAGGGTTGTGCTGGGTTGGTGGGCTGTTGTGGAGGGGGTCTTGGGCCTCAAAGAAGAGGTTCTTTTAGCCCACTAGGTTAACCGTTGGAGTACCAAACGAACTCCAAACGCGACGAAACTTGACAGGCGGCCTACACGTACCAAAACAACATCGCACGACAAGTCTCATGTCATTCCGGAAATGTTACACGGTCACACACGAAAGAAGGGCTCGGGGATGCCACGGGCACGTGTGAGAGCGTCGGAACTCGAAACGGACAATGAGAAGAGACGAGTGGGACCGGATGCAAGTGACAACACAAATGCAATGCAATGCACATGACAACATGACATGGATGAAATGCACACACGCACACGACAAAACGAAGAAACCTGAAATGAAGAAGAACCCGGAAAGGAATTGATGAAGCCAAAGTTTATATATTGCCATAATGGGAAAGTGTTACATCTGGGGCATTACATCGGCCCCCTTGGCCCACTTGGTGCACGCCACCGGCTCTCGCTCTACGCGGCAGATGCGATTCTGCTCATTAGACCATGTCCGTCGGAGATGCATGCTACCACATCAAGCTCATCCACTGCTTCGGGATCACCTCGGGCCTTCATTGCAACCTCAACAAAAGCTCGCTTTCCTTGATCCATTGCAATGCTGGGGAGATCCCGGACGTGATCGCTGCTGCCGATTATGCCATCAAAGATTTGCCTATCACCTACCTGGGATTGCCCCTCTCCTTCAAGGCCTTGACTCGCGTTGAGCTGCAGCCTCTGGTCGACCGAATTGCAGCGCAGCTACCCACTTGGAAGGCCTCCCTTCTTCGCCGCGCTGGTCGCCTCACTCTAGTCAATTCGAAGCTCTCGGCCATGCCCATCTTCCACATGGTGGCTCTTGATCTTCCCCCCTAGTTCTTCAAATGTGTTGATAAGCTCCGGAGGGGCTTATTCTAGCAAGGGATGGATGATGCGAAAGGCGGGTGTTGCCTGGTTGCTTGGAACATCAGTTGCATGCCCAAGTCATATGGAGGGCTGGGCATGCTGAACCTACCACTGCTGAACCAGGCCCTCCGCATGCGTTGGGTATGGTTTGAGAAGACGGTGCTGGACAAGCCTTGGCTAGGGCTGTAGATGCCCATTCAACCGGTGAGTCAGAGCCTTGCGCTTGCGGCTCTCCGCTGCCAGGTTGGGAATGGAGAGGGAGTAAACTTCTGTCATGATTGGTGGATCGATGGCCGTAGCGTCGCGTAGATTGCTCCCCACCTGCTACCGTTCGTCAGGCCCGCTGGCAGAGCGTTGTGTGTGGCGCAACTCCTTCTCGACAGCACGTGGGTCGACGAGATCTGAGGCACCCCTTCCATGCCGGCGATAGCAGAATTCTTGGAGCTATGGGAGCTGATCCACCGCACAAACCTCTTCGACGAGGCCGATTCCTTCTCTTGGAGGCTGGGCAGCGCGTGCGTTTACTCTGCCCACGACACATATGTCGCCTTCTTCCTCGCGAAGGAGCGAGCTCCTTGTGCTGATGAAATCTAGAGATCATGGCCCCCCTTGGAGATCAAGATCTTCGCTTGGTTGGCGGTGCGAGGTCGTCTTTGGACTGCGGACAGGCTTGCGCGCCGTAATTTGCCTCATACCAGGCTCTGCCAGTTATGTTGCCAGGTGGACGAAGACACGACGCACATGCTACTTGGTTGCCCCTTTTCCAGGGAGGTGTGGTATCACATGCTCCTACCCCTGCGCTTGCACTAGTTCACACCCGATGGCTCCACCTCCTTGGCTGACTGGTGGCCGATGATAGGGGCTTCATCTCCGGCTATCCAGCGTCGAGAGCTCAACACTCGCGTCACCGCAACCTTGCGCTTCATCTAGCTAGAGCGAAATGCTAGGGTTTTTGAGCGCAAATCCACCTTATCTGTGGCCATTGTTTCTAACGCCAAAGCAGAGCTTGCGTTGTGCTTATCGGCGAGGGTAGTAGGCGGGCATCCGTTTCAAGTCCACTAATAGCGCTCCCCTCATGTTGTAGTGGTATGCGTCTGTCGTCAAGGCGCACGACCATCTCTTTTTAACGAACTATCAGGCCTGTAACCCTTATCTTCTTAATGGAAAAGACATGCATTGCTCATGCATGTTATTGAAAATGTGTGTCGACATGGTGTTGCTTTACCGGGGCAGTCAGCCCATCACGGGCTTCAGAACATGAATTGGCATGGAATTGGGCGGGCATGCGTGTTATGGTCGTAGTACGGTTTCTCTCTATTGATTGATCTCACATACTAGTATCACATAGCCTCAGTTTTTTTAATCATGAACTAGTATGTATTATAAATAAAATAAAGTAACAAATATGTACAAAGAAATACAAAAGCTCAAAATGAACCAAAGTTAACCAACGCCAGTTCCATTGATCAATCCAGGAGCATTTGAGCTTGAGATTAAAAACTCCACGTCCGATTCTATGAAAGTATCCTTCTAATCTCGAGCTCAAATGCTCCTGCTATGAACAGTAAATTAAAAAAACTAGGAACATTTAAAAAAAATCTGATTTTTTTGGCAAACTTTAAGAAATGTCTGAAGTGGAAGGAAAGTTTCATCATGAAATAACATTGGAGCAAGTCATGCAAAAAAAGCGTTTTAACAAATTCAGAGCTTTAAAATGTATTTGAAAGTAACATTTCCAGAGCATCGATTTTCTTTGCCATGCCTTGCACCGATGTGATTTCGTGATGAATTTTTGCATGCACTCCAAACATTCTTCAAAATTTACCACAAAAAATTAAGAATTATTTGAATTATTTTTTAATTTTTTAATTTAAAATTCATCCAAGAGCATTTGAGCTCGAGATTAGAAACTCCACGTCCTTGATTCTATGCTTAACCAACAAGAGGTTATAACCAGCAAGAGGTCATTCCAGAGTAGTCTGCTCCATGACAATATGGAAGGTGTCTGAGGCTTGATTTAGAGTTTTTCTACATCAAATAGGCTGACAGTATCATAATAGTATCATCAGCATAGTGGATCATTGGAAAATGTTGGTAGTGTGGTGTGACAATAGGTTGACTAATGAGAGCATGTTGCATAGAAGTATTAAGGATGTACTGTAGGAGATCAGCAACTAATATACAAAGAGAAGGGGAGATAGAGGATCCCTTTGTCTGACGCCTCTCTTACACATAAACTGTTTGCCAAGGACCCCATTGAGAAGCACATATGAGAGGATCGTGTCCATCCACATTAGTATCTGGGCCAAAACCTCTAGCAATCGAGATTTCTTGATGGTTTAATGTTAAATTGTGTCAGCTGCTTTCTAAAAATCTAACTTCAAAATAAGTAGTTCTTTCCTAGAGGAGTGGCATTGGTGAGATGAAGTTGGGTAAGAAGAAAGGAAGGAAGGAGAGAGTGGGTAGCCGTTGTACCATGTCATTTACCGGCTCCAACTTGGATGCCTTTTCTGTCCCTCGTTCCTCGCTTGAGTAGTCGTGAAAGACTTGCTAGCTCGGTTCTTGGTGTATGATACATCTCAAACATGTCCATAACTAATGAAGTATTAATACTTTATTTATGTTTCCGGCATAATATTTATTTGGACTAACCTAGTAATCCAGTGCCAGAGGATAGTTTATATTTTGTGTTTTTAGGTGAAAATTCACGGAGCCAGAATTACTGGAATTTTTTTGCAAGTTATCAATAATACCTAAATAGTTCATCCCCACTAACCAATTTTTTTTACTATTATCCCCACTAACCAATTTAACTAAACATGCAGCCTACCCACATAAGCATCCATTCTCCTATGGCCACGTCAAACCCTCCACTTCGCTAATCGTTCCAATTCTACTTGCATGTATTTTCTTTCTGCCCTCGTAGTCCACCAACATCACCATAAAATAAATCCTACAGTCGTTTGACTAGCCACCGGGTAGCCCAAGATTTGATCTCCCGTAGTCCATGCTTTCAAGTTGGCCCCGCTTTCCTTGGCTCCCAGAGGGACGCATGAGGCATCTTCCCCAAAATCTCTTGGCTTTTACCATGCTACAGTACAGAGGGGTGTAAAAAGGACGACGCAAGGGAGGTGCCCTCCGACATCGGATCTGGTGTTTCCCTTCGCTTTCAGCAGCCGATTCAATGTAGAGCAGCTGCTGGGAACTGGGATCCCTATGTGGAGGTGTACATAGGGTAAGGTTAAGGGGTGTGGTGTCATGTTGTCATCAATCTGGTGGGGGAGGTGGTGGAAAGTGCAATAAGGGATGGACGGGCTTCTCTCCGTCCTTACGGTGTCAGATACGTTGTCGGCGAGGAGCCGAAGTCGTATTCTATCGCGGATCCGGTTAACCAGAGTCTGTGGTTGTGGTTCTCGTCGTCAAAAGCTACATCAATATGGAGGCGACTCCCGGCAAGGCGGCTGTTGCTGGGGCTTCAGTGCCTATTTTGGGACGAGGTTTACGGCAACCCGCCGCGTCTCCGACGATCTGAAGTCTTGGCAGAGACATGGGAAATCGAATCTATAGGATTATACCAGACTGATGCGCCAAAATCCAATCTTTAATTCTGTTTGCTAGAACATGACATACATGCGGCCACAAAAGCCTTTGATGGCGATGCTCATAATGGTTTTTTGACGGATGCTCAAGCAGACAGAGAGCAGCTGATACGTCTCCAATGTATCTATAATTTTTTATTGTTCCCTACTATTATATTATCAATCTTGGATGTTTTATCTGCATTATTATGCTATTTTAAATCATTTTTTGGGACTAACCTATTAACTTAGGGCCAAGTGCTAGTTGTTGTTGTTTCCTTGTTTTTGTCTTTACAAAAAATCAGTACCAAACGAAGTCCAACTGGAACGAAACTTTTTGATGGTTTTTCTTGGACCACAAGACACCATGGAAGATTCAAGAGGAGTCTAGAGGAACCACAAGGCGGCGACAAGCTCAGGGGGCGCGACTCCAAGCTTGTGGGCCCCTCATGGAACCCCTAACCCTAAGTCTTCTTCTATAAATTCTCAAATATTCTTGGAAGACCAGAGAGCGACCCAAAATAGTTTTTCCACAGTCGCTAGTTTTTGTCTTCATGAGATCCCATCTGGGGACCTTTTCCGGTACTCTGCCGAAGAGGGATTCAGTCACGGAGGACTTCTATATCAACCTTGTTGTCCTTCCTATGATGTGTGAGTAGTTTACCACAGACCTACGGGTCCATAGCTAGTAGCTGTTGGGGAACGTAGTATTTTAAAATTTTCCTACGATCACGCAAGATCTATCTACCAGATGCATAGCAACGAGAGGGAAGAGTGTGTCTACGTACCCTCGTAGATCGGAAGTGGAAGCGTCAAGTGACGCGGTTGATGTAGTCGAACTTCTTCGCGATCCAACCGATCAAGTACCGAATGTACGGCACCTCCGCGTTCAGCACACATTCAGCTTGATGACGTCCCACGAGCTCTTGATCCAGCTGAGCTTCACGGGAGAGTTTCGTCAGCACGACGGCGTGGTGATGGATATGATGTATTTACCGGCGCAGGGCTTCGCCTAAGCACTGCGACGGTATGACCGAGGTGTGTTTCTATGGAGGGCGGCACCGCACACGGCTAGAACAATTCAACTTGTGTGTCTTTGGGTGCCCCCCTGCCCCCGTATATAAAGGAGCAAGGGAGGAGGGCCGGCCGGCCTCCTATGGTGCGGCTAGGGCAATCCTACTAGGAATAGGATTGCAATCCTATTCCTAGTAGGAGTCCACCAAGAAGAAAGAGAGGGAAAGGAAAAGAGGGAGAGGTGGCGCCCCCCAATCCTAGTCCAACTAGGATCCCTAGGTGGGGCGCCGGCCAGCCTCTATGGGCTGCCTCTCTCCTTTCCTCAAGGCCCACTATGGACCATCCCCCCTCGTAGGGGGTTCCGGTAACCCCCTCTGGCAATCCAGTTAAATCCGAAACTTTTCCGGAACACTTACGGTGTCCGAATATAGTCGTCCAATATATCAATCTTTATGTCTCGAACATTCCGAGACTCCTCGTCATGTCCGTGGTCTCATCCGGGACTCCGAACTACCTTCGGTACATCAAAACTCATAAACTCATAATACCGATCGTCATCAAACGTTAAGCGTGCGGACCCTACGGGTTCGAGAACTATGTAGACATGACCGAGACTCATCTCCGGTTAATAACCAATAGCGGAACCTGGATGCTCATATTGGCTCCTACATATTCTACGAAGATCTTTATCGGTCAAACCGCATAACAACATACGTTGTTCCTTTTGTCATCGGTATGTTACTTGCCCGAGATTCGATCGTCGGTATCTCTATACCTAGTTCAATCTCGTTACCGGCAAGTCTCTTTACTCGTTCCGTAACACATCATCTCGTGACTAACTCATTAGTCTTTTGCTTGCAAGGCTTATTGTGATGTGTGTTACCGAGAGGGCCCAGAGATACCTCTCCGACATTCGGAGTGACAAATCCTAATCTTGATCTATGCCAACACCACGAATACTTTCGGAGACACCTGTAGAGCATCTTTATGATCACCCAGTTACGGTGTGACGTTTGATAGCACACAAGGTGTTCCTACGGTATTCGGGAGTTGCATAATCTCATAGTCATAGGAACAGTTATAAGTCATGAAGAAAGCAATAGCAGTAAAACTAAACGATCATAGTGCTATGCTAACGGATGGGTCTAGTCCATCACATCATTCTCCTAATGATGTGACCCCATTGATCAAATGACAACTCATGTCTATGGTTAGGAAACATAACCATCTTTGATCAATGAGCTAGTCTAGTAGAGGCATACTAGGGACACTCTGTTTTGTCTATGTATTCACACATGTACTAAGTTTCCGGTTAATACAATTCTAGCATGAATAATAAACATTTATCATGATATAAGGAAATATAAATAACAACTTTATTATTGCCTCTAGGGCATATTTCCTTCAGTCTCCCACTTGCACTAGAGTCAATAATCTAGCTCACATCGCCATGTGATTTAATACCGATAGTTCACATCGTTATGTGAATAACACCCATAGTTGACATCGCCATGTGACCAACACCCAAAGGGTTTACTAGAGTCAATAATCTAGTTCACATCGTTATGTGATTTATACCCAAGAGTAATAAGGTGTGATCATGTTTTGCTTGTGAGAGAAGTTTAGTCAACGGGTCTGTCACATTCAGATCCGTATGTATCGCAAATTTCTATGTCTACAATGCTCTGCATAGAGCTACTCTAGCTAATTGCTCCCACTTTCAATACGCATCCAGATTGATACTTAGAGTCATCTGGATTTAGTGTCAAAGCTTGCATCGGCGTAACCCTTTACGACAAACTCTTTATCACCTCCATAATTGAGAAACATTTCCTTAGTCATCCAGTTACTAAGGATAATTTTGACCATTGTACAGTGATCTACTCCTGGATCACTATTGTACCCCCTTGACAAACTCATGGCAAGGTACACAACATGTTTGGTACACAGCATGGCATACTTTATAGAACCTATGGCTGAGGCATAGGGAATGACTTTTATTCTCTCTATATTTTTCTGCCGTGGTCTGGCTTTGAGTCTTACTCAACTTCACACCTTACAAGTCAGGCAAGAAATCCTTCTTTGACTGATCCATTTTGAACTACTTCAAAATCTTATCAAGGTATGTACTCATCAAAATTCTTATCAAGCGTCTTGATCTATCTCTATAGATCTTGATGCCCAATATGTAAGCAGCTTCACCAAGGTCTTTCTTTGAAAAACTCCTTTCAAACACTCCTTTATGCTTTCCAGAAAATTCTACATCATTTCTGATCGACAATATGTCATTCACATATACTTATCAGAAAGGTTGTAGTGCTCCCACTCACTTTCTTGTAAATACAGGCTTCACCGTAAGTCTATATAAATCTATATGCTTTGATCAACTTATCAAAGCGTATATTCCAACTCCGAGATGCTTGCACCAGTCCATAGATGGATCGCTGGAGCTTGCACATTTTGTTAGCACCTTTAGGATAGACAAAACCTTCTGGTTGCATCATATACAATTCTTCTTTCATAAATCCATTAAAGAATGCAGTTTTGTTATCCATTTGCCAGATTTCATAAAATGCGGCAATTGCTAACGTGATTCGGACAGACTTAAGCATCACTACGGGTGAGAAAGTCTCATCGTAGTCAACTCCTTGAACTTGTCGAAAACCTTTCGCAACAAGTCGAGCTTTGTAAACAGTAACATTACCGTCAGCGTCAGTCTTCCTCTTGAAGATCCATTTATTTTCGATGGCTTGCCGATCATCGGGCATGTCAACCAAAGTCCACACTTTGTTCTCATACATGGATCCCATCTCAGATTTCATGGCCTCAAGCCATTTTGCGGAATCTGGGCTCATCATCGCTTCCTCATAGTTCGTAGGTTCATCATGGTCCAGTAACATGACTTCCAGAACCGGGTTGCCGTACCACTCTGGTGCGGAACGTACTCTGGTTATCTACGAAGTTTAGCAGAAACTTGATCGGAAGTTTCATGATCATCATCATTAGCTTCCTCACTAATTGGTGTAGGAATCACTAGAACTAGTTTCTGTGATGTACTACTTTCCAATTCGGGAGAAGGTACAATTACCTCATCAAGTTCCACTTTCCTCTCTCTCACTTCTTTCGAGAGAAACTCCTTCTCAAGAAAGGATCCACTCTTAGCGACAAAGACCTTGCCTTCGGATCTGTGATAGAAGGTGTACCCAACAGTTTCTTTTGGGTATCCTATGAAGATTTACTTCTCCGATTTGGGTTCGAGCTTATCATGTTGAAACTTTTTCACATAAGCATCGCAGTCCCAAACTTAAAGAAATGACAACTTAGGTTTCTCGTCAAACCACAGTTCATACGGTGTCATCTCCACGGATTTAGATGGTGCCCTATTTAACGTGAATGTAGTTGTCTCTAATGCATAACCCCAAAAGCGATAGTGGTAGATCGGTAAGAGACATCATCGATCGCACCATATCTAATAAAGTACGGTTATGACGTTTAGACACACCATTACACTGTGGTGTTCCAGGTGGCGTGAGTAGTGAAACTATTTCACATTGTTTTTACTGAAGGCCAAACTCGCTAACTCAAATATTTTACCTCTACGATCATATCGTAGAAACTCTTATTTTCTTGTTACGATGATTCTCCACTTCACTCTGAAATTTATTTGAACTTTTCAAATGTTTCAGACTTGTGTTTCATCAAGTAGATATTCCCATATCTGCTCAAATCATCTGTGAAGGTCAGAAAATAATGATACCCGCCGCGAGCTTCAACACTCATTGGTCCGCATACATCAGTATGTATGATTTCCAACAACTCTGTTGCTCGCTCCACAGTTCCGGAGAATGGAGTTTTAGTCATCTTGCCCATGAGGCATGGTTCGCAAGCACCAAGTGATTCATAATCAAGTGATTCCAAAAGTCAATCACTATGGAGTTTCTTCATGCGCTTTACACCATTATGACCTAAACGGCAGTGCCACAAATAAGTTGCACTATCATTATTAACTTTGCATCTTTTGGCTTCAATATTATAATATGAGTATCACACGATCGAGATCCAACAAACCATTTTCATTGGGTGTATGACCATAGAAGGTTTTATTCATGTAAACAGAACAACAATTATTCTCTAACTTACATGAATAACCGCATTGCAATAAACATGATCAAATCATATTCATGTTCAACACAAACACCAAATAACACTTATTTAGGTTCAACACTAATCCCGAAAGTATAGGGAGTGTGCGATGATGATCATATCAATCTTGGAACTACTTCCAATACACATCGTCACTTCATATAGAGTCATACCTTGTTGTTGTAGTATCGAGTTGTAATTTCGTGTTGTAATGAAAGTGTGATGATCAACATTATTAGAGAATTGTCCCATGGGAGGAAAGGCTGAATCTATAAAGCTCATCCGCAAAAAAAAAGAAAAAAAAGGGGAAGGCCCAAAAAAAAGGAAAAAAGAAAAAAAAGAAAAGAAAAAAGGGACAATTGCTACTATCTTTTTCCACACTTGTGCTTCAGAGTAGCACCATGTTCTTCATTGTAGAGAGTCTCATGCTTAGTCAGTTTCATATACTAGTGGGAATTCTCATTATAGAACTTGGCTTGTATATTCCAACGATGGGCTTCCTCAAATGCCCTAGGTCTTCGTGAGCAAGCAAGTTGGATGCACACCCACTAGTTTCTTTTGTTGAGCTTTCATTCATATTTAGCTCTAGTGCATCCGTTGCATGGCAATCCCTACTCACTCACATTGATATCTATTGATGGGCATCTCCATAACCCGTTGATACGCCTAGTCGATGTGAGACTATCTCCCTCCTTTTGTCTTCTCCACAACCACCTCTATTCCACCCATAGTGCTATATCCATGGCTCACACTCATGTATTGCGTGAAAGTTGAAAGGTTTGAAAAGATAGAGTATGAAAACAAATGCTTGGCTGAAATCGGGGTTGTGCATGATATGAATATTTTTGTGTGATAATAAGGGGGCATAGCCAACACTATATGATTTTGTAGGAATAACTTTCTTTAGCCATAGTATTTTGAGAAGACATGATTGCTTTGTTAGTATTGCTTGAAGTATTGTTATTTCTTATGTCAATATAGACTATTATCTTGAATCCTTCAGATCTGAACATTCGTGCCACAATTAAGAGAATTACATTGAAAAACTATATTGGTTAGCATTCCACATCAAAAATTCTTTCTTTATCATTTACCTACTCGAGGACGAGCAGGAATTAAGCTTGGGGATGCTTGATACGTCTCCAACGTATCTATAATTTTTGATTGTTCCATGCTATTATTTATGATGTCTTGGATGTTTAATGGGCTTTATCATTCACTTTTATATCATTTTTGGGACTAACCTACTAACCCAAAGGCCATGTCCAGATTGCTGTTTTTTGCCTATTTCAGGGTTTTGCAGAAAAAGAATATCAAACGGAGTCCAAACGGAATGAAACCTTTGTGAGAGATATTTTTGGAGAAAATCACGCACGGGAAACGTTAGAACCAAGTCAGGGGACAGAGGGGCTGCCCTCGAGGGTGGGGGGCGCGCCCCCCTTCCCAAGGCGCACACCCCTGCCTCGAGGCCCCCTCGTGTGGCCCCCGGTGCCCTCCATCTTCCTATATATATCCACATACCCCAGAAACTCCATACGCAGTGAGAAAACCCTAATTCCACCGCCGTAGCTTCTGTTCCCATGGAGATCCCATCTTGGAGCCTGTTCCAGAGCTCCACCGGAGGGGGATCCACCACGGAGGCCTTCATAATCATCATCATCGCCCTCACCGTGAGTTGTGAGTAGTTTACCACAGACCTTCGGGTCCATAGCTAGTATCTAGATGGCTTCTTCTCTCTCTCTGGATCTCAATACAAAGTTCTCATCGGTCTTCGAGGAGATCTATTCGATGTAATCTCTTTTTGCGGTGTGTTTGTCGAGATCCGATGAATTGTGAGTTTATGATCAAGGTTATCTATGAAAGATATTTGGTTCTTCTCTAAACTTTTTATGTGTGCTCATAATATCCTTTCAAGTCTCTTCAAATTATTGGTATGGTTTGGCCTACTAGATCTATAGTTCTTGCAATAGGAGAAGTGCTTGGCTTTGGGTTCGATCTTGCGGTGTCCTTTCCCAGTGACAGTAGGGGCAGCAAGGCACGTATTGTATTGTTGCCATCGAGGATAAAAAGATGGGGTTTAGATCATATTTCTTGAGTTTATCCGTCTACATCATGTCCTCTTGCTTAAGGCGTTACTCTGTTCGTATGAACTCAATACACTAGATGCATGCTGGATAGCGGTCGATGTGTGGAGTAATAGTAGTAGATGCAGAATCGTTTCGGTCTACTTGTCTCGGACGTGATGCCTATATACAATGATCATGCTTAGATAGTCTCATAATTATTCACTTTTCTATCAATTGCTCGACAGTAATTTGTTTACCCACCGTAGAATATCGCTATCATGAGAGAAGCCACTAGAGAAAACTATGGCCCCCGGGTCTATTCTCAACATATCAATCTATATCTACTTTACTTTTACCGCTTTTATTTGCTGTTTTATTAAACCAAAAATACCAAAAATATTATCTTATCATCTCTATCAGATTTCACTCTCGTAAGTGACCGTAAAGGTATTGACAACCCCTTATCGCGTTGGCTGCGAAGTTCTTATTTGTTTGTGCAGGTGCGAGGGACTGGCATGTGGTCTCCTACTGGATTGATACCTTGGTTCTCAAAAACTGAGGGAAATACTTATGCTACTGTGCTGCATCTCCCTTTCCTCTTCGGGGGAATACAACGCAAGCTCAAGAGGTAGCAACGACCTTCAAGTTCTTCGTACTTAACATGAATATATTTAATGTCTTCAATTAAGGACTGAGATCGGGTCATTTCAGCATCCAACAGATCATCGCTTTTGTCTAACAGTTTTTGAATATGTTCCATAGCTTTCTGTTGTTTAGTTGCAATTTTAGCAAGTGTTTTGTAGCTAGGTTTGGATTCATAATCAGAGTGATCTTCACTTGAGGTTTGAAAGTAAGCATGCGTGAGTTAACCTTGGCACCACGTTCCATGAATCAGAAGGTGGGAGTGGAGTCATCTTCATCTATGGCATTTGTGTTGGTGACGAGACCATGATCTTTGGTGTTGAAGATAGACTTGGCAACATGTGCTAAAGCCAGAGCCAGGCTTGCCACGCCTGAGTTGGACTCCTCTTCGGACTCCACCTCTGCCTCCTCAGAAGCAGACTCCTCCTCTGAATCCATCTCTTTGCCAACAAAAGCACGAGCCTTGCCAGACGAGCTGGGCAAAGACTTTGCTCATTCTATTGATTGTCTTCATGTTCAGTCTTGGCTTCAGGCTGAGCATAGTCTTCGGAGTTATTGGGTGGAGAGATGATGATGTCATCTTCAGTTGGTTCCTCGCTGGGTATGATTTCACCTATACCCATTTGTTTGATAGATTCACTTGGAGAGGATTCATCTAGCACATTTGACAGGTGCTCTCTTTGCCAGCCGTTAGTTTCATCGAACCGCACATCTATGGTTTGAACCACTTTATAGTGAAAGAGATTGAAGACCTGATAGGTGTGCGGGTCCTTTCGTAACCAAGCATAAAACCTTCATGTGCTTTCAGTTCAAATTTGGAAGTGTGATGCGGATCCTTGATCTAGCACTTAGCACCGAAGACTCTAAAATAACTTACGTTTGGCTTCTTACCAGACAGTAGTTCATATGATGTTTTCTTGAAGAACTTGTGAAGATACACTCTGTTGATGATATGACATGCAGTATCAATGCCTTCAGGCCAGAATCTTCTTGGTGTCTTGTAATCATCAAGCATAGTGCGTGCCATCTCAATGAGAGTTTTGTTCTTGCGCTCGATGATGCCATTCTACTGAGGCGTGTATAGGGAAGAGAACTCATGCGCAATGCCTAATGTATCAAGATAGGTGTCGAGCCAAGTGTTCTTTAATTTAGTCCCATTGTCATTTCTGATGTGCTTGATCTTGATGCCATAGTTGTTCATGGCCCTATTTGCGAAGCGTCTGAAGACATCCTACACTTCAGTCTTAAACAGGATTATGTGCACCCAAGTGTATCTAGAGTAGTCATCAACTATCACGAAACCTTATAAGCAAGCAGTAGTAGTGAGAGTAGAGTAGTGAGTGGGTCCAAATAAGTCCATGTGAAGCAGCTCGAAGGGACGGGTTGTGGTTATGATTGTCTTCGAGGGATGCTTGGCCCTAGTCATCGTTCCAGCTTCACAGGCACCACATAGATGATCTTTCTTGAACTTGACGCCCTCAATGCCTATGACATGCTTCTTATTGACGAGAGTGTGTAGGTTCCTCATGCTAGCGTGACCAAGCCTTCGATGCCAAAGCCAACATTCTGAAGCTTTTGTAAGAAGACATACCGCGAGTTCTGGTCCTGCAGAGAAATCTACCATATACAGATCACCTTTTCGATGTCCTTCAAAGACTAGAGATTTGTCATCTTCCATAAGTACAAGGCAACAATATTTTTCAAATATCACAATCATATTTAGATCACACAGCATGGAGACTGACATTAAGTTGTATCCAAGTGATTCAACAAGCATTACTTTGTCCATGTGTTGATCCTTTGAGATAGCAACTCTGCCAAGTCCCAGTACCTTGCTTTTACCAGTGTCAGCGAATGTGATGTGACTTTTGGGAGAAGGACGTAGAGTTGAGTCCATGAGAAGACGTCGATCACCAGTCATGTGGTTGGTGCATCCACTGTCAATTATCCATTCAGTGGCTTCCGAAGCAGTACCCTACAAATCAGTTAGCGACATAGTCTTCACAAAGAGAAGTGTGAAGCAAAAACATTTGACGAACAAGTGGGTTATGAAAGTTTAGATCTTGGTCAGTCACGATAGGAAACTTGTCAAGAAACCATGGGACGAAATACATGGTTAAACTGTTTGGACATTTGATCCTGCGTCCCAAAATATGTTTAAGGTCCCCAGCATTGGCGTCGGAAGATGATTTTCGGCTGGAGACCCTTCCCTGCAAGAGAAGTTAATTTTTCTTAACCACCCACATCTTTAGGGGTGGCTTAGAAGCAATAAGTCTAAGAGCAGAATCTAAGAATTTTGGCTTGGGAGCCCTAGCAAATAACCTTGCATGAGGTGAATAATACTCATATGAATAAGCAGAAAAGTTCTTCGTTTTATGAACATAGCGGTTTGATGAAACACACTCATATTCATAAGTCTGAGTATGATTTCCCTGCAAAACATTGGCGTTAGGGTGACTCTGTTGAGTCCTCTATCTGTATGAAGCCTTTGGTCTAGGGTTTGTCTTCTTCCTAGGTGGTGTCATGATGACATTCACAGGAAGATTCTCAAGACAACTTTTGGGCACCCAGATCTTCTTCATTGGTGG
Source organism: Secale cereale (assembly GCA_902687465.1). Taxonomy (NCBI): domain Eukaryota; kingdom Viridiplantae; phylum Streptophyta; class Magnoliopsida; order Poales; family Poaceae; genus Secale; species Secale cereale. Next base: position 459,472,336 of record LR738712.1, read on the forward strand.
CCCATTCCTGCAGTTAGTACCAATATACCTGGCAAACACTTCACCATTCTACTTCTTAAACAGTTTATAGTTTGCATCAAATGATTCATCAATAATGATTGGGTTAGCACAAGTGAAGCTAGATAAAGTGGATGGATATACTGGTGGACCTTTTGCAGCAGCCCATGTGGTTTTGGGATACTGCTCAGGCTTCCAGTAGGAACCATCAACATTCATTTTCCTTTCGAATCCAACACCCTCTTTCCTAGGGTTTCTGTTTAGAATCTGCTTCTTTAGGGCATCACAAAGTGTCTGATGCCCTTGAAGACTTTTGAAGATTCGTGTTTCAAGCAATGTCTTCAACCTCGCATTCTCATCAGCAATAGTAGTGGTATCCTGCTTGGAGGGGTTAGTTACCACATCAGCAGTTGAAGATATTGCAATAGTAGCAGCAGTAGAACATTCAGCAACAGAGTTAGCGTTATCATGCTCAAGGCATTTTAGGCATGGTGGTTCAAATCCTTCCTGAGCGGGACTGGTTTTTTGAGCACGAAGTGACTCGCTCTCTTTTTGAAGATCTTCATGAGCCACTCTCAATTTCTCAAGTTGTTGCTTCCTTTGAAGATAATCATAGGAAAGCTTTTCATGAGTAGTTGAGAGCGTTTCATGACGACTGATACGTCTCCAACATATCTATAATTTTTGATTGTTCCATGCTATTATTTATGAAGTCTTGGATGTTTAATGGGCTTTATCATTCACTTTTATATCATTTTTGGGACTAACCTACTAACCCAAAGGCCCAGTCCAGATTGTTGTTTTTTGCCTATTTCAGGCTTTTGCAGAAAAAGAATATCAAACGGAGTCCAAACGGAATGAAACCTTCGCGAGAGATATTTTTGGAGAAAATCACGCATGGGAAACGTCAGGACCAAGTCAGGGGATAGAGGGGCTGCCCTCGAGGGTGGGGGGCGCGCCCCCCTTCCCAAGGCGCGCCCTCCTGCCTCGAGGCCCCCTCGTGTGGCCCCCGGTGCCCTCCTTCTTCCTATATATATCCACATACCCCAGAAACTCCATACGCAGAGAGAAAACCCTAATTCCACCGCCGTTGCTTCTATTCCCGTGGAGATCCCATGTTGGAGCATGTTCTGGAGCTCCATCGGAGGGGGATCCACCATGGAGGCCTTCATCATCATCATCATCATCGCCCTCACCATGAGTTGTGAGTAGTTTACCACAGACCTTCGGGTCCATAGCTAGTATCTAGATGGCTTCTTCTCTCTCTCTGGATCTCAATACAAAGTTCTCATCGGTCTTCGAGGAGATCTATTCGATGTAATCTTTTTTTGCGGTGTGTTTGTCGAGATCCGATGAATTGTGAGTTTATGATCAAGGTTATCTATGAAAGATATTTGGTTCTTCTCTGAACTTTTTATGTGTGCTCATAATATCCTTGCAAGTCTCTTCGAATTATTGATTTGGTTTGGCCTACTAGATCTATAGTTCTTGCAATGGGAGAAGTACTTGGCTTTGGGTTCAATCTTGCGGTGTCCTTTCTGAGTGACAGTAGGGGCAGCAAGGCACGTATTGTATTCTTGCCATCGAGGATAAAAAGATGGGGTTTACATCATATTGCTTGAGTTTATCCGTCTACATCATGTCATCTTGCTTAAGGCGTTACTCTGTTCGTATGAACTCAATACACTAGATGCATCATGGATAGCGGTCAATGTGTGGAGTAATAGTAGTAGATGCAGAATCGTTTCGGTCTACTTGTCTCGGACGTGATGCCTATATACAATGATCATGCCTAGATAGTCTCATAATTATTCACTTTTCTATCAATTGCTCGACAGTAATTTGTTTACCCGACGTAAAATATCGCTATCACGAGAGAAGCCACTAAAGAAAACTATGGCCCCCGGGTCTGTCGGTGTATTTGGATCGACACCTATGGGATCACAAGAATCCCTACTACGGTTGTGGGGCGCGGGGTTCAGAGAAGAGCAGATCTAACAGTCAGGACACGATTCCTTTACCCAGGCTCGGGCCGCAAAGATGCGTAAAACCCTACTCCTGCTTTGGTGGATTATATGTTTGAGTTCTTCAGCTAGTGAGGAGCTCCAAAAGAGTCGTGAGGAGTTCTAAAAAGCCGAATCCTTCTCCTGGTCACCTTGGGCCTCCTTTTATAGGAAAAGGGGTCGTCAAAGTGGCACACAGGAGGTGGAAAGGGTACAGTGATGCGAGGTTATCCCTCGCATTACACGACAAGGCGCATTTAATGCACTTAGCTTAGGTGTCCTTGCTTTATCGGGGATGGGGGGAGACGTCCGTCTTGTCCGTCGCCGCTCCTCCTCGTGTTGACACGCGCCCTGGCCAGCGGTGCCTGAGGTGCCATGTAGGCAGACAGGCAGCTGAGGTGGCGCAACGGCGGGTCTCCACGAAGATCTGTGGATTGCCACGCAGGAGCCTGTCCAGCTGGTCGGGTAGGCAGCTGCGTGGGTCGGTGGAACCCGGCTGGTGCGGGCCTGATGGTGGCCCTGCGGTTGTCCTCAGTAAGGGCCTTTCCGGGGCTCCGGCAAGGGTCCTGCCGTGGCGCCTGCTGTCATCCCCGGCAAGGTGCTGTTGGGGAACGTTGCATGGAAAACAAAAATTTTTCTCTACGTTCACCAAGATCAATCTAGTAGATGCAACTACGAGGGGAGAGTAGGATCCACATACCCTTGTAGATCGCTAAGCGGAAGCGTTATGAACGCGGATGATGGAGTCGTACTCGCCGCGATTCAGATCGCCGAAGATCCTAGCACCGAAGCAACGGTGCCTCCGCGTTCTTCACACGTACGGCTCGGGGACGTCTCCTCCTTCTTGATCCAGCAAGGGGTGGAGGAGAGGTTGATGGAGAACCGGCAGCACGACGGCGTGGTGGTGATGGTGGAGAAGAACTCCGGCAGGGCTTCGCCTAAGCACCGCGGGAGAAGAAGATGTTGTGGGAGAGGGAGGGCAGCACCGAGGCACGAACTTCTGTTTGCTGCCCTCCCTTTGCCTCACTATATATAGGGGGGGTGGAGAGGTGAGGGGCGCCCTAGGGTTTCCCCTAGGGGCCGGCGGCCAGGGCAAGGGGAGGGGGCGGCGGCCAAGGCAGGGGGGGCGGCGGCCAGGGTCAGGCCCTAGGGTTTCCCCCCCTAGGTGCCTTGCCCCCCACTCCAAAGGGGTGCGGCTGCCCTAGGGGGTCCCACCCCCTTAGCCGCATGAGGAGAGGGCCCAGGGGGGGGCGCACAGCCCCCTGAGGGCTGTGGTGTCCCCCCTTGTGGCCCATTAGGCCCAGAACTACTTCCGGACCCCCCGAAAACCTTTCCGGTACTCCGCCGATTTCCCGATGCTCCCCGGAACACTTCCGGACTCCGAAACCTTTCATCCTATATATCAATCTTCGTCTCCGGACCATTCCGGAGACCCTCGTTATGTCCGGGATCTCATCCGGGACTCCGAACAACCTTCGGTAACCATACACTTTTCTCACTAACAACCCTAGCGTCACCGAACGTTAAGTGTGTAGACCCTGCGGGTTCGGAAACCATGTAGACATGACCGAGACACTCCCAGGTCAATAACCAATAGCGGGATCTGGATACCCATATTGGTTCCCACATGTTTCTCGATGATCTCATCGGATGAACCACGATGTCAAGGATTCAGGCAATCCCGTATACAGTTCCCTTTGTCTCGTCGGTATGTTACTTGCCCGAGATTTGATCGTCGGTATCTCTATACCTAGTTCAATCTCGTTACCGGCAAGTCTCTTTACTCGTTACCGTAATACATAATCCCGTGACCAACTACTTAGTCACTTTGAGCTCATTGAGATGACGTATTACCGAGCGGGCCCGGAGATACCTCTCCGTCACACGGAGTGACAAATCCCAGTCTCGATCCATGTCAACTCAACAGACACCCTCGGAGATACCTGTAGAGTACCTTTATAGTCACCCAGTTACGTTGTGACGTTTGGCACACACAAAGCACTCCTACGGTGTCAGTGAGTTACATGACCTCATGGTCATAGGAACTTATACTTGACATGCAGAAAACTATAGCGATAACTGACACGATCAAAAGCTATGTTTAACGTTTGGGTCTTGTCCATCACATCATTCTCCTAATGATGTGATCCCGTTATCAAATGACAACTCATGTCTATGACCTGGAAACCGCGGTCATCTTTGATCAACGAGCTAGTTCTGTAGAGGCTCACTAGGGACACAAAGTCTGTCTATTCATCCACACATGTATTTGAGTTTCCAGTCAATACAATTATAGCATGGATAATAAACGATTATCATGAACAAGGAAATATAATAATAACTCTTTTATTATTGCCTCTAGGGCATATTTCCAACAGTCTCCCACTTGCACTAGAGTCAATAATCTAGCATTACAAGGTAATGAATCTAACACCCATAGAGTCTTGGTGTTGATCGTGCTTAGCCCGTGGAAGTGGCTTAGTCAACGGATCTGCAACATTCAAATCCGTGTGTACTTTGCAAATGTTTATGTCCTCCTCCTTGACTGAATCGCGGATGGAATTGAAGCGTCGCTTTATGTGTCTGGTCCTCTTGTGAAACCTTGGTTCCTTGGCTAGAGCAATGGCACCAGTGTTGTCACAGAACAGAGTCATTGGGTTCAGTGCACTAGGCACAACTCCAAGATCTGTCATGAACTCCTTCATCCAGACACCTTCCTTTGCCGCCTCCGAGGCAGCTATATACTCCGCTTCACATGTAGAATCAGCTACCACGCTCTGCTTGGAACTGCACCAGCTTACCGCTCCCCCGTTGAGAATATATACGTATCCGGTTTGAGACTTAGAGTCATCCGGATCAGTGTCAAAGCTTGCATCGACGTAACCCTTTACGACGAGCTCTTGATCACCTCCATAAACGAGAAACATATCCTTAGTCCTTTTCAGGTACTTTAGGATATTCTTGACCGCTGTCCAGTGATCCATACCAGGATTACTTTGAAACCTTCCGGCCATACTTATGGCAAGGCTGACATCTGGTCTTGTGCACAGCATTGCATACATGATAGAGCCTATGGCTGAAGCATAGGGGACGGCACTCATCTTTTCTCTATCTTCCGCAGTCACTGGGCATTGAGTCTTACTCAACTTTGTACCTTGCAATACCGGCAAGAACCCCTTCTTGGATTGATCCATTTTGAACTTCTTCAAAACTTTATCAAGGTATGTACTTTGTGAAAGTCCTATCAAGCGTCTTGATCTATCTCTATAGATCTTGATGCCCAATATGAAAGCAGCTTCACCGAGATCCTTCATCGAAAAACTCTTGTTCAAATACCCCTTCACGCTATCCAAAAATTCTATATTGTTTCCAATCAGCAATATGTCATCCACATATAATATCAGAAACGCTATAGAGCTCCCACTCACTTTCTTGTAAATACAAGCTTCATTGTAAACTTGTATAAACCCAAACGCTTTGATCACCTCATCAAAGCGAAGATTCCAACTCCGAGATGCTTGCACCAGCCCATAAATGGAACGCTGGAGCCTGCATACTTTGTCAGCATTCTTTGGATCGACAAAACCTTCTGGTCATTCGAGCGTGACATGATCCAAATTCACCAACCCAAGTCCGATCATCACGTGAGATGAGGTGGTGTCAATGGTGAACATCAACATGTTGATCATATCTACTATATGACTCATGCTCGACCTTTCGGTCCTCCGTGTTCCGAGGCCATGTCTGTACATGCTAGGCTCGTCAAGTCTAACCCGAGTGTTCTGCATGTGCAAAACTGGCTTGCACCCGTTGTATGCGAACGTAGAGTCTATCACACCCGATCATCACGTGGTGCTTCGAAACGACGAACCTTCGCAACGGCGCACACTCGGGGGGAACACAATTTTATCTTGAAATTTTAGTGAAGGATCATCTTATAATGCTACCGTCGTCCTAAGCAAAATAAGATGCATAAAAGGATTAACATCACATGCAAATCATAAGTGACATGATATGGCCATCAACTCGTGCTTTTGATCTCCATCTCCAAAGCACCGGCATGATCTCCATCGTCACCGGCGCCACACCATGATCTCCATCATCATGATCTCCATCATCGTGTCGCCATCGGGGTTGTCGGCGCCCACCATGCTCTTACTACTATTGCTACCGTTTAGCGATAAAGTAAAGCATTACAAAGCGCTTAATGATTGACACGCAGGTCATACAAAAAAAAAATTAAAGACAACCCTATGGCTCCTGCCGGTTGCCGTATGCATCGACATGCAAGTCGACATTAACTATTACAACATGATCATCTCATACATCAAATATAATTCATCATGTCATTGGCCATATCATATCACATGCATACCCTGCAAAAACAAGTTAGACGTCCTCTAATTTGTTGTTGCATGTTTTACGTGGCTGCTATGGGTATCTAGCAAGAACGTTTCTTACCTACGCAAAACCACAACGGTGATATTCAAGTTGCTATTTAACCTTCTACAAGGACCACCTTGTTCTATTCCGATTCAACTAAGATAGGAGAGACAGACACCCGCCAGCCATCTTATGCAACAAAAGTCACATGTCTGTCGATGGAACCGGTCTCATGTACGTGGACATGTAAAGTTGGTCCGGGCCGCTTCATCCTATAATACCGCTGAATCAAGAAAGACTAAGGAGGGCATCAATTTAAACATCAACGCCACAAACCCTTTTGTGTTCTACTCGAGAAAGCATCTACGCAAGATCCTAGCTCATGATGCCACTGTTGGGGAACGTTGCATGGAAAACAAAAATTTTTCTCTACGTTCACCAAGATCAATCTAGTAGATGCAACTACGAGGGGAGAGTAGGATCCACATACCCTTGTAGATCGCTAAGCGGAAGCGTTATGAACGCGGATGATGGAGTCGTACTCGCCGCGATTCAGATCGCCGAAGATCCTAGCACCGAAGCAACGGTGCCTCCGCGTTCTTCACACGTACGGCTCGGGGACGTCTCCTCCTTCTTGATCCAGCAAGGGGTGGAGGAGAGGTTGATGGAGAACCGGCAGCACGACGGCGTGGTGGTGATGGTGGAGAAGAACTCCGGCAGGGCTTCGCCTAAGCACCGCGGGAGAAGAAGATGTAACGGGAGAGGGAGGGCAGCACCGAGGCACGAACTTGTCTTTGCTGCCCTCCCTTTGCCTCACTATATATAGGGGGGGTGGAGAGGTGAGGGCGCCCTAGGGTTTCCCCCCTAGGGGGCCGGCGGCCAGGGCAAGGGGGGGCGGCGGCCAAGGCAGGGGGGGCGGCGGCCAGGGCCAGGCCCTAGGGTTTCCCCCCCTAGGTGCCTTGCCCCCCAAGGCTAGGGGGTGCGGCCACCCTAGAGGGGTCCACCCCCCTTGGCGCACAAGGAGAGGGCCCAGGGGGGGGCGCACAGCCCCCTGAGGGCTGTGGTGTTCCCCCTTGTGGCCCATTAGGCCCAGAACTGCTTCCGGACCCCCCGAAACCCCTTTCCGGTACTCCGCCAATTTCCTGATGCTCCCCGGAACACTTCCGGACTCCGAAACCTTTCATCCTATATATCAATCTTCGTCTCCGGACCATTCCGGAGACCCTCGTCATGTCCGGGATCTCATCCGGGACTCCGAACAACCTTCGGTAACCATACACTTTTCTCACTAACAACCCTAGCGTCACCGAACGTTAAGTGTGTAGACCCTGCGGGTTCGGAAACCATGTAGACATGACCGAGACACTCCCGGGTCAATAACCAATAGCGGGATCTGGATACCCATATTGGTTCCCACATGTTTCTCGATGATCTCATCGGATGAACCACGATGTCAAGGATTCAGGCAATCCCGTATACAGTTCCCTTTGTCTCGTCGGTATGTTACTTGCCCGAGATTCGATCGTCGGTATCTCTATACCTAGTTCAATCTCGTTACCGGCAAGTCTCTTTACTCGTTACCGTAATACATAATCCCGTGACCAACTACTTAGTCACTTTGAGCTCATTGAGATGACGTATTACCGAGTGGGCCCGGAGATACCTCTCCGTCACACGGAGTGACAAATCCCAGTCTTGATCCATGTCAACTCAACAGACACCCTCGGAGATACCTGTAGAGTACCTTTATAGTCACCCAGTTACGTTGTGACGTTTGGTACACACAAAGCACTCCTACGGTGTCAGTGAGTTACATGATCTCATGGTCATAGGAACTTATACTTGACATGCAGAAAACTATAGCGATAACTGACACGATCAAAAGCTATGTTTAACGTTTGGGTCTCGTCCATCACATCATTCTCCTAATTATGTGATCCCGTTATCAAATGACAACTCATGTCTATGACCTGGAAACCGCGGTCATCTTTGATCAACGAGCTAGTCCTGTAGAGGCTCACTAGGGACACTAAGTCTGTCTATTCATCCACACGTGTATTTGAGTTTCCAATCAATACAGTTATAGCATGGATAATAAACGATTATCATGAACAAGGAAATATAATAATAACTCTTTTATTATTGCCTCTAGGGCATATTTCCAACAGGTGCTTGCCGGGGGCCTTGTAGTTCTCCTTGGCTGGGATCCCGCCAAGGGTCACCATCTTCTTAACTTGTATCTGATCTTGGATGTCTTCACAAAGATCTGCATGCCACCACGGGGATATCTCCCGAATCCTCGCTCCATGGGGGCGGAGGACTCAAGGGTGATCCGCTCCGTAGGCGAGGGGCGAGCTGCCGCGGCAAGGGTTTTGCCGGGGCTGCTAGAGCTGGCCCCGACAAGGATCTTGCCGGGGATAGCCGCTTTGTCCCTTTGCTCTCTGTGGTCTTGTTCTTGGCGTTGTTCCAGTCTCCATGAAGCTTTGATCTTACCCCGGCTCACCTCCCTTGCCATGCTTTGTGTGGTGGTGCCCGTGGCTCAGACTGCCCGTGCACAGTCATAGGGGTACAAAAAGTGTAGCCCTCTTTTTGTACACCGACAGGGTCTATTCTCAACATATCAATCTATATCTACTTTACTTTTACCGCTTTTATTTGCTGTTTTATTAAACCAAAAAAACCAAAAATATTATCTTATCAACTCTATCAGATCTCACTCTCGTAAGTGACCGTAAAGGGATTGACAACCCCTTATCGCGTTGGCTGCGAAGTTCTTATTTGTTTGTGCAGGTGCGAGGGACTGGCGCGTGGTTTCCTACTGGATTGATACCTTGGTTCTCAAAAACTGAGGGAAATACTTACACTACTGTGCTGCATCTCCCTTTCCTCTTCGAGGGAATACAACACAAGATCAAGAGGTATCAACGACCTTCAAGTTCTTCGTACTTAACATGAAGATTTTTAATGTCTTCAATTAAGGACTGAGATCGGGTCATTTCAGCATCCAACATATCATCGCTTTTGTCTAACAGTTTTTGAATATGTTCCATAACTTTCTGTTGTTCGGTTGCAATTTTAGCAAGTGTTTTGTAGCTAGGTTTGGATTCATAATCAGAGTGATCTTCACTTGAGGCTTGAAAGTAAGCATCACGTGATTTAACCTTGGCACCATGTGCCATGAAGCAGAAGGTGGGAGTGGAGTCATCTTCATCCATGGCATTTGTGTTGGTGACAAGACCATGGTCTTCAGTGTTGAAGATAGACTTGGAAACATGTGCTAAAGCCATAGCCAGGCTTGCCACGCCTGAATTGGACTCCTCTTCGGACTCCACCTATGCCTCCTCAGAAGCAGACTCCTCCTCTAAATCCATCTCTTTGCCAACAAAAGCACGAGCCTTGCCAGACGAGCTCTTCCTATGTGATGAAGACTTGGAGAAGACTTGGAAGAGGACTTTGAGAACTTCTTTTTCTTCTTGTCATCAGAATCATATTCCTTGCTCTTCTTATTCTTGTTATTTTCATTATCCCACAATGGACACTCAGAAATGTGGTGACCAGGTTTCTTGCACTCGTGGCAAGTTCTCTTCTTGTAGTCACGAGACGAAGCTTCATCATTTCTTGAGCTGGATCTTGATGACTTTCCGAAGCTTTTCTTCCTTGAGAACCGTTGAAACTTCTTCACATGCATCGCTAGTTCTCTGCCAATGTCTTCAGGATCGTCAGAACCTCAGTCAGATTCTTCTTCAGACGAGGAAACAGCCTTTGCCTTCAAGGCGCGAGTTCGGCATAGTTTGGTCCATAGATGTCTCTTTTCTCAGACAGCTGAAACTCATGTGTGTTGAGCCTCTCAAGTATGTCAGACGGATCGAGAGTCTTGTAGTCAGGACGTTCTTGAATCATTAGGGCAAGGGTGTCAAATGGGCTGTCAAGTGATCTGAGGAGTGTCTTCACGATTTCATGATTTGTGATCTCAGTGGCACCGAGTGCATGAAGCTCATTGGTAATGTCAGTGAGGCGATCGAATGTGAGCTGGACGTTCTCATTGTCATTTCTCTTGAAGTGGTTGAAGAGGTTGTGAAGCACACTGATCCTTGAGTCTCTTTGGGTTGAGATGCCTTCATTGACCTTGGAGAGCCAGTCCCAGACTAGCTTCGACGTTTCCAGAGCACTCACACGGCCATACTGTCCTTTGGTCAGATGACCACACATGATATTCTTAGCAGTTGAATCTGGCTGAATGAACTTCTTAACATCAGCAGGAGTGACACCTTCACCGGCCTTGGGAACGCAATTCTTGACGACATACCAGAGGTCGACGTCAATAGCTTCAAGATGCGTGCGCATATTATTCTTCTTGTGGGGGTAATCAGTGCCATCGAAAAAAAGACACGCAGCGGAGACTTTGATTATCCCTACAGTCAACATAGCTAAAACTCCAGGTGGTTAAACCGAATCACACAGAACAAGGAAGCACCTTGCTCTGATACCAATTGAAAGTGCAAGTTATCGACTAGAGGGGGGGTGAATATGTGATTTTTACAAAAGTCTTCAAAAGCACGAGGGTTTTGAAGACAAACGACAGAAATGAACCTATAGCTACACAGCGAAAGACAGAACTAACATGGATCGAGATGGAAGATATAACTGAAGCTAAATAGACAGTGGTCTTCACTCGGTGAAGACAAATAGAGCAGGCAGATGAGCAATGGCTTCACGAAGACAAACTGAAATTTAAAAGAGAATAGGGATAGAACCAGTAGCTTGATGGAGACAAGGATTTGGTAGACCAGTTCGAGTTGTTGTCTCAACTGTACATCTGGTTAGGGCGGCTAGGTATTCAAACCTGAGGACACACAGTTCCGGACACACAGTCCTCACCGTATTCCCCTTGAGCTAAGGACACACAGTCCTCGCCCAATCACTCGGGTAAGTCTTCAAGGTAGACTTCTGAACCTTCACAGACTTCGTTCACTGGCAGTCCACAGTCACTCTAGGATGCTTTGAACATGAGGCCTAACCGGCTGGAGGAAGCACAGTCCTCAAGTGTAACAAGTCTTCAGGTCACACAGACAGAAAGACTTCAGTGATGCTTAACTCTCTTTGGCTTTGGGTGTTTTGGGTTTTGTCCTCAAAAGGATCTTTTCTCTCAAAGGCTTCGGAGGTGGGTTGCTCTCAAACGACAGAAGCCGTGCACTAACTCTGAGCAGCCACCAATTTATGGTGTAGGGGGTAGGCTATTTATAGCCATGAGGCAACCCGACAGGATATGTCGAAATGACCCTTGGTCACTAAGGAACTGACACGTGTCTAACGGTCGGATTTTGAACACACGTGACAACTTACTTGGGCTCCAAGTAAAGCTGACTTATCCAGCTTTGGATAAGATTTGCTCTCATTTGTCTTCGCTTGAAGACATAGGTGTTTTGGTTGAGCATCACCTCAGTTGTTCAACTATGTTCACTTGGACCCCACTTAACAGTATGGTGGATCCTATGACTCAAGAAGAAATAAAAAGAACTACAAAAGGAACTATGTCTTCGCGTTCTATAATCTTCAATGAATGTCTTCATAGGCCATTATCTTGACGTGAATGTCTTCACGTACCACCATTAACTTCAATGTCTTGACACATTTTTAGGGGTCATCTCTGGAGGTTAAACCGAATCTGTGAGGAACTATTACCTGTGTTATCCTGCAATTCTCACAAACATATTAGTTCCTCAACCTTGTTTGTCCTCAATACTCCAAAACCAACTAGGGGGCACCAGATGCACTTACACCGGTTAATACAATTCTAGCATGAATAATAAACATTTATCATGATATAAGTAAATACAAATAACAACTTTATTATTGCCTCTAGGGCATATTTCCTTTAGTCTCCCTCTTGACCTAGAGTCAATAATCCAGATTACATAGTAATGATTCTAACACCCATGGAGTCTTGGTGCTGATCATGTTTTGCTCGTGGAAGACGCTTAGTCAACGGGTCTGCGACATTCAGATCCGTATGTATCTTGCAAGTTTCTATGTCTCCCTCATTGACTTGATCGCGGATGGAATTTAAGCGTCTCTTCATGTGCTTGGTTCTCTTGTGAAACCTGGATTCCTTCGCCAAGGCTATTGATCCAGTGTTGTCACAAAAGATTTTCATTGGTCCCGATGCACTAGGTATTACACCTAGTTCGGATATGAACTCCTTCATCCAGACTCCTTCATTTGCTACTTCTGAAGCAACTATGTACTCCGCTTCACACGTAGATCCCGCCATGACGCTCTTCTTGGAACTGCACCAACTGACAACTCCATCGTTCAATAAAAATACATATCCGGTTTGTGATTTAGAGCCATCCGGATCAGTGTCAAAGCTTGAATCGACGTAACCGTTTACGACGAGCCCTTTGTCACCTCCATAAACGAGAAACATATCCTTTATCCTTTTCAGGTACTTTAGGATGTTCTTGACCGCTGTCCAGTGATCCACTCCTGAATTACTTTGGTACCTCCCTGCTAAACTTATAGCAAGGCACACATCAGGTCTGGTACACAACATTGCATACATGATAGATCCTATGGCTGAGGCATAGGGAATGACTTTCATTTTCTTTCTATCTTATGAAGTGGTTAGACAATGAGTCTTACTGAACTTCACACCTTGTAACACACGCAAGAACCCTTTCTTTGACTGAGCATTTTTGAACTTCTTCAAAACATTATCAAGGTATGTGCTTTGTGAAAGTCCAATTAAGCGTCTTGATCTATCTCTATAGATCTTGATGCCTAATATATAAGCAGCATCACCGAGGTATTTCATTGAAAAATTCTTATTCAAGTATCCTTTTATGCCATCCAGAAATTCTATATCATTTCCAATCAACAATATGTCATTTACATATAATACCAGAAATGCTACAGAGCTCCCACTCACTTTCTTGTAAATACATGCTTCTCCAAAAGTATGTATAAAACCATATGCTTTGATCACCTCATCAAAGCGTATATTACAACTCCGAGATGTTAGCACCAGCCCATATATGGATCGTTTGAGCTTGCACACTTTGTTAGCACCTTTAGGATCGACAAAACCTTTTGGTTGCATCATATACAACTCCTCTTTGAGGTATCCATTTAGGAATGCAGTTTTGACATCAAATTGCCAGATTTCATAATCATAAAATGCGGCAATTCCTAACATGATTCGGACAGACTTAAGCATCGCTACGGGTGAGAAAGTCTCATCGTAGTCAACTCCTTGAACTTATCGAAAATCTTTCGCAACAAGTCGAGCTTTGTTGACAGTAACATTACCGTCAGCGTCGGTCTTCCTCTTGAAGATCCATTTATTTTCGATGGCTGGCCGATCATTAGGCAAGTCAACCAAAGTCCACACTTTGTTCTCATACATGGATCCCATCTCAGATTTCATGGCTTCAAGCCATTTTGCGGAATCTGTGCTCATCATTGCTTCCTCATAGTTCGTAGGTTCATCATGGTCTAGTAACATGACTTCCAGAACTGGGTTACCATACCACTCTGGCCCGGAACGTACTCTGGTTGACCTACGAGGTTCGGTAGTAACTTGATCCGAAGTTTCATGATCATCATCATTAGCTTCCTCGCTAACTGGTGTAGGAATCACTGGAGCTAGTTTCTGTGATGTGCTACTTTCCAATTCGGGAGAAGGTACAATTACCTCATCAATTTCTACTTTCCTCCCACTCACTTCTTTCGAGAGAAACTCCTTCTCTAGAAAGGATCTATTCTTAGCAACGAATATCTTCTGTTCGGAACTGTGATAGAAGGTGTACCCAACAGTTTCCTTTGGGTATCCTATGAGGACACATTTCTCTGACTTGGGTTCGAGCTTATCAGGTTGAAGCTTTTTCACATAAGCATCGCAGCCCCAAACTTTAAGAAACGACAACTTTGGTTTCTTGCCAAACCACAGTTCATAAGGCGTCGTCTCAACGGATTTAGATGGTGCTCTATTTAACGTGAATGCAGCTGTCTCTAAAGCATAACCCCAAAACGATAGTTGTAAATCGGTAAGAGACATCATAGATTGCACCATATCTAATAAAGTACGGTTACGACGTTCAGACACACCATTACGCTGTGGTGTTCTAGGTGGTCTGAGCTGTGAAACTATTCCACATTGTTTCAAATGGAGACCAAACTCGTAACTCAAATATTCGCCTCCACGATCAGATTGTAGAAACTTTATTTTCTTGTTACGATAATTCTCTACTTCACTATGAAATTATTTGAACTTTTCAAATTTTTCATACTTGTGTTTCATCAAGTAGATATACTCATATCTGCACAAATCATCAATGAAGGTCAGAAAATAACGATACCCACCGCGAGCCTCAACACTCATCGGTCCACATACATCAGTATGTATGATTTTCAACAAATCAGTTGCTCACTCAATTGTTCCGGAGAACGGAGTCTTAGTCATCTTGCCCATGAGGCATGGTTCGCAAGCACCAAGTGATTCATAATCAAGTGATTCCAAAAGTCCATTAATATGGAGTTTCATCATGCGCTTTACACCAATATGACCTAAACGGCAGTGCCACAAATAAGTTGCACTATCATTATCAACCTTGCATCTTTTGGCTTCAATATTATGAATATGTGTATCACTACGATCGAGATCTAACAAGAATAGATCACTCTTAAAGGGTGCATGATCATAAAAGATATTACTCGTATAAATAGAACTACCATTATTCTCTGATTTAAACGAATAACCTTGTCGCAACAAATAAGATCCAGGTACAATGTTCATGCTCAACGCTGGCACCAAATAACAATTATTTAGGTCTAAAACTAATCCCGATGGTAGATGTAGAGTTAGCGTGCTGACGACGATCATGTCGACTTTGGAACCATTTCCCATGCGCATCGTCACCTCGCCCTTAGCTAATCTTCCTTTAATCTGTCAGGACCCCGATCCTAAGTCACACAGGTCTAGCCTGTAACACATCATATCACTTTGCGGCCTCAAGCACGGTATCCCCATGGGTGCCACCTTACCTGGCCCGGGACCATTTGCGCATTTTGGCACACGTATATGATAGTGTCGCTAGCATCCATATGACAGAGAACCCGGGCTGACATGACCAGTTATAAACCAAAAGTGGCACTAAATTACAGAGACAGGCATACATGACCCAGCAACGAATGTGTCGGTCATCAACATATGATCCCAAGTCGTAGCAAGCTACAAGGACTTAAAGGATCAACGCGTGACATTTCCCCTAAGGGACAGACACAGGAACAAAGAAGGACACATGCCGGCCAGCCTAAGTGTTCTGGAGCAGTAGCAAGCTACCAAGGCTCGGTGGAAGCACTAGGAGACATTTCCCTGTAAGATAGGCTATCAAGGGTAAACAACTAGGTGTCAGATCCCACACATAGCAATACCCATTACACGTATGCATAGCATGCAAGTATGTGTTATACAACATGGCATCACAACATAACTCAACAACTCATATAGATAAAGGCCCAGAAGAGCCATCATAGCATTTATTACAAACAGAGGTCATATGACCCATCATACAGAGCATACACGCAACGGAAGCATAACATGTCTGAGTACAGACAACTACAAATGAAAAAGGCTGAGAAGCCTCACTATCTACAAGACCCTCCCAAGGGTACAAGATCGTAGCTGAGGTAACAAGCTAAACGTCGAAGTCCACGCGGAACCACTAGTGAGACTGGAGTCTCTCTGCAAAAACATAAATTAAGCAAACGTGAGTACAAAGGTACTCAGCAAGACTTACATCAGAACTAGCTACATATGCATTAGTATCAACAAAGGTGTGGTGGAGTTTGACTGCAGCAACCAGCTTAGACTCGGTGGCTATCCTGAACTACGACTGCAAGTAACTCTTTTGAGGTGGCGCACACGAGTCCACATATTCACCAATCAATACACCACTATGGATCCGCTCCCGTCTCCCTACGAGAAGGCCATCCATAGCACTCACGCTTATCTTGCGCGTTTTAGAGTATCCACTTCCACTTGTCTATGAACTGTTATAGGCAACCCGGGGGTGTACTTCTTCATACATGTTTCCACCACTTAGCGTCTGCACACGACATGTGCTCGGCAGACTTCAAGCAAAAACCGACGTGGGTGTAGACCACGACCTACCTAAACACTCAAGTCTCTAGTCCAGGTTTATCGCCTATTTAGGTTCCATCCGCAGGGAGTCCGGCCGAGGTTTCCACATACGGCCCCGAACGATATGTACATGGTTCCGCGACACCAAACGGGCGCCCGGCATACCCGGCCACGTGCCTACCGCATCACAGCCCACCCCTCCGGTCAGCGCTGCCCACGGCCTCCAGCATACTACAAACACCAGAAACTACTTGCAACTCCTGGACAGAGGACTAGGGTGGTTAAGAAGTCGAGCGGGGTCATATTTCAGGGCCCAATGCATGGTAGTAGCTGTTTCATGGATCACAAACACAGAACTCAGTTCCTGAGGACGGCTTCAATGAGACAACCCACCACGTACTCCTACATGGCCTCTCACCGCTACCTTTACCAAATCGTGTTCACACACTTAGCTCACACACAGTAGGACATGTTCATCACCATTCCAATTCATCCCAGATGAATCAGACCTGACACAACTCTAAGCAATAGCAGGTAGGGCAACAAGCATGAATGAGTAGGCACATCAGGGCTCAAACAACTCCTACTCATGCTAGTGGGTTTCATCTATTTACTGTGGCAATGACAGGTCATGTAGAGGATAAGGGGTTCAACTACCGCAGCAAGTAACAGATGAATCGTTGTTGTCCTAATGCAGTAAACTAGAGCAGGAGTGAGAGAGTGGGTTTGTATCAGAATGAACAAGGGGGTTTTGCTTGCCTGGCACTTCAGAAGATATTAAAGCTCTTCATATGTGTCATCGATCACATCGTCGGAACACATCTACTGAAAGGGGACAAACACCGGCAAACAAGAGAGAACACAATCAATGCAATGCGACAATGTGATGCATGATCATGACATGGCAATATGCTGTTGATTGAGCTAATGCAACTAGCAACCATATTAAATAAAGTTGGTTTGAACCAAAGGTTCAAATTCAAACTCCATATGTGGTTATTCAAATGCCATTTAATTGATTTGACCTGATCAGCAGGTTTAACTTGTTCAAACATGCATGAAAATGCCATAAACAGATTCCTTGAATTTTTCTGATCATTTTTCATATATAAATTATTTTCATTGGAGTTATAGATTATTTTCTGTGATTTTTAGAAGTTTTAGCTATTTTCTGAAAACATTTACTGCGTCAGCATGACGTCACTATGATGTCAGCAGTCAACAGGGGCTGGTCCAGGTCAAACCTAACCAGTGGGACCCACTGGTCAGTGACACAACTAGCTAACCCTATTAATTAGTGCTAATTTAAACCTAACTAAAGTGTCAGGGAGGGTGGCCCACATGTCAGCCTCTCAGGGCCTAATTATGTTTAGTTTTAAACTAAACTAATTTAACAGGGGCTGGCCCCACCTGTCATTGACTCATAAAACTAAGCACCGTAATTAGCACTTAATTAACAACCTAAGCTAAATTAGTCCATCGCCGGCCCCACATGTCATTGACACAGGGGGGGTCCAGCGGGGGTCAAAGGTGTTCAAATCCACCGGCGACTCGCCGCCAGCGTCTTCAAACACGGCGGAGGAGGTCGGGATTTTCCTACGGTCGACCAAATCGACCGATGTTTGGTCCTATGCGTAGCTGGGGTCGCGCGCATCTGGTAGGGCAAGCGGGAGGAGCCGGGGTGGAGCGAGCTCGCCGGAACAAAGCTCGCGGCGGCGGCCGGCGTTCGGGTGCACGCGGTGATGAGGCTACGGTGGTCTTCGCGGCGCGTGCTTGGCACCTACGGAACCTACGAGAGGCGGTGAGTGTTTTGGACAAGACGGCCGGACCAAAGGATGGCCGAGGGCACGTCGGCAGCGAGGCCAGGCGGCGGCGCGTGCAGTTGCCGATGGTGCAATAGCTATGGCGAGCGAGAGGGAGAACGTGGTGGGGGAAGATAGTCAGGGGCTCACGACGGTTGCAGTGGTCGTCGAAGCGGGCTTGGGGAGGCACCGGAGGCGAAGAATCCACGGTGACCTCCGACGGCCAGATGCGGCGGTGATGAGCTCGAGGGCGTCAATTCCGGCCATCCGAGGGCGTGTGCTTCAGCTTGGAGCTTCAAGGCATCATGGCGGAGCTTGAGGACATGCTGGCTAGGCGAGGGAGACTCGGTGGGTGCGGCGGCAGCGAGCGGCGGCGACGAGCTCCGCTCGGGCTATGCGAGGGAGAGAGCCAGGAGAGGGGAGAGAGATCGAGGGAGAGTGAGAGAGGTCCAGGGGGTGGCGTGGCGCTGCGAGAGACGTCCATGGGGAGGAGGAGGCAGCCAAGCAGGGTGGAGATGGCCGGCGTGTGGCGACCACGCGCCGGGCACGCGCGCTCATCCTCCTGGCAAGGAGGAAGACGACAGGGAGGAGGCGGTGGCGGGCTGGGCCTGTGGGCCGCGCAGGAGTTGGGCCAGGTGGGCTGCTAGGTGAGCGCCGGTAGGTCTCTCTCTCTCTCTGTTCTCATTTTTGTTTCTGTTTTCTATTTTTGCTTTTGTTTTGAATTTGGTTTACTAACCAAATTATTTTTGCAGCTTCTGGAAACTTTTGTGGATGTAAAAAGGTTTATCCCAGGGCTCCACAAGAAGTCTCAGAATTATTGGGGCAATAAAAATATTTATAGTATTTATTTGCTCCAACTCAAATACATTAGTGAATTAAATCATAGCCCAAACAATTCCCCAAAAATGTTCAATATTTTTGGTTTGGATCAAAACCCTTGCCAAAATTATCAAACATTGATGAAAGCATTTTTGGGTTTATTGAAAATATTTTTAGGTTGGACCTGTTTGGTTTGCTTTGGTGCTAGGGTTTAGTCAACCCCATTTCAAGTTTCTGAAAACTTAAACATGATGCAACGGACAAGTGCTAGCCTAGTGCAAGGTGAATCTAGGGATGTGGCATAATCCATAGCCCTTGTTTCGAGTTACAAATATTAGCAACCGTACCAGTATCAAATACCCAGGTGCTACTACGAGCATTAGTAAGGTACACATCAATAACATGTATATCAAATATACCTTTATTCACTTTGCCATCCTTCTTATCCACCAAATACTTGGGGCAGTTCCGCTTCCAATGTCCAGTCCCTTTGAAGTAGAAGCACTCAGTGTCAGGCTTGGCTCCAGACTTGGGTTTCTTCGCGGGAGTAGCAACTGTCTTGCCATTCTTCTTGAAGTTCCCCTTCTTTCACTTGCCCTTTTTCTTGAAACTAGTGGTGTTGTTAACCATCAACACTTGATGCTCCTTTTTATTTCTACCTCCACAGCTTTGAGCATAGCGAAGAGCTCGGGGATTGTCTTCTGCATCCCTTGCATGTTATAGTTCATCACGAAGCCTTTATAGCTTGGTGGCAGTGATTGAAGAACTCTATCAATAACACTATCTTCGTCAACTTTGCAACCAAGTTGAGTCATATGATTGTAGTACCCAGACATTCTGAGCAAGTGTTCACTGATAGAACTATTCTCCTCCATCTTGCAGCTATAGAACTTGAGACTTCATATCTCTCAATTCGGGCATTTGCTTGCAATATTAACTTCAACTATTGGAACATCTCATATGCTCCATGACGTTCAAAACGTCGTTGAAGTCCCTATTCTAAGCCATAAAGCATGGCACACTGAACTATCGAGTAGTCATCAGAACGAGCTTGCTAGACGCTCATAACGTTTGGAGTTGCTCCTGCAGCAGGCCTGTCACCTAGCGGTGCTTCCAGGACATAATTCTTCTATGCAACAATGAGGATAATCCTCAAGTTATGGACCCAGTCCGTGTAGTTGCTACCATCATCTTTCAACTTAGCTTTCTCTAAGAACGCATTAAAATTCAAGGGAACGGTAGCACGGGCCATTGATCTACAACAATATATATATGCAAAAACTATCAGGACTAAGTTCATGATAAATTAAAGTTCAATTAATCATAGAACTCCCACTTAGATAAAATCCCTCTAGTCATCTAAAAGATCACGTGATCCAAATCAACTAAACCATGTCCAATCATCACGTGAGATGGAGTAGTTTTCAATGGTGAACATCTTATGTTGATCGTATCTACTATATGATTCACGCTCGACCTTTTGGTCTCCAGTGTTCCGAGGCCATGTCTATACATGCTAGGCTCGTCAAGTTTAACCCGAGTATTTTGCAAGTGCAAAACTGTCTTACACCCGTTGTATTTGAACTTAGAGCTTATCACACCCGATCATCACGTGGTGTCTCGGCACGACAAACTTTTGCAACGGTGCATACTCAGGGAGAACACTTGTACCTTGAAATTTTGTAAGGGATCATCTTATAATGCTACCGCCGTTCTAAGCAAAATAAGAAGCATAATAAGATAAACATCACATGCAATCAAAATATGTGACATGATATGGCCATCATCATCTTGTGCTTTTGATCTCCATCTGCAAAGCATCGTCATGATCTCCATCGTCACCAGCTAGACACCATGATCTTCATCGTAGCGTCGTGGTCGTCTTGCCAACTATTGCTACTACTACTATCGCTAACTCATAGTGATAAAGTGAAGCAATTACATGGTCTTCACAATTCATACAATAAAGAGACAACCATAAGGCTCCTGCCGGTTGCCGATAACTTTACAAAACATGATCATCTCATACAATAACGTATAAATCATCATGTCTTGACCATATCACATCACATCATGCCCTGCAAAAACAAGTTAGATGTCCTCTACTTTGTTGTTGCAAGTTTTACGTGGCTGCTACGGGCTTAGCAAGAACCATTCTTACCTACGCATACAAAAACCACGACGATTTTTCGTCAAGTATGTGCTGTTTTAACCTTCACAAGGACCGGGCGTAGCCACACTTGATTCAACTAAAGTGAGAGAGACAGACACCCGTCAGTCACCTTTAAGCAACGAGTGCTCATAACGGCGAAATTAGTCTCGCGTAAGCGTACGCATAATGTCGGTCCGGGCCACTTCATCTCAAAATACCGCCAAATCAAAGTATGACATGCTGGTAAGCATTATGACTATTATCGCCCACAACTCATTGTGTTCTACTCATGCATATCATCTACGCATAGACCTGACTCATTGAAGTTACCGGCGCACGGCTTCGCCTAAGCACTGCAACGATATGACCGAGGTGTGTTTCTGTGGAGGGGGGCACCGCACACGGCTAAAACAATGTTGCTTGTGTGTTCTAGGGTGCCCCCTTGCCCCCGTATATATAGGAGCAAGGGGGAGGCCGGTCGGTCCTTCGATGCGCCAAGGAGAGGGAGGAGTCCTCCTCCTAGTAGGAGTAGGACTCCTCCTTTCCTAGTCCAACTAGTAGGAGGAAGGGGGAAGGAAGGAGAGGGAAGAGGAGAAGGAAAGGGGGGCGCCCACCTCCCTAGTCCAATTCGGACTCCCTATAGGGAGGGGGCGCGGCTGCCCCTTGTGGGCTGCCTCCCCTTTTCACTATGGCCCATGTAGGCCAAATAGTCCCCCTGGGGTTTCTGATTACCCCCCGGCACTCCGATAAATATCCGGTG
Organism: Secale cereale; assembly: GCA_902687465.1. Classification (NCBI taxonomy): domain Eukaryota; kingdom Viridiplantae; phylum Streptophyta; class Magnoliopsida; order Poales; family Poaceae; genus Secale; species Secale cereale. The sequence goes on from LR738712.1 coordinate 459,494,393, forward strand.
ACCCCCGGAACTCATTCGATATCTGAATATAGTCGTCCAATATATTAATCTTTATGTCTCGGACATTCCGAGACTCCTCTTCATGTCTGTGATCTCATCTGGGACTCAGAACTACATTCGGTACATCAAAACTCATAAACTCATAATACCGATCGTCATCGAACGTTAAGCGTGCGGACCCTACGGGTTCGAGAACTATGAAGACATGACCGAGACTCATCTCCGGTCAATAACCAATAGCGGAACCTAGATGCTCATATTGGCTCCTACATATTCTACGAAGATCTTTATCGATCAAACCGCATAACAATATATGTTGTTCCTTTTGTCATCGGTATGTTACTTGCCCGAGATTCGATCGTCGGTATCATCATACCTAGTTCAATCTCGTTACCGGCAAGTCTCTTTACTCGTTCCGTAATACATCATCTCATGAATAACTCATTAATCGTTTGATTACAAGACTTATTATGATGTGTATTACCGAGAGGGCCCAGAGATACCTCTCCGACACTCAGAGTGACAAATCCTATTCTCGATCTATGCAAATACCACAAACACTTTCGGAGACACCTGTAGAGCATCTTTATAATCACCCAGTTACGTTGTGATGTTTGATAGCACACAAGGTGTTCCTCCGGTATTCGGGAGTTGCATAATCTCATAATCAAAGGAACATGTATAAGTCATGAAGAAAGCAATATCAGTAAAACTAAATGATCAAGTTGCTAAGCGAACAGATGGGTCTTGTCCATTACATCATTCTCCTAATGATGTGATCCCGTTGATCAAATGACAACTCATGTCTATGGCTAGGAAACATAACCATCTTTGATCAATGAGCTAGTCTAGAAGAGGCATACTAGGGACACTCTGTTTTGTCTATGTATTCACACATGTACTAAGTTTCCGGTTAATACAATTCTAGCATGAATAATAAACATTTATCATGATATAAGGAAATACAAATAACAACTTTATTATTGCCTCTAGGGCATATTTCCTTCAAAAACCAAGATTTTTCCCTCAACTACGAGGGGAGGTAAGGAACTGCCATCTAGCTCTACACTTGATTCACCCTCTGTTATGAGTAAACTTGCAACACCTACTCCTGCTATTAATTCTGATATGTCGCATGTTATTGATGATGCCACTTCTACTATGCATGATACTTATGATGAAACAACTTCTATGCTTGATAATAAGATGCCACTAGGTGAATTTTTTGATGAACAACTTTCTAGGGTTAGAGAGAATGAAATTATTGAACCTGATAATATTGATGAAGTGATGATGAAGATTCTCCCCCTAGATATGAATTGCCTGTTGTGCCTGAGGGTTATGTTATGGATGAAGAAAATGGTAGAGATCTTTTAGCTTGCAAAGATAGATATGATCTTAAGAAACTGTTAGCTAAGCTGAAAGAAAAGTCTTTGAATGCTAGAATGAAATATGACCCTGCTTTTGCTACTTCACCTATCTGTATCTCTGATAGGGATTATGATTTCTCTGTCGATCCAGAGATAATTTCTTTGGTTGAATATGATCCTTTTTATGGCTATGAATCTGAAACTGTTCTGGCACTTCTTACTAAATTAAATGATATAGCCACCCTATTCACCAATGAGGAAAAAATTCGTTACTATTATATCCTTAAGCTATTTCCGTTCTCGCTAATGGGTGATGCTAAAACATGGTTTAATTCTCTTGATCCTGGTTGTGTGCGTAGTCCCCAGAATATGATTTATTTCTTCTCTGCTAAATATATCCCCGCACATAAGAAACAAGCTGCCTTAAGGGAAATATATAATTTTGTGCAAATTGAAGAAGAGAGTCTCCCACAAGCTTGGGGGAGGCTTCTCCGATTACTTAATGCTTTGCGTGATCATCCTCTTAAGAAAAATGAAATACTTGATATCTTTTATAATGGACTAACCGATCCTTTTAGAGACCACCTAGATAGCTGTGCTGGTTGTGTTTTTAGGGAAAGAACTGTTGATCAAGCTGAATTGCTATTGAATAATATGTGAGTAATGATAATGATTGGACACTTCCTGAACCAACTCCTAATCCAAATCCGAAGAAAAGAGGTATTCTATTTCTCAGTCCTGAAGATATGCAAGAGGCAAAGAAATCTATGAAAGAAAAGGGTATTAAAGCTGAGGATGTTAAGAATTTACCACCTATTGAAGAAATACACGGTCTTAATAACCCGACATAGGTAGTAGAGGTAAATTCTCTCTATAGATTTGATGAAGGTGATATCCCTCATAATAAGTCTGCTAGCCAATGCTTAGACGAGTTTGATAATTTTATTGTTAGACAAGAAAACTTCAATGCTTATGTTGGTAGACAATTGAAACGTAACGCTTATATGATTGGACACTTGAGTGATTATATGTCTAGATTTAAAGGTGAACTTAAACTCATTAGTAAACATGCTTCTATGGTTACCACTCATGTAGAACAAGTACTTAAAGCTCAACATGATTTGCTCCGTGAATTAAATAATAAGAAAAATGATAATGCTGTTAGAGTTGTGACTAGAGGGGGTAGAATGACTCAGGAATCTTTGTATCCCGAGGGCCATCCTAATAGAATTGAGCATGATTCTCAGAGAACTAATGTTGATGCACCTAGTCCTTCTAAGAAGAAGAAAAAGGAAAATGACATGACTTTGTATGCTTCTAGTGAACCTGTTGTTGACACACCTGAGAATCCCAATGATATTTCTATTTCTGATGCTCAAACACAATCTGGTAATGAACATGAACCTAGTGAGAATATTAATGATAATGTTCATGATGATGCTCAACCTAGCAATAACGATGATGTAGAGATTGAACCTGATGTTGATCTTGATAACCCACAATCAAAGAATCAGCGTTATGATAAGAGAGACTTCGTTGCTAGGAAGCACGGTAAAGAAAGAGAACCATGGGTTCAGAAACCCATGCCTTTTCCTCCTAAACCATCCAAGAAAAAGGGTGATGAGGATTTTGAGCGCTTTGCTGAAATGATTAGACCTATCTTTTTGCGTATGTGTTTGACTAATATGCTTAACACGAATCCTTATGCTAAGTATATGAAAGATATTGTTACAAATAAAAGAAAGATACCGGAAGTTGAAATTTCCACCATGCTTGCCAATTATACTTTTAAAGGTAGAATACCAAAGAAACTAGGAGATCCATGAGTACCAACTATACCATGCTCCATTAAAAGAAACTATGTTAAAACTGCTTTATGTGATCTTGGAGCCGGTGTTAGTGTTATGCATCTCTCCTTATACCGTAGACTCGATTTGAATAAGTTGACACCCACTGAAATATCTTTGCAAATGACCGATAAATCAACTGCTATACCTGTCGGTATTTGTGAGGATGTGCCTGTTGTGGTTGCAAACGTTACTATTTTAACAGACTTTGTTAGTCTTGATATTCCTGAGGATGTTAGTATGTCGATTATCCTTGGTAGACCCTTTTTGAATACTGCAGGGGCTTTTATTGACTGCAACAAAGGAAATGTCACTTTTCATGTTAATGGTAATGAGCATACAATACACTTTCCGAGGAAACAACCTGAAGTCACTAGTATCAATTCTATTGGAAAAATTTCAACTATTATTATTGGAGGTTTTGAATTCCCTCTTCCTACTGTCAATAAGAAATATGATATTCTTATTGTTGGGGACATACATATCCCCGTTGAGGTAACCTAGTGTTATTCGAAAATTCTCCGGTTTCATGTTATTCGGAAAGAGTTTGTTAAGAAGACTTGATCAACCTTGTTAGTGGATTCCTTTTGATGAGCATGAAATGGATGAAGTTAGAAAGCACAACTCTCTATACCCTCTTTTTTACCTTCTGTTATTTAAATTAAATAAAGCAAAGATAGTATTTTCTGTCTATTGTCTGAATTATCCTTGGAATAAAAATACCCTGAAAATAAAAGTTCTCCAAATGTCCTGAAAATGGAATATGATTTTTTGTAGAATATTTAAGAATTATTGGCACTGAGAATACACCAGGGGGCAACACTGATATATCTCCAATGTATCTATAATTTTTTATTGTTCCATGCTATTATATATTCTATTTTGGATGTTTAATGAGCTTTATTATACACTTTTATATTATTTTGGGACTAACCTATTAACCCAAGGCCCAGTGCAAATTGCTGTTTTTTGCCTATTTCAGTGTTTCGTAGAAAAGGAATATCAAACGGAGTCCAAACGGAATGAAACCTTCGGGAGAGTTTGTTGATGCTCAAAAATGGCATGATCGCGAAGAGTGACTTGATTCTATAGTGGAATGAGGTTAAAATTATGAGTTCATGTCACCATTTGATGGTCCTCGTCAAGATGATCGAAATAAATATGAAGATGGACCAAAACGGAGCTCAAGTGCAAAAGATATGACAATTTCGGAGATACCCGTGTTGACATCAGATTAGGAAATGGCATGGAACCTAATTAACATGACCTCAAATGAAAAAAAAATCTTCAACTGCAAAGTTCTTCGTCTCGTCGAAACGGACAATTTTGATATAAAAATCGTCCCCATCCGAGTTCGTATGCAAAAGTTACAGGCAAAATCGTGTGCTGCAGCCATGTTTGGCCGGATCATCCGGGAAATTGAAGCAACAAACATGCCAGAAGTTTTGTGATGAAGCCGGATGATCTGGGTCCAGTCCCGAATGATCCGGGTGGAGGCCGGACAGTCCGGACGTCCGGACAACTTTTTCTGCTACAGACTTTAGAAAACGGCCCGATACACTTCAAGGGCACCACTAGTGGAATCACGGCACCTTGCATCGGGCATGAGGAGAATACGGTGGCCCTAGTGGCTTCTTGGGGAGCATTGTGCCTCCACACCGCTCCAACGGAGACGTACTTCCCCTCAAAGGGAAGGAACTTCGGCAACACATCCTCGTCTCCACCGGTTCCACTTGTGGTTATTTCTTACCTTTACTTGTGCATGCTTTAGTTGTTCAACTCCTATAGCATGCATGTGTAGTTGTTGTCCTTCTTTCCTTTAGTTGTCATCTTAGTAGAATATCTAGACAACATACTTTGTTGTTTAATTTAAAGTGGTTAATAAAAGTTAAAAATTGTTAGTTGCCTATTCACCCCCCCTCCCTCTAGTCAACCATATCAATCCTTTCAATTGGTATCAGAGCATCGTCTCTTCTTAAGGACTTTACCGTCCAAAGAGTATGGGTGACAACGTAGTCGAGACGGAGGACCATTCCGGTGGAACTCCGTCCTTGCCTACGTCAGATGGGGGAGCCTCGGTCTCTCGTGAGGAGTTCAATGTGTCCTTGACCACATTGAAAGAATCACTAGCGAGCGAGGTCAAAGGCATGTTTAAAGATTTGCTTGAGGGGCTTAAATTATCCACCACACCGTTGGAAGTGGCTCGTCCCGCTACCAACGTGTCGGAGGCTAATCCCGACAAGGGAGAAGCTAGTAGTGAGCAAGCCCCGGTCACTAAGAATGGGAGTGGGAAATTTGCCCAATCCGCTCCTCCTACTCACTATGGAGGACCTGTTCCCACACCGCATTTAAATTCTGTTGGGCCCCCTCCCAAGTTTATCAAAAATACTGATTTTGCTACTTGGGTGTTTCGTTTCAAACTTCATATTAATCATTGTTCCACTAACCTTTGGAGAATCATTGAGCAAGGTTTTTATCCGTATGATCCCGACAACATGACTCCAAGAGAAACTGCAGATCATCAGTTCAACGAGTCCGCTCTTTGCATTCTTCAAGATTCCATCCCTCCTGAAGACATTGCACATCTTCGACCCTTCACTGTGGCCAAGGAAGCTTGGGAGCATGTTGGCATGATGTACAAGGGAAGCACCGGTATTCAACGCTCCAACTATGAAGTGGTGCAAGATGAAGCTAATGAGTTTGCTATGATCGAAGATGAAGATCCTCGTGAACTTTATCGAAGATTAACTATTCTTGCAGTTTCTCTTCGAGATCATGGCAGTAAGGATACGGATGACAATTGAATCAAGCGCAAGTTCCTCAAGGCCATGATGCCCTATCATAAGGCCATGTCCTCTGTCATACGTCAAAGACCGGACTTCCACACTTTATCCTCAAATGAAGTGTTGGATGAATTTGTTGCCATGAGGATCTTGGACGTGACCGCCGACAATGCGGTCTTAAGAGCTCAACAATTCAAGAAGCCTAATCTTGCTCTGAAGGCCAAGGCATGTGTGGAAGAGGAGGAAGTGGAAGATGATGATGAGTGTTGCCCCGAGGACACCAAATATGCCTATCAGGAGCACATGGCTCTTGCTTCAAGGCAATTCTGGGGCAAGAAGAACACAAGATCCAACTTCAACAGGAACAACTCTAGTGGGAACAAGGGGAAGCAACGAGTAAGGACATGCTTCAACTGTGGAAATGTAAGTCACTTCGTTGTGGATTGCCCATATGAGAAGAGAGAGGACTTTGGAGGCAAGCTTATTCGGAAGGACAAGTCAAAGTCCTATCCCAACAAGAACAACTTCATCAAGAAGACTCCTCCGAAAGTGTTGGTGGCCCAAGAAGAATATGTGGAGGATGATGATAATGATGAAGACGATGAGGTGACCACTATGGCCACAATTGCAATTGCAACTACTCCGCACTCATCTCTCTTCGACTCACCAAACGAGAACATCACCGCCAAGTGTCTCATGGCCAAGGCCACCAACAAGGTAACCCCAAACATCAATACTACTATCTCATCTAATCCTTCATTGACCAATTGTATTGATGAGGGTGAGGGTGTTAAGGAGGGAGAAAATGAATTTGAGTTGTTCATGAAAAATCTCAAGGGCAAACCCAAGAAGCATTTCATTGCTCTCTTGGAACAACTCGGTGAGGCCAATGACATGATCGAGGCTCACGAGGGAACCATTACTAAAATGGAAGGACATAGTCGAGACTATGCCGATGAGATATCGGATCTCTCTAACGCCCTAGAGGAAGAGCGTGGTATTCGTTTGGCTCTTGAGGAGTCACACAACGATGGTCATGCTAAATTAAAGAAAGATCTTGATCATGCTTTAGTTGTCTCTCGCGCCCTTAACTCCGAGAAGGCAAAACTTGAGGTTGACCATGCTAAACTCAAAGAGGAGTTTGACATACTTGACAAGGCTCACAAGGCCTTGAAAAGTATGCATACTACTCTCAAGGAGTCTCATGATCAACTCCAAGTTTCGCTAACCAAGGAAAAGGCTATCTTTCCTCGCATGGTTTTAATTGATAAGGCAAATGCTACTAACCCATGTTGCGAGCATGTGCATCTTGTTGAAGAGAATGCCGAGTTGAAGAAGCAACTTGAGAAAGGCCTTGTGACTTGCATACAAGGTGAGAAGAACCTCAACACCCTTTTGAGCAATCAAAAGAAGTTGTGGCAAAGGAAGGAATTGGGTTTGTTCCTAAGCCGAATAAGAAGAAGAATGACAAGACCAAGCAACCACCCCCTCTCCTACAATCTTTTGTGAAGGAAGGAGAGGGCACGTCCACGAAGAAGCAAAGTGGTGGTGTCAAGAAAAACTCCACCATACCATCAAACATGGCCGATGATTTTAATCCTTCATATGTTTTATGCCGTGCTAGTGATGGTCATGTGTTTGCTAAATTTGTTGGTTCTTCTTATGAGTACATTGAATGGTCCATTTGGGTTCCTAAGACCCTTGTTACTAACCTCAAAGGACCCATTACCAAATGGGTACCTAAATCCAAGCATTGATCTATTGTAGGAGTTTGCTTCCGGTGGGGGATCATGGTTGCTTGATAGCGGAGCCACAAATCATATGACCGGAAGCAAAGACTTGGTGGTGGACGTGCATCTCGGCTCATCTATGGCCACCAACGTCGAATGGGGTGATGCTTCATCTTCTAAGGTATTGGGACTTGGCAAGGTTGTTGTCTCTCATGATCTCACGATTGAGAAAGTCATGCTTGTTGAGTCCCTTGCATACAATTTACTTTCTGTTCGCCAACTTGCACTCATGGGCTTTGCTACATTCTTTGATATTGATACTGTGGCCTCTTGTGGAGCAAGACTCTTAAAGTAGCCTATGTTGGGCATGTTGAGAACGGCCTTTATGTGGTTAACTTCTCGAAGCAACTCACTAAGGTCGCGACATGCCTAATGGCTAAAGTTGATGTGGGATGGCTTTGGCATCGCCGTTTGGCCCACGTCAAAATGAGATCTTTGCAAAGTCTTCTCAAGGGGGACCATGTCCGAGGACTAACAAATGTTAGCTTTGCCAAAGATCGTGCTTGCAGGGCGTGCATTGAAGGGAAATTACATGAGAAGGCTCACCCTCCCACGACTATCATCTATTCAAAGAGACCCCTAGAGCTCCTCTACATGGACCTCTTTGGGCCTCCATCTTTTGATAGTCTTGGGGTAGGAAGTATTGCTTGGTGATTGTGGATGATTACTCAAGATACACCTGGGTATAATTCTTCAAGAAGAAGAGTGAGACCCAAGAAACAGTCATCAACTTTGCAAATGAAGCTCAACGACAACATGAAGCAAAGATTTTGATGATCAGAAGTGACAACGACACCGAGTTCAAGAACTACACCTTGGATGAGTTTCTTGGTGATGAGGGGATCAAACATCAATATGCAGCCCCATATACCACTCAACAAAATGGTGTAGCGGAGAGAAAGAACCGAACTCTAATGGATGCTGCAAGAACCATGCTGGCTGAATTCAAGTCTCCATACAACTTTTGGGCAGAAGCCATCAACACCTCTTGCCATGCATCAAATCGTCTCTATCTCCGCAAAGGCTTGAACAAAACTCCGTATGAGATTCTTACTGGTAACAAGCCCAATCTCAAGTACTTCCGGGTATTCGGGTGTAAGTGTTTCATTCTCAAGAAAGGTGTTCGTTTGTCGAAATTTGAATCTAGAGCTCATGAGGGCATATTTGTTGGTTATGCTACAAACTCTCATGCTTACCGTGTCCTCAACAAGTCCAATGGACTCATTGAGGAGACGACTAACGTAGAGTTTGATGAAAATAATGGCTCCCAAGTGGAGCAAAGTGGTGCTTGTGATGCAGGTGATGAAATTCCTCCTCAAGCCATAAGAAGAATGGGTGTTGGATATATCCTACCCATTGAGGAACCCCTTGTGGCCGAAGGAGAAGGACAATGTTCCACTCAAGTGGAACCATCACCCACCCAAGACCCACACGCTTCCGAAGAACAAAGTGAAGGCCCTCAACCTGATGAACAAGGACAAGTGCAAGATCAATCTCAAGTTGGTGGAGAGCCACCAAATGATGCACAAGGCCAAGTTCTGTCCCCCGAGCAAGATCAAGGTCAAGAGGATGCTCAAGATCAAGATCTAGCTCCTGACGACGCTCAAGATGATCAACTCAGTGCTCCTCAGTTAACACTTGAAGAGCAATTAGAGCGTCGTGCTGCAAAAGTTGCCTCCAGGCTTGCTTCCAACGAGCATCACATCGAGAACATTCTAGGAAGCATCAAAAGGGGGGTAAGCACTCGTAGACAATTAGCAAACTATTGTGCTCATCAAGCTTTTGTCTCCTGTGTTGAACCTCAAAAGGTTTATGAGGCGCTCGAAGACCCTGATTGGCTCAATGCCATGCATGAAGAACTCCATAACTTCGAGCGCAACAAAGTGTGGCGTCTGGTGCCAAGACCAAAGGAGAACCATAATGTCATTGGAACCAAATGGATCTTTAAGAACAAGCAAGATGCTCATGGTATTGTCATATGCAACAAGGCGCGCCTGGTGGCTCAAGGCTACTCCCAAGTCAAGGGTATCGACTACGGTGAAACCTTTGCCCCCGTTGCTCGTCTTGAATCCATTCGTTTGTTGCTTGCCTATGCTTCTCATCATAACTTTAAATTACAACAGATGGATGTGAAAAGTGCATTTCTTAATGGTCCTATTAATGAGTTGGTGTATGTTAAACAACCCCCGGGGTTCGAGGATCCTAAGTTCCCCAATCATGTGTATCAACTCGATAAGGCACTCTATGGCCTTAAACAAGCCCCACGAGCGTGGTATGAGCACCTTACCGAGTTGTTACAAGATCGTGGGTTTGAAATTGGGAAAATCGACCCCACTCTTTTTACTAAGAAGGTCAAAGGGGAGTTGTTTGTATGCCAACTATATGTTGATGATATTATCTTTGGTTCTCCTAACAAAGCTTTCAATGATGAGTTCGCCGCACTCATGACCACAAATTTTGAGATGTCCATGATGGGAGAGTTGAAGTACTTCATTGGATTTGAGATCAAACAAAGAAGAGAAGGCATCTTCATCAAACAATCCAAGTATACTCAAGACATGCTCAAGAGGTTCAATCTAAGTGATGTCAAGCCGGCTACTACTCCAATGCCAACCAAATGCCAACTTGACATTGATCCCAATGGTAAAGCGGTGGATCAAAAGGTATATCGCTCTATGATCGGATCCTTGCTTTACCTTTGTGCATCTAGACCGGATATTATGTTGAGTGTAGGAATTTGTGCACGGTTTCAAGCCTCACCTAAGGAGAGTCACTTTGTGGCTGTCAAGCGAATCTTTCGATATTTGGCTCATACCCCAAACTTTGCCTTATGGTACCCGAGAGGAGCAAATTTCAACCTTGTAGGTTTCTCTGATTCTGACTGGGCGGGAGACAAAGTGGATAGGAAGTCCACTTCGGGAGGGTGCCAATTTCTTGGTTGCTCTCTTGTTAGTAGGTCTTCCAAAAAGCAAAGTTGTGTATCTCTCTCGTCCACCGAAGCAGAATATGTGGCTGCTGGCAGTTGTTGTGCTCAACTCTTATGGATGAGGCAAACTTTAAAGGATTATGGTGTCACTTGTGACAAAGTGCCTCTTTGGTGTGACAATGAAAGTGCCATCAAGATTTCTCTCAACCCAGTGCTACACTTCAAGACGAAGCATATTGAGATTCGGTATCACTTCATCCGGGATCACATAAGGCAAGGAGAGATCGAGCTTCAATACGTCAACACTCATGATAACCTTGCAGATATCTTCACGAAGCCATTGGATGAAGCAAGATTTCGCGAGTTAAGGCATGAGCTAAATATCATCGATTTGAGCAATGTGGTTTGAATCTGTGCACACACCCCTCACACTCAATATAGCTATCTTGTCTAGATGTAGGCATGGACATAGGGGGAGTATTGTTCTCTCAATGAACTGTTCCTCCCCCCATTATGCATAAACTAATCAAGTCTTTATCATTTGCCATACATAGTTGGTTTAAATGCTTCAAGTCGAGTATTGGTCATGGGCCCAAGGATAATTCTTCGCGGTGCCATATCTATAAACTCAAACATAGGTGGCCTCGGCCACCGCCCTCCTCTGAGGAGTTGTGTTATTTTTTTTGCTTGTGCATGCATTTGTTTTTCTCTCTTTTTGTGCTTAAAGCCTCTTGTCAAAACGTGCTTGCTCTTGGAGGAGCGGTACTACCGTGATCGTTTACGGTACTACCGCAAAGGAGTTACGGTACTACCGCACATCCAGCACGGCAGTATTTATTTACTGCCGCCATGGATGAAGGTTTCTCCCCTTTTCCCCTCTTCTTGTTGCTTGTTGTTGTTTTTAGGGTTAGGGGAGATACTTAGTGTTCTTGTGTTCTTCGTGTTCTTATCCATGGAAGTTTAGGATGTAGGAGAGTGTTTTTGCACTAGAAATACGAATATGCATGTTGCTACCAAGGTACTATGATCAGCCGTAGTACCGCTAGTCGATCTATATGGCCTTCTCTAGATCTGTTCATCTCAGATCTGTTTTCGTGCGGTACTACCGCTGGAGAACCGCGGTACTACCGCACGATCTGGTCCAGATCCGATCTGACCAGAGCGGTACTACCGCTGTCCTCAGCGGTACTACCGCTCTGGCGGAAGTAAAATTTTACTACCTCTTGCCGAGCGGTACTACCGCGCCCCAACGCGGTACTACCGCTCCGCAAGCAGCCTAAGTTTTTACTTCCGCTCCTGTACGCGGAAGTACATTTTTACTACCGCATCCACCATGCGGTACTACCGCTTACTCTGCGGTACTAATTTTTTACTTCCGCGTAGGGACAGCAATACTACCGCTTGTGTCATATTGTCTTCGTAGCATGTACACATTCCTTTTTCTACTTGTTTCTTGTGCTTTTTGAGGCTTTTGCATTGATTCTCTTTGTGTTCTTGTCGTGTTCTTGTGTTTGTGCTTTAGGTGGTGGCTCCGGTTTCGATGCTCGTCATTCCAACCCGGTCCGCGACATCGGATCCAAGCGTCTGCGCAACCCCAGTGATGTGCCAGAGGGCTCCAATCCCCAGCGCAGGTACAAGACTGCCACCAACAAGCGTAAGGAATCCTCAATGTCTATGGAGGAAATGCCCGCTACCGAGTTCATGTCACAGAGGAAGCAAACCCCATACGGAGAACCCCGTGAGCACTTTCCTGGAGATGAGATTTTCTGGACCAAGCAGCAGTTTCGCATCTACGATGAGGTGCTCAAGACCAAGACCAACCTGTACGTGGATGCTCACTGGGTGGACGTGGCTCACATGAGGAAGGACACCAACCGGGCCTACTTTGCCGAGGCTCTTGATCTGATCGAACAGTTGGGACTTGAGCATATCATGACCTTCCAGAATGATTTTGATCCATAAATTATTGCTCAGTTCTATGCCTCTGTCGATTTCCACACCAAGGAGGATCTCCCAATGACATGGATGACCAATGGTCACAAGATGACTTCTTCTTGGAAGGAGTTCATGGATCTTCTTCAGATACCTGACGAGGGTCTCCACAACCCAATTGGATTTTGGCCTCACGCCAATCCTGAATCTGCCAACAAAGACAAGCTGCTTCCATTTTATGAGGAGAAGACTCTTGCTAGTGGCAAGAAGACATGGGTGTTGAACCCCTTTTTGGACATCATGTATCGGATCTTTCGCAACACTCTGTTCCCTCGCGTCGGAGATAAGGACAAGGTCCATGCCTACCTGGTTGACATACTGCTGATGTGTCAAGAGGCTCGCACGACCCAGACTGCACCACTTGACATATCCCATATCATGTGGAATGAGCTCCGTTTTGCCATCTACTCTCGCAAGGTACCCATCTATGGTCCATACTTGTTTCTGCTGATCTCCAAGACTTGGGAGAAGCTATACCCTGAAGAGGAGTTTGAGGCCGACTGCTTCCGCCATGATCCCATCCGTCTTCGCGTCAAGACTCGATGGGCCAACACCACCAATCGTGCGCAAGCTGCTGCTGCCCAGATGGGCACTGATGAGGAGCCTGTGGAGGAGGCTGATGATGAGGGCCCTGGACGATTTGCTCCTTCTTCCTCCTCTGTTGTGGAGGAGCCTTCTTGGGCTAAAAAGCTTAAGCAAAAGATGAAGGCCCTCTTCTGCATGCAGGCTAAGGGTCAATACCGGGCTCATGTGACTGACAAGAAGACGCGCCAACGTGACAAGAAGCTTTTGGCGGTCTATGGAGAGGACGTGTCAAATGGGTCAGAGGATAACATCACCCCTGAGGCAACTTGGATGGCCCGCCAGGGGTACAAGTGGTCAGAGTCTGACGAGGAGTATCAGGAGGAGCAGCCGGGATCTGATGATGAGTACGACGACTGAGTTTCTCCAGGGCTGCCACCCGTCTTAGTGTCCTCTTTCCCCTTTGTGGTGTCTTGATGACAAAGGGGGAGAGTGATTTGCGTCTTGTGCTTTTGTGCCAGTTGTTTCTTTTCGTTGGTTGAACTCTGTTTATTTGCGTGTTTGTGTCGTGTGCGTGAGTCTATCGTATGGTGTAAGACATATGCTCCTTTATCGTTGAACTCATCGTTATGTCTTTAATGTTTTATCAAGAGCAGTTAGTTTACTTTCCCTTTTTAAGTGCTCTGTGGTATTTATATATAGAGTATCTTATGTGTAGAATATAGGGAGAGCACTGTACCTAGTATGTGTGTTGTGCAGTCCAAAGCACAATCTTGTGTAGGCACACATCCAGGGGGAGCTCACCTATACTCTAGGGTTTGGATTGCTTACTCTCTTATTTTATCCCTGTGCAAATCTCGTATTGTCATCAATACACCAAAAAGGGGGAGATTGTAAGGGCATATTTCTCCCTAAGTAGTTTTGGTGATTGATGACAATGCATTTGCGGACTAATCATGTGCTCTAAGCTCCTACAGGTATATCTCACTTAGGCACAAGACGATTGATTGCCCCTGTCGGTGGCTTTGAGTAATAGGAAAGCCGTACTATTAAGAGGGGGTCCGCTTCGGAAAGGTTTGGGTGGAATCAACACGTACACATCTTACTCTCGCACCACCTTTCCTTTGCTTCTCTGGAGTTCCAACCGGTTTTTATCGTATATGCAAACTGTGACTTCTTAACTAAAACATCTGCCTGGCAAGCGGTAGTACCGCTCTACTAAGCGGTTGTACCGCGCAGACACACGGTAGTACCGCCTGCCGACACGGTAGTACCGCTCCCACGGTAGTACCGCGTCTCCAGAGTGGTAGTACCGTGTATCTGGCCCGTCGCTGATTCTAAGTGCAGAAGTTGGTGCGGAAGTAATTTTTTACTTCCGCATCCAATGCGGTAGTACCGCTTAGTCCAAGCGGTAGTACCGTGTCGCATTTTGCTACTACCGTTTTCCCTGCGGATGTAGCCGCGGATGTAATTTATTTCATCCGTGGTCGTCAATCATGTCACATATTTTTGCCTAGCGGTAGTACCGCTCAGCCAGCGGTAGTACCGCAACTTACGTGCGGTACTACCGCTCTCTGCGGGCTGAAAACACACATAACGGTTGGATTTGCTCTCCCACTATATATAGGGCGTCTTCTTCTCCAAGAAGACTCACCTCTTCCCCCACTACTCCATTGTTGCTCCAAAAGCTCCATTTCCGCCCGATCTCTCTCCCTAGCCAATCAAACTTGTTGATTTGCTCGGGATTGCTTGAGGAGGCATCGATCTACACTTCCACCAAGAGATATTTGATTCTCCCCACTAATACCTTGCGGATCTTGTTACTCTCGGGTGTTTGAGCACCCTAGACGGTTGAGGTCACCTCGAAGCCATATTCCATTGTGGTGAAGCTTCGTGGTTTTGTTGGGAGCCTCCAAGTTGTGGAGATAGCCCCAACCTTGTTTGTAAAGGTTCGGTTGCCGCCTTCAAGGGCACCACTAGTGGAATCACGGCACCTTGCATCGTGTGAGGTCATGAGGAGAATACGGTGGCCCTAGTGGCTTCTTGGGGAGCATTGTGCCTCCACACCGCTCCAACAGAGACGTACTTCCCCTCAAAGGGAAGGAACTTCGGCAACACATCCTCGTCTCCACCGGTTCCACTTGTGGTTATTTCTTACCTTTACTTGTGCATGCTTTACTTGTTCAACTCCTATAGCATGCATGTGTAGTTGTTGTCCTTCTTTCCTTTAGTTGTCATCTTAGTAGAATATCTAGACAACTTACTTTGTCGTTTAATTTAAAGTGGTTAAGAAAAGTTAAAAATTGTTAGTTGCCTATTCACCCCCCCCCCTCTAGTCAACCATATCGATCCTTTCAACTTTGCGCTTTTCTATCAATTGCTTGACAGTAATTTGTTTACCCACCGTATGCTTTATTCAAGAGAGAAGCCTCTAATGAAACCTATGGCCCTGGGTCTATTTTACATCTATTATTCCAAATCTTTAAAATCAAAAACCCAAAAATACCTTGCTTTAATTATTTTGTGTTTACTTTATGTTGTTTTTCACTTTAGTTTTAAATCTATCTCTAGCAGATCTCACTCTTGTTCGTGAAGTTGAAGGGATTGACAACCCCTTTACTATGTTGTGTGCAGGTGTTTATTAGTTTTTGCATCTGCATATATTGGGGACTTGCTTGTACCTCCTGCTGGATTGATACCTTGGTTCTCAAACTGAGGGAAATATTTATCTCTACTTTGCTGCATCACCATTTCCTCTTCAAGGGAAAAATCAACACAAGCTCAAGAAGAATTTCTGGTGCCGTTGCCAGGGAGGCCTACATCAAGCCTACCAAGTACTTGTCACAAACTCTCAACTCTAGCATTTACATTATTTTCCATTTGCCTCTCTTTTTCATCTCTCCCACTTCTAAAATGTTTTAAGAAAATCACAAAAATATTTGCCTTTTTATTCGCCCTTTTTTCGTTCGTCTTGTTGCTTCCTTGTGTGCTAGATCGCGTATTTCTGAAACCTGGCTAGCCCATCAATCCTTGCCCATACTTCCGAAAGCGAAGTCCTTTATTTTAAACAAAAAGAGGGAGAAAATCTAAAAGATGCCTGCCATAGAATTTGCAATGCTCAAAATAGATCTACCCGTAAGCAATCCACTACTATCCTCCTTCAAAAAATTTATGTGGGTGTTACCGCGTGGTATAGATTTGTGCTAGACACTATCACAGAAGGAATTTTTTTTGTATAGTCATACTTTTGATGCTTATGATGCTATTAACAATTTGGTAGGCTCACCCCACTTATGGTTAATGAAACGGTTTTAACCTTAGAGCATGTCATGCAAAGGCTTGATGTTATTGAAAGTAAAATTCCTACTGTAGAACTTATTGAAAATTTGGATAAAAGGATCCATAATCAAATCACTCAGTATGGATCAAAGGTAGGATCCACTTTAAAGAACCTAAGATAAAAATAGCCCCTAGTCAATGAGAAATTAAAACATGATTCTATTAGTATTGACAAGTTAGAGGGTGTCATTACTAATTTGGGTTCTGCTTTTGCCTCCGTTAAAACCACTCAAAATCCTTCCCCTACCACATTTGCTAAGTTTTTTATGTTCCTAGAAATAAGGGTGAATCATCTAGTAAAGGGAACGAGGATTTAACCAAAGAGGACAATACCTAGATCATTGCTTTATGCCTAGCTAGAGGCGTTAAACAGTAGCGCTTGTTGGGAGGCAACCCAATTTTATTTTGGTTTTTACTTTTTCTTTCTTTTCTTAAATAAATATTTCATCCAGCCTCTGATTAGATGTGTTTTCGTATTTTAATCTAGTGTTTGTGCCAAGTAAAACCTTTGGGATGATTTGGAAGATAGTATATTGGTTTTTGCTGGAAAACTAAAACTTTTGCGTCAAGTATAAGAATTTTTTCTGGTTGCTGGAGCATGGAAAAATTCTGATTTTTTTATGACTTTCTGACTTACAAATTGCCCATGTTGTCCTTATTGTTCAGAATTTTTAGAGAAGCAGAAGTTCTACATCAATTCGCATCTTTACAGACTGTTCTGTTTTTGACAGATTATGTTTTGTTTGTGTTGTTTGCTTATTTTGATGTATCTAGGGCTAGTATCGGGGGGTATGAACCTTGGAAAAGTTGGAATATAGTAGATATTACTCCAACATAAAATAAGAATGAGTTCATGAAAGTACATACAAGTAAGGATTTCATTTATTTTACTAACGGATCTCTCGAGTTTTCTGTTGAGTTTTGTGTTGTGAAGTTTACAAGTTTTGGGAAAAGATTTGATGGACTACGAAATGAGGAGTGGCAAGAGCCTAAGCTTGGGGATGCCCAATGCACCCCAAGGTACTATTCAAGGAAAACCAATCATCTAAGCTTGGGGATGCCCCGGATGGCATCTCCTCTTTTGTCTTCAATCCATCGGTAAATTTACTTAAGGCTATATTTTCATTCACCACATGATATGTGTTTTGCTTGGAGCGTCTTGTATTATTTGAGTCTGTAAGTTTTAGTTTGCCACAATCATCCTTGATGTACACACCTTTTGATAGGTACACACATTAATCGTGAGTTTGTTAGAATAATCTATGTGCTTCACTTATATCTTTTGAGCTAGGGTAGTTGCTCTAGTGCTTCACTTATATCCTTTTGAGCACGTAAGTGATGTTATTTTGAAGAAATTGATGAACTCTAATGCTTCACTTATATTATTTCGAGAGTATAATAATAGCATGGTAATTTCCTTGGGTTATGAATTTAGTTCTAATATGATAGGCATCTAATAGGAATACAATAAAACATTTCATATAAAGAGCATTGAATACTATGAGAAGTTTGATTCCTTATTATGATTGTTTTGAGATAAAAATATGGTGATATTAGAGTCATGCTAGTAAATACACAATGGATTGGTAGAAATACTTGTGTTAAAGTTTGTGATTCCCGTAGCATGCACGTAGGGTGAACCATTATGTGATGAAGAGGGAGCATGATGTATTTATTGATTGTCGTCCTTCGTGTGGAGGTCGAGAGCGAGAGATGGTTAACTCCTACCTACCTCTCCCCTAGGAGCCTGCGTCTAATACTTTGTTTCGATAGCTATTAAATTTTTGCAATAAGTATGTGAGTTCTTTATGACTAATGTTGAGTCCATAGATTATACGCACTCTCACCCTTCCACCATTGCTGGCCACTCTAGTACCGCGCAACTCTCGCCGGTACAATAAACCCACAATTTACCCTTCCTCCAAACAGCCACCATACCTACCTATTATGTCATTTCCATAGCCATTCCGAGATATATTTCTCATGCAACTTCCATCGTTCCGTCATATGTTCTAGTATCAAGTTATAATTGTTGATTTGCAAGTAAATAAAAGTGTGATGATCATTATTATATCATTGTCCCATGTGAGGAAAGGATGATGGAAGCTTTGATTCCCTCACAAGTTGGGATGAGTCTCCGGACTTTACAAAATAATAAAAGAGGCCAAAGAAGCCCAAATAAAAAAAGTGGCAAAAGAAGCCCAAAAAAAGAGAGGCCATAGAAGAACACACAAAATGAGAGAAAAGATAGAAGGGGCGGTGCTACTATCCTTTTTCCACACTTGTGCTTTAAAGTAGCACCATGATCTTCATGAAAGAAAGTCTCATATATTATCACTTTCATATACTAGTGGGAATTTTCATTATAGAACTTGGCTTGTATATTCCAATTATGGGTTTCCTCAAATTGCCCTAGGTCTTTGTGGGCAAGAGAGTTGGATGCACACCCACTTAGTTTCTTTTTGAGCTTTCATAAACTTATAGCTCTAGTGCACCCGTTGCATGGCAATACCTACTCACTCACATTGATATCTATTGACGGGCATCTCCATAGCCCGTTAATATGCTTAGTTGATGTGAGACAATCTCCTACATTCTGTATTCTCCACAACCACCATATTCTATTCCACCTATAGTGCTATGTCCATGGCTCACGCTCATATATTGCGTGAAAGTTGAAAAGGTTTGAGAATACTAAAGTGTGAAACAATGGCATATCTAAAACCAGGGTTGTGCATGATTTAATACTTTGTGTGATGAGGATGGAGCACATACAGACAATATGATTTTGTTGGGACAACTTTCTTTGGCCATGTTATTTGAGAAGACACAATTATTTTATTAGTATGCTTGAAGTATTATTGTTTTTATGTCAATATTAAACTTTTGTTTCTAATCTTATGGATCTGAATATTCATGCCACAATGAAGAAAATTACATGAATAAATATGTTACATAGCAATTCACATCAAAAATTCTTTTTTGATCATTTACCTACTCGAGGACGAGCATGAATTAAGCTCGGGGATGCTTGATACGTCTCCATCAAATCTATAATTTTCAATTGTTCCATGCTATTATATATTCTATTTTGGATGTTTTATATGCATTAATATGCTATTTTATATTATTTTTGGGACTAACTTATTAACCTAGAGCGCAGTGCCAGTTTCTGGTTTTTCCTTGTTTTTCGCAGAAAAGGAATATCAAACGGAGTCCAAACGGAATAAACTATCGCGGTCATTTTTCTTGGACCAGAAGACATGTGGGACTTGGAGTGGAAGTCAGAGGACTCCCGAGGCCACTACAAGTCGTCAGGGCGTGCCCTAGGGGGGTGCCTCCCTGGCTTGTGGGACATCTCCAACCCTAATCTTCGGCCAATAAATTCAGAAATATTCGCTAACCATCAGAAGCGTCCACGAAAATACGTTTCGACCGCCGCATGTTTCTGATCTCGTGAGATCCCATCTGGAGGCCTTTTCCGGTACGCTACCGGAGGGGGACTTGATCACGAAGGGCTTCTACATCAACCTTGCTGCCCTCTCGATGATGCGTGAGTAGTTTACCTCAGACCTACAAGACCATAGCTAGTAGCTAGATGGCTTCTTCTCTCTCTCTTTGATCTTCAATACAATGTTCTCCTCAATGTTCTTGGATATCTATCCGATGTAATCTTCTATTGCAGTGTGTTTGTCGAGATCCGATGAATTGCGGATTTATGATCAGATTATCTATGAATATTATTTGAATCTTCTCTGAATTCTTATATGCATGATTTGATATCTTTGTATTTCTCTTTGAATTATTGGTTTAATTTGGCCAACTAGATTGGTAGTTCTTGCAATGGGAGAGGTGCTTTGTTTCGGGTTCAATCTTGCGGTGTCCTCACCTAGTGACAGAAGGGGTAGCGAGCACGTATTGCATTGTTGCCATCAAGAATACAAAGATGGGGTTTATATCATATTTCTTGAGTTTATCCCTCTACATCATCTCATCTTGCTTAAGGCGTTACTCTGTTCTTTTGAACTTAATACTCTAGATGCATGCTGGATAGCAGTCGATGTGTGGAGTAATAATAGTATATGTCGACAGGAGTCGGTCTACTTGTCACGGACGTGATGCCTATATTCATAATCATTGCCTTAGATACAGTCATAACTTTGCACTTTTCTATCAATTGCTCGACAGTAATTTGTTTACCCACCATATGCTTTATTCAAGAGAGAAGCCTCTAGTGAAACCTATGGCACCCGGGTCTATTTTACATCTATTATTTGCAAATCTATAAAACAAAAAACCCAAAAATACCTTGATGCAGTTATTTTGTGTTTACTTTATTTTGCTTTTCACCTTAGTTTTAAATCTATCTCTATCAGATCTCACTCTTTTTCGTGACGTTGAAGGGATTGGCAACCCCTTTGTGTGCCAGTGTTAGTAAGTTTGTGCAGGTGCATATATTGGGGACTTGCTTGTACCTCCTATTGGATTGATACCTTGGTTATCAAACTGAGGGAAATACTTATCTCTACTTTGCTGCATCACCCTTTCCTCTTGAAGGGAAAAATCAACGCAAGCTCAAGAAGTAGCAGAAGTCTGCAAATGAATTCAGACTATGAGAACCAAGCAACTCGCCCACGAACATGTACCTGTGAAAGAATTAGAGATGCGAGGGAAGGGGAAGTGGTCATATGAATTTTCAGAAGATTTTGAAGATAAATCAGTTTGAAGACATTGACCTCATAGTGCAAAGACATTCACTTACTGATATAAGTTGGTTCCAAATTTGTACGAATCCATGAATAAGTACAAGTGAGGAATCTAACTGGTTGTGGAGCATAAGTGAAATTATTTGCCATGTATGAGATGTAGCAAAGGAAAGATCCAGATTTGGAAGTAGTAAAACAACTTCCTGAAGTTGGAGAAAGATTATCGGACCGAATAAATGGTAAAAAGTAAGAGTTTAGTTACTGCCCAAGAATAGATGAAGAACTGCTACACGAGTCGAGATGGAGGCCGAGCTGTTCGATCTTTCACGCCCTAACTTGGCGGTAAAGGGGAAGATGTCCGCGGCGGCGTGACGACAACGTCAGAGAAATCGCGGCAGCAAAGCGCTTCATCTCCGGCGATGACGGAAGCTAGCGATGGCGCTAGGGTTTGAGCAAGACAATGAGGGGAGTAAGATTTAATGATCGTGGGTGGAGCTGAGTATTTATAAGAAGAGGGGCGACACTGTGAATTTACTCAGTTGCCCCTGGTGATACGCATCTGGACAACGCGTGGCATTCATGCATCAATTTGAAAACTGTGCCACGACCCCACGTGCAACTGGTATGACGAATGGCCATTCCGGCTTCTCCAGATTCCGGCAAATAGGATAAGAATATTAAATTGTTTTAAATGTTAGTCTTAATATCTCCAATCGACAAGGACACAATGAAGACAATCGACACGTGTCAACTAGAATGCATATGAAGATTTTGAGAGACTGAGTGAGATAAGCATAGATAGGGAAGGGGTCCGATCACATTCACTTAGCACAGAAAATAGCAACTGGAAGACATAACTATAAGTGAATGTTGTAAAGGACAGAACACACACACACACACACACACACACACACACACACACACACACACACACATATATATATATATATATATATATGTATATATATACAGCCGGTCTATTCTCATAACATTATGAGAATAATATTCTCATAACACTTCTGAACTGTATTGAAAAACTGCATTGGAAAGCTATGCGCACTGCTTCCTTCTTCTGTTGCGAACCACATAGAGGTGCAGCAGGAAACCTGCATGGAGCAGCGTTTTTGGCTAGTTTGATCGATTTCTACTGGTTTATTTTGTATGTGCGCTGATTTAATATGTGGTTAAGCACTGAATTCAGCGAGAAAACGACGAAAATCCTTTGATTTTTGGCGGATCTGCGTGCGTTCTTCCCGCTGGTGAAGGAGTTTCGCATCCTGCTGCTGGTTGTTCGTATTTCTATTTTTGTAGCGTGGTCCTAGTGTGTTACCATTATCGCGTTGATGTTTGTGTTATTCCGCGACAGATTAATCTCCTAATAGGATTGAAATTTCAGTATAATTTGTCGAGTATCTCTCTGTTCTAGCGGAAAAATGTCTGTTCTCTGTTCTTCCCCGTCCGGATCGAAATTTTTGCGTTTTGTATGTAATATTCTGTTGTTTTCGGCCATTACTGACTGCCTTTTGATCTATCCGTATGAATTGGAGCGGATTAAGTTGTTAATTTTGAAGAATTTAAGTTTTTTGTCCATGTTTTTTGCGGCACCACTGGCTCTGGTCGTTTCTCAGAGATGTTTTTTGAGATTTTTTTGCATTATATAGTTGTTAGAACTGCATTGCAGGCTGTGTTTTTCGTCTGTGAATCGCGGTCAAGAGCGGTGGACTGCAGTAATATGCAAATGCGCGGTGAATTTTTGTAGTGCGGCGAACTGCATTAATATGCAATGCGAGCCTGTATCAACTGCATTACAGCCACGGGGGTGTGGGGGGGCTAGTTTGATAAGTTTTTTTGCTTGGTCAAGCGCGGTGGACTGCAGTAATACGCAATGCGAAATGCACATTGTTATGTAACCGCACTGCTTTATTTGTCGTTTTTTTATGTTGTTTTCTTTACATATATATATATATATACTGGTGGGTCAATTGGCTCCCCTCCCACCTTATCCCTGGCGGCTCCCATCTCACCTTATCCCTTGCGGCGCCACTCTTCCTCGATCTGTTTTTCTCCCAAACAGATCTGTTTTTCGCCTGGCAATGGATTGCGCGTGCGGCTGCCTGGCAAGGTTGGAGCCGATGCTGGAGACATGCGTTTTTTCTGAAGGTTTGGTTCTGAACCAGAGGCAGCGGCACAACGCGCTCTGTTCCCTTCTATATTCTTCAAGTATTGGATTTCGGGCTCCATTCGTCCATCAGATGACTGACGATGATGTCAGTGTTTCATGGGTATGTATTTCTCGCATATTCTTTTTCATGTGTTGTTTGTAGTTAACACTATCTGAATTTTTGTAGTAGTATTAGTTTCTGAAGAAATATTTTTTTCACTAAGTATAAGTGAACTGCTTTTTCACACAAAAGTTTTATTATGAACATTGTAGGAGCAGCAGCAATTTTGTCTAGTCAATATTATTATGTGTTGACATCAATATTTTTTTATGAAGATTGTAGCAGCAATTTAGTTTCTGAAAGATTGTAATCTTTTTCTTATTTGTTCTTATTTTTTTCTGTTCTTGTTGGTTTGCTTGCAGAAATTCCCTTCTGGTCTAGTCAGGGTAACAGAAAGCTGTGTTAATTTGGTGTTGGTCAGCAAGAATGGATATCATGATGTTGATGTTATGTATTCTGTTGGCTCTGATGATTGTTTGGTTCTCAAAGATGGCTGGAAGGAATTTGTGGAGGAAGCTGGTCTTCAGGCTGGGGATGTTGTGATGGCTATGTTTTATAGGCATGCAAAGTGTTTGGAAATCAAGTTAAATTTGCTTTAGATCAGTCTTGCTTGAGCAGCAGCAGCATGAGACATTTTTGTTGTAATAATTTGACATTTTTTGCGTGGCTTCTAGTGTATTTTCTTATGAGAATTCTGAGTATAAGTGAACTGCTTTTTTACATATAGTTTTTTATGTGCATCCTATCAGCAGCAGTAGTTGAAGAACATCCATACTGGAAACCCCCACCGAGCTTTTCCTTTTTTTTAACCCACATACGAAACTAGAGTTTTCTTATTTAATAAAAGAGGACTGCATCAACCTTCTTAATAGGAGCAGTTTTGTGAAAGAATACTCTATATGAACTGCTCTGATAGTTTTGTTTTTATGTGTATCCTAGCTATACCAGCAGTTTTGAAGCAATATACATACTGAAAACAGACTACTTAGAACTGCATATAGTTGATAGATAGAAACCACGGTTATGCGCTCATAATTAACATAGTACATCATCAAGTAAACTAACGCAACATAAGCAAACATTGTCCCAAAGCAAACTACAACGAAAGCAAACTAATCTACATACGCAGAGGGAAACTAATCGAGCACTTCCGACAGGAATCCTTGGCTTTTCAGCATCTGTCCTGCTTCACTAGTTCCACCCGTTGGAGTTGGAGGTGGAAGTTGATGCCCCCTTGCCCCACCCCCTCCAGGACGACCTCGGGCGCTTCCTGGTCTTCTCTGTTTCAGCGCGCACGAGGCCTTTCTTCATCGTGGTGATTCGGTTCCATATCTCGAACGCAGCGTAGGCGTCCTTGGCAGCATACTCGACGTGCTTGGTGCTGAGAATCGAAGTCCACAGGCTGTGGTCGTGGTCTGTCATCTTCATCTTCATGTCTGCGTACTCGTCGTCGATGATGGCAACACCTACATTGCTAAGCGAGTCCAGTGGCTTCGTTCCATCAGGCACCCTCCAGTTCGTCTGGATGTCGACGAAGTTGGGGATGTGGAGGTTGCAGCGTGCGAGCTTCTCCTTGTCTTGCTTGATGGCGAAGCCAGCGAACTCGAACCTAAGGAAAGTGAACCGCAAGTTATACCTTTCAGAACTGCATACATGGGCATATAGAACTGCAACACGTACTCGGCAGAGAGAATTGCTTACCTTGGGTCGCCGAGGAACCTGTCGAAGGGGATGCATCTCTTGCCCAATGTACCACATACCTGGAAAAGAAGCACTGGGTGGTACTTGCCGATGGATAGTTGAACCAGGGCCGCCCTCTCGTGGTCGGGTGTGTACTCCACGTCGATGCCGATGATCTTCTGGCGGCGCCGCTGGAGAACTGTCTTGAACTCTTCGACGTACGTCGCCATGGCGGCGACGTCGGTGGTGTAGATCACCTTCAGCTTCGTGTTCCCGTGCGCATGCACGTCGTCGTAGGTCCTGCTGAACCCCATTGCTGCAAAGAGGAGGAAGAGGAGGAGGAAGGCGCAGCGTCGTGTGTTTTGTGCGGACGGTCTGGTTGATGGAGCGCGGGATTTAAATGGGAGCGGCAACAACTTCTGCTGAGGCCACGATCTCGTCGCGCAACCGTGTTGGCGATCGTGGCGTTCGTGCGGCGTGCAACCGGCGGGATAGAGGAGGGGCGGGGTGCGGCGCTTCGGGCGATAGTGGGCGCATTTATTTTAGGGCAAGAGAACCGAATCGTCCGCCGTAAGCGAACTGCATCGCTTCAGAAGCGGAATCGTTTCCCGTAAGCGAACTGCATCGCTTTAGAAGCGGAATCGTTTTCCGTAAACGAACTGCAACGCTTTAGAAGCCGAGCCGAGGCTTCTCTCCAAGACTGCATTCGCAGGAGCAGGATGATAGCAGATCTTTTTTCTATGTGTGTTGATGTCTTTTTCGTGTGTGCTCCAGAACTTTATGTAAACAGTAATGTATGGTCGCTGTGTGTAGTTCTCGATGTGCAAAGCTGTAAACACCATGCTGTGTGCTTTTGTATATACCGGTCTAGGTAATTTTTGTGTTTTTTTTTTGGTGGCAGATGGTGACAATGTCAAATATGTACATAATGGAGCTTTCAGCCAACTCCTCCTTGTGAGTTGTAACATGTTCGCAGCGCACTGCATTCTCTCATATGAGTAGCAGCCAAGTTTTTTTAAATATACGCATCCACACTGTATCTCACCTTATCACATGGGACTGCAAAGACGAATTCAACGTGTTTCTCGTCGAGTTTCAAAATTCACAAGTTTAAATATACGCAACCAAGTTTTTTTTATACATTTTTTTGCACTAAGCGCACTGCACTGTGTACTCGAAGGTTACTGCACTGCAAGCTTTAAACGCACCACGCACGCACTGCAGTGTACGTGAATCCTAGTCTGACTCTACATTTTTTCTTTTCTAACTGCATTCTGTATTGATTCACGTTCATGTCAGATTCTATACGACGAAGAGAACTGCATTCTCAAAATGACATTCGATGTCAGGTTTTTCATACAGAAGAGAACCGCATTCTCAGAGTGGCATTCTCATCTTATTTTCTTTTCATATAGAAGAGAACTGCATTTTATGAAGCATCCCCCCCCCCCCCGCAGCACATTGGTCACAAAGCATGTATGTCATATGTTGTATCTATTCATTTTTGAACTTCAGTATTACATGTTGAATTTCTTTTCATTTTGCAGTCCACTGAACACAAGCTATATGTATTATATACGATATGATATATATAAATGATGAAGTTAATATGTTTTTTAAAATGCAAAACTGCATATGTGTTGATCTACATCCTTTTCCTGGTGCTTCTTCGCAGATTGTGCACTGCATTTGTTTCAATGGTTGTTGCTGCTTCTGTCTTGCTCTTGTTGTTTGCATTACCCCTCGTAACGGGACCGTGCGACCGCGATGCTTGCCTACGTGCTGGATTCTGCGTTCTGTCTCTCCCCCTCGTTTTTGATGATGGTTCTTCGATTTCTTCATCTGCTTCTTCTTCTTCCTCGTCTTCTTCGTCTTCTTCCTCATCTTCCTCCTCGGTTCCATCAGCTTTGCTCGCTTCCTCACTCTCTTCTCTGTTAGCATCTTCTTCGTCATCTTCTTCATCTTTTTCCTCTGTTCTATTTGGACAAATTCTCGCGTTATGCTTCTCTCTCTTGTTGCAGACGCTACATAGTCTTCTCTTTGTCGTATCATCTTGTTGGTCAGCTTGGTGATTTGTGGTGGCATTTTCAGCCTGGATTTGTTTTAGCCTCTCCTCACATGTTCTTGAGTTGTGTCCCACAATCTTATTGCATGATTTACACATCCTTACCCCCAGTGGTCTTCCTTCGCTGTCTAGTTCTGGCTCAGGCCTGCTATTTTTTTAGGGCTTTTTTCATTTGCTGCAGCTTTTTTATTGGCTGATTTGCTCTCTTTCTTTCTCCCTTTTGTGTTTGAAACAGGCGGGGGAAGAATTGTGTCATCCATATTATGTACTGCACCATCAGCAGCATGTTCGTGCTCCTTTCCTTGTTCTTCACCCCGCGCATCCATTATCTTCTCTGCCTCTTCTTCTTCGTTTATTACGTTCACTTCTTGTATGAGTTTTCTCATCCCAGCTAAAGCTCTGTTGTACCCTCTATCCGATTTGACACCTCTGTTCGCCAGGTCCATTGCAGTTTCTGCAAGTAGTCTCCTACGGCAGAACATCGAACTCCCATCCGGAGCAGTTTGCTCATAGTCTCTGCGGTCAAAAGTTGGATTTTGGCGTGCGTTCCGTGTGTATCTCTTCAATATGTACTGTTCAGGTATCTTGTCCACCCGCAGCTGATCCAACATGAAAATGATGTGCACGCAGAACAGGCCTGCAGCAAAAGAAATTTTTTGGGTTACTCGTGCCAGCAAACTTCACATAAATAGGCAACATTTTTTCATTTTTTTGGTTTTGTGAACTGCATTATAAATAGGTCCTGGGTCTGCTGCTATAGTGAACTTCACTATATATTTTTTTTGTTTTTCATCTCTTTTTTGCTACCAGCAATAAGTGAACTTCATTATGTTTTCTGTGTGCTTATTTTTTTGTTTTCCTGTCTCACGTACCTGTGTGTGTCCACAGCTTGCATTAGCATTCGTAGATACCGTTCGTCACATCAGCAACCACCTGGAACTCGTCTCTTGCCCAATCAAAATCATCAGACCGGTTGTAGTGGCGCACCAAATATTTCGTCGGGTTGTCAGTGGACTGCTCTGATCTGAATGCAGTGCTGCGGTAGTGCGCTTGCTTGAAGTCAGCAAAGACCGCCCTGGTGTAAATCTTGGAGAGCTGAACCTCGAAACCAAACTGAGTAGTAGTCTTTATTTCCGTCTGTGAAACAAAGAAAACCAGTTAAGTAGTTGTCTTTTCGCAGCAAAAATCAAGAAAGCGAGTAGTGTTTTTTATTAATTGCTCATCCATCTTAAAAACTTTGCTCTGTTTATATACCTCGTTAGCTATGGTCTCCGCGTGCTCGACGCCCTTCCTTGTCTGGATGCACCTGTCCACCTGCGACGCAAAGATGTGCAGGTCGTGTCTTTCCTTGACAAAGTTCCTCTTCAAGATCCGGTTCATGCTTTCACTTCTCTGTGTCAAAGTCATCCGTGCATAGAACACCTCCTTGTAGTAAGCCGATATCCATTCTTTTCTGTCTGTCCAGAGCGCCTTCATAATCTCATCATTTTGCAGGTTATACTTTTCCATGATCTCATGCCAAGCGCGTTCAAACTCTGATGGCATCAGCGGGTGGTTGAGAACGGAGGTCAGCTCATCCTTGAATTTCTCATATGCTTTCTACAACAAGGACAGGTGATCCTTGTATTTTTTTCAGTATATGCCAACGGCATAACTTGTGCAGCGTGCCTATTAGCGTACTTTTTATCGCGGCATCCATGGGGGGGCATTGATCTGCATGTTTTTGAAAAAAAAAACAAGCAGCGAGTTATTGAGAGAACTGCATATCCTTTTTCTGCTTTTTTTTTCATTGGATGTAAGAAATGGACTACAAAAGTTGGCAGCAAACTGCATTGTTATTTAATTTCACTCTTTTTTTTTCAGCATACCTGTGAGTATGCAGATTGGCCGCTTGTTGTTCATGCAACGCAAGAACGTTCGGAACACCCACTCGAAAGTCGGTATTGTTTCGTCTCTGATGAGAGCCACAGCGAATATTGTACTTTGGAGGTGGTGGTTGACTCCAACGAAGACGGCGAGAGGCATGTGGAACTTGTTGGTCTTGTAGGTCGTGTCAAATGTGACACAATCTCCAAAATCTTCGTACGATCCCCTGCAGCTGGCGTTCGCCCAGAATATGTTCCGCACGCGGTTATCGACATCTTTGTCGTAATCATAGAAGAACTCCGGGTTTATTTGCTGCATCTTCTCAAAGAAAGCCAGGAGTTTCTTCACATCGTCCTCTGTTTCCTCCCTCACGAATTGATGCTTCCTGCAGTTCGAATTAACAATATACTTTCAGTATTATGGACATACAGAAAATGCACAAAGCATACTGCATGAAATAGACGATATATCTTTTTTTGTTTTTGTGAACGTACCAGTTCACCCAGTCATGGCTGGTGCGCCCCATAAAGTGCAGTCCTCCTGACATCCTTGACAGGGTTGACATCATCTGCGTGTGCGTGAGGTTGTCGCTCGGCATGTCCTTCACTAGTTTATCGAGCAACGGGTCATCCGTCTTATGCGAGTGCATGTGCAGAAGCATAGCCGGGCTGTCAATCATCTTGTGGTTGTGACTGTGCTCAATCTCTGCTACCACAAACACATCCTTTATTTTTTTCAATCTCATCCCGGCCTTGCAGCCAGTCATCTTTGATGTTTTTTCTCGCTTTCTGTCATAATCAGTGACAGTTTGTTTGCTTCTGCCTTCCTTTCAGCACACGATGTATCTGTTTGTTCTGTATCCGCCGTTTTTGCATGTGCCTAAGCCTGCATGCCTCGCATATGTGTTGTAGAATTCTCGCGCCGCATCTTGTGATGTGAACTGCATACCTTTTACAGGCACAAGTTCCTGGAGCATGTTCTCATCCTGCACACAGACAATATGGAATGTTTCTTTTTTTGTTAATGAGAATGCACAAGCTGAAACTATGCGTAATAAGTGAACTGCAGTAGTTAGGCAAAGGAATGCTTACGTGTGTGTACTGTTTTTCTTCTAACGGTGTTTGCAGCTCACCGATGTTTATTGGGCATGGAGGGGTGACAACAGATCTGTGTAATCGAGGATCGCGAGGAGGCAGGAGTCTGGAGAACTTTCATTTTTTGGTTGCTTGCACCCCTCCTTGATTCTGCTTCCGATTCTTTTGTTGTGCAGTAGGCGGCCTTGGTGGAATTCCACTGTCCCTTTGTTGACGAATCGTTTGCTCATGGACCTACCGAACTTGCTGGGTTTCAAAATCGGCTTCTGGAGGTGCTATATCATCCGTTCTGATCTGCTGACCAAATGTTTCAAAGACACGCGTGTACCTTGGCTGCATAACTATTATGATTTTCTCTTCGTCATCATCCTCCTCCTCATCATTTTTCTGCGCGTGCTCCCCCATGAAGACCAGATCGTCGTCGTCCTCCTCCTCATCCTGCGGGTTTTTTGTTTCACTGCCTTCTCCATCTCGAATGATGTTTGGTTCACTGTTTTCATCTTTATCCTCTACATCTTCCTCCACAGAGTAGGCAGTTCTGTTTGTGGTGTTAAAGAAACCCCTAGGTATTTCAGGTGTTATCCATCCAGGCATCTCCCACTCTTCTCTTCCAATGCAGTTCAGGGGCTCGGGGTCGTAAATGATTCGATGCATCTTCTGTTTTTGAGGCATAGTAAATTCCTGCAGGTTATTAAGCCAAAGCTTTTTTTTAAGCACGTCAACAGTGAAATGAACTGCATCTTTCGTACTATATATCATTATATTTTTGCAACGGTAAGAAATTGCACTTCAATTTGTCATTCTACAGCAGGGGAACTGTTAGTTAACATGAAGAAACAATGCACTTCAGTTCTAGGCACAGCGCTCTACATATTTAAGTCATTGTGGACTGCAATTTTGATCCATACAGCGTTTTTTATTTTTCAAAGTATCCTTTTCTGTTTTTCTACTTGGAGACACATGTGACTGCAGTCGACGCAAGATGGGGCACTGCATGGGTATAAAAACGGCACTGCAAACTGGATGTGGGGGCTTGGTATGTGATTTTCTTACCTTATATGCAATCCCCTCCTTCTGCAGATGCAGCTCTTGCTGCTGTTGTCGTGCAGTCCACCTCCGCTGCAGGAACTCATGTGCTTTTTCCACCTTCGCCATTGTTGCGGGAGAAGGCTGGACGTGCGCCATTGCAGTTCGCATCCACGATGAATGCGACGGAGTAGTCAACCTTGCAGTTCGCTTCCCCCTGTCATGCATGGCTGAGGCTGGATGCGGAGGTGAGGTGCGGCGTCGCTTCCTAAACGCCGCCGCGGAAATATCGTCGCCGACGGGCTGCATCGCCGGCCGCCGGGGCGCTCCCTGAAAGTTCAGGGCGTGGAAGAAGGCGGGGAGCGGTGGGGGTGGTCGCCGGCCGCCGGGGCGCTGGCGCGGAAGGGTGGGTGTCGCCGCCGGCCGCCGGGGCGCTCCCGCGCTAGGAGGCGGGGAGTGGTCGGGGAGGAGGCCGGCCGCCGGGGCGCTCGCGCGCTAGGAGGCGCGGAGGGGTCGGGGAGGAGGCCGACCGCCGGGGCGCTCGCGCGCTAGGAGGCGCGGAGGGGTCGGGGAGGAGGCCTGCCGCCGGGGCGCTCGCGCGCTAGGAGGCGCGTAGGGGTCGGGGAGGACGCCGGCGTCGGGGCGCTGGTGCTAATAGGCGGGGAGGGGTGGGGGAGGGTTGTTAGGAGAATAAGCCTGTTGTTAGGAGAATAAGGTCTTAAGGGGTGTTACGAGAATAGACCCACCCTATATATATATATATATATATATATATATATATATATATATATATATATATATATATATATATATATATATATATATATATATATATATATATATATATATGACTCCTATTTTGTACTCCTGAGAGTATGTACTCCCATTCTCAATATACCTCATATACACATTAATTATACATCTTTATCATTCTCAATATACTTCATTAAATATTGTAAGATACCTCAATACGAGTTTTGTTGAAAAAATATCATCTACGTCGTACTTTTGTAATATACCCTTTTCACGTACAAACACATCAGTATATACGTAAACATTTAAAAATATGCCAACTCGCATCAATTTTTTCATGAAACTCATTTTGGGGTATCTAATAGTTACTAATGAAGTATATTAAAAATAATGAAGAGGTATAAAATATTCATCTATATGGTATATGAGGAGCGGGAGTACGTACTCCCAGGAGTAAACAACCATTTTCCTATATATATATATATATATATATATATATATATATATATATATATATATATATATATATATATATATATATATATATATATATATATATATATATATATATATATATATATATATATATAAACACTATTCTGATCACGTGATGAGAATAATATTCTGATCACAACCTGATCTGCCCCCTAGTAGTATGTTGAACTTCTCTTTGAGCTAGGTTCAACTTCCACCAACATTGCCCAAATGAGGCTTGCCATATACCGCTCAAAAGCTATGGACACGAGTATCATGACCCAAGTTAAATTTTTGGCAAAATGTAAGCGGTTTAAGAGCAGTTTAAAAAACTGTTTTTTCTTCATACAAGAAATGTGAATCACATTTCTAAACCGTTTATCAAAATGAGGCAAATAATATGGCGTTGGAAAGCTGGTACAAAACCGCTTCTTCCACATGTTAAAAGTTTTCTCTAATTCCCTATGTTAAAGAGTAATTTGGCAAAACATAAAATTTCGCAAACCGAACAGTCGAGTTTGTATTTTCGACGCCATTTCTAAATGGCTAATCCAATTGAGGCAAATGATATGGCGTTGGAATGCTAATGAAAATGTGCTACTTTTTCATGTTGAATGTTTTTTCTATTTTTGAAAGGTTTATGAGTAATTTAGAAAACGGTACAACTTCCATCGAGTTCGTATTTCGAGCTCATTTTTTAACCGCGCGTCCGAATGCAGCAAATGATATGGCGTTGGAAAGCTTGAACAAATACAAAACTTTTTGGTATATATTAATTCTCCCAATTCTTTACGGTTTTAAGTCCATTTCGAAAATGGATAAAAAGGTATTTTCGCCGTAATTTCTACAAACTTTATCGGAATGGGGCAAATAATAAACCGTTAAAAAGCTACGGAAAATGTGAAAGTTTTTCATGTTGATGATTTTTTCTGATTCCTAGCCGTTTTCAAGTAATTTCGAAAACGGCAAGATCATTCATTCTGCCTTTATCGCGAAACAGATTCTTCGAAAATGCACCGCGTGAAGAACTTGAACTTCTCGGCATGTCTACTTGAACTTCACTCTGTTTTTCATGTGCTTTTTTGGCTCATAACTTTTCATCCAGTCATCGGAATTGAGCAAGTGATATACCGATGGAAAGTTGTTGTAAACACGCAACTTTCTCGTGTCGACCATTTTTTCAGACGCCCGGCGGTTTTAAAAGTTGTTCATCTGAAATTCATTCAGTGTAGGAGTTGAACTTCCTGCTATTTTCATGTTGAAATTCTGTGACATATTTTCGTTTGTAATTTTTCTCGTCCATTCGTGAGTGTTACACAAACGATATTCTTTTTGTACAAACCCTTCTAACAATAACTTTTTTAACTTTCTCCGACCGAGGACTTGAACTTATATCAACAACAAAATTGGACCTTGCGTTTTAATTCATTTTTCTCATATTAAACACACACCATGTAGTACATGAACTTTTTCCATTTTTCCATTTTGAATTTTTTATTTTCTTTTTGAATTCAAATTGCTCCCAAACGATAACTGAACTTCTTTGTGGATTGAGAGAATTATTTTAAAATGCACAAAAAATAATAATTTATTTTTGTGTTTTTGAACAAGGAAATATAAGGAGAAGTTCTCTCACAAGAATTTTTGAACTTTCTTGAGCCGAGCACTTGAACTTCGAGCAACAAATTTTTTCAGCCTTTGCTTTTTCATTCTTTCTTTTAATACAAAATGCACGCCGTTTAGTACATGAACTTCTGGCAGTTATCAATCCGAACTTCTCTCCGTTACGCGAAAATATATGAGTTTTCTATAGACATTGAATCGCTCTACTTTTTTTATTTGAACTTCATTGTGTTATTTTAGATATGTGAAAAATGGAAGTTTGTTTGAAACATCCAACTTCTTGGTTATTTCGAATTGAACTTATTGGTTTTATTCTTTAGTAACTAGAAAAATCCAATTATTCAAATCAATATCAAACTACTCTGCTTTTTCCAATTGAACTTCTTGGTTTTATTCAATAGTAACGAGAAAACCTGAGTTTTTTATATACATTGAACTGCTCCGTTTTTTAAAATTGAACTTCTTGATTTTACTCTTTAGTATTGGGGAAAATCTAAGATTTTTATAAACATCAAACAACTTCATTTTGTAATTAGGACTTCTTGCTGTTATTCATTAGTAAAGGGATAAGTCCTAGTTATATAATAACATCGAACCGATCACTTCTTTAAATTTGTACTTTGACATCTAAAAAATAGAGGCAAATCCATGTATACAAACTTTTTAAACTGCTCGGTTTTTTAATTTGAACTTCTATGTTATTCAAATTTGAACTTCTCCATTTTTTAGTAAAATGTAGAAACACAATTTTTATAGACTTTTCGAACTGCTCCATTCTTTATTTTTGAATTTCTTGGTTTATTCTGTGGTAACCGGGAAAATTACCACCCTACTATTTAAATTTGAAATTCAAATGTATTTTTTAGAAATGATTATAATTACAAAACAAAATTATGGTTTTTTCCACCTTTCTACGAACTTACTATGTTATATCTTGTGATTTTGCTTTTTGTCTTGCGACATTTTTAGGCAATTTTTTTCCTGTTGGTGAAATGTCCTGGGCGGTCCTTTTTTCATTGATGATTTTCTTCAGTATGTGGTACACGTGAACTTATGAATTTGTGAAACATGAACTTCGTATCCTGTTGAAATTCAAGAAATTACACACAACAATACACATATACTGCGTGTGCTACATGCATTTACACAAATGAGAATGCACACATCTGAAAGAGCATAAAGTTCTCACGCAAAGTTTAAAAAATAGAGTGAAATTTTTTCCACATGAAATGTTGGACATTTTTGTAGGCGAACCTATACAGTTTTTCAATTGGTTTGCACGTTGAACCACCTCATTGTTAGAAACAAAAAATCTATAAGTAAGTTGTCTCAGTTTTTCTATAGGCATCAGAATAGATACTGGAACTTCGAATGACAAGATTACATAGGAACATATATAGTGTATGCACACACAGAGACAAAAGGTATGTTTATTTGTTTTTCTCACTGGAAAATAAAATACTATTATTTTGTGGGAATAAACACAAATACTTGTTGTGCATATGAGCTGGTTACAAGATTCGAAACTTTTTCTTCAGTTCGGGTGCACACATACAACACGCATGCACCACACCATAACAATGCTCTAGCATAGGACACACCCAACACACAGACTGGACCCTGACGTTGCAAATTGTGCGATCATGAGCCCCATAAGATCTCTGACAGTGACATATATCTTGTACATTAGACTGTCTTTGGAATATGGCAGGGGAAGCATCTTCTTGTTTATCTAATTTCACCACAAAAGTACATCAGACTGTCTTTGGAATTGGGGATCTTAATGTACGAAGATAAGAGCTACTAGGCCAAGATTTTTGATTCGGAGATAAAGCCCATCAAGTTGATGTAGAGGGACCATAGTCCCCTTCTGGCAAGCAGCATATCGTTGTCCAATTACAGTACGTATTCTACACCATTCCTTTCCTGCTCCATTTCTGTTTAGTAGTGACAACACCCATCAGTTACTCTTTTTCCCGACAGTGGTTCGCACGAACAACAAAACAAGTGGTCGTGATTTCATCAGATCCTATGACAACACCCATTCGGATTTATACGGATCCAGAAACACCTATATATGTATTTTTTTTCGAAAAGGAGGATGCCTTCGGCCTCTGCATATCCTGATGCACACAACCCACTTATTAAGCGTTCAAGGTTCAACAACAAGTCTCAAGTTCAAGAAAGTAAAAGGAGAAAAAAAGCAAACTTGGGTAAAAAGAGAAAAGCGGCCACAACTGACACAAAAAGTATAAGAATGTCTAACCACCTAACCTAAGCATGGATCGCCATCCAAATTAGTTGTAGGTATCCCATGCGACCGTCTCCCGTCGGTTGCACCCAAAAGCCATATGCTCCCTGCGATCCGCAGGACTGAGTAATGACCATGTACGGATCCAGGTGGACGCCCTGAAGATAACCTGCAAAAAGTTGGTCAAAGTTTGTCTGTTGAAGGCAACATCATTTCTACAGTTCCAAATGGCCCAAAGCAGTGCGCACACTCCTACTCGAATATGTGTCGTTTCTTGGGTTCGATTCCGAGAAGCCAATCCCCAAAAAGATGATGAAGAGAATTGGGCGGAGCAATATTAAAAGCCACATGAAGCGTTCTCCACAGAAGCTTAGCAAGTGGACAAAGAATGAAAAGATGTTGTATAGATTCGTGTTGATCACAAAAACAACATCTCTTGCTACCTTTCCAGTTGCGCTTTGCTAAGTTATCTTTCGTTAAGATCACTCCCTTATGCACAAACCGCATAAAGACTTTAATCTTCAAGGGCACTTTAATTGTCCAAATATGAATCGACCTCGGGATGGGCCCAGTTTTAATGAAGTCTGTACACATAGACTTCACCAAAAATACTCCAGACACGGATAACTTTCAGCGAATGGAGTCAACCTCATCAGAGAGATTAACCTGCGCACAAGATTGAGCCAACGGTCCCCACGCTCACCCACTAAAGATCTCCAGAACCCAATATTCAAGAGAATAGAACTCATAACCGTGTGAACAGAGACCTCTTTCCATTGTACGATGTTGTAAAGAGTAGGATATTGCAAGGCCAGAGGCGTCTCTCCTAGCCAAGTATCTTCCCAGAATCTTGTATTCTGGCTGTTTCCTACAATAAACTTGCACCTACTGAAGAATGCCAGTTTGACCCTCATCAGCCCCTTCCAAAAAGGGGAATCATTTGGGCGAACCGTCACCTGAGGTAAATTTTTAGAATGCAAATATTTGTTGCGCAGGAGTTGAATCCACACCCCTTCAGTTTCAACCGCTAGGCGATATATATATTGTCAATAAGACCAGATCAACAAAAGCATTTAAAGACAATCCAAATGTGAAGATAATTCATATGTGACCTCTAAATGGAAAGCTTCAGAAAAGTTTGGTGGTGGCGTTACTCACCGTATAGGAAATATTAGACCCAGACACGGCGCACAATTATCGTGGCACTCCGAAGTCAAATTCCACATTATTATATGCACACTTATATTGTATGTTTTCATGAATTAAAGACATCCGATGCTTTGTGTGTTATGCACCTAAGTCATCAACATGCATAAGCATTAGGATGTGTGTCCATTCACAGGACATTTGAGGATTCTAGGTTATTTAGCTCACACCGTAACTTGCAAAATCACTTTTCATCCAAGAGCTTTGTGAAGATATATGCCAATTGTTCTTCAGTGTTGATGTGAATAATATAAATGTCTTCCTTGATCACATGATATCTAAGAAAGTGATGGCGAATTTGAATGTGATTTGTCTTCGAGTGCTGAATAGGATTGTGAGAGATCTTGATGGCACTTTCATTATCACAATACATGGGCACCTTCTTCATATTGAAGCCATAGTCCTTCAAAGTTTGCTTCATCTAGAGAAGCTGAGCACAACAAGATCCGACTTCAATATATTCAACTTCAGGAGTCGAGAGTGAAACATAGTTCCGCTTCTCTGAGGACCAACAAACAAGTGATCGACCAAGGAAATGACATGTGCCAGATGTAGACTCGCGATCCACCTTGTGACCAGCATAATCAGTATCTAAGAATCCGGCTAGATCAAACTCTGAGCCCTTTGTATACAATTATCCTAGCATTGGGGTGTGAGCCAAGTATTGAAGTATTCGTTTCACAACAAGGTGATGCGACTCCTTTGGTGCCGCTTGGAATCGGGCACGCGCGCAAACGTTTGCTACTTCTTGAGCTTGCGTTGATTTTTCCCTTGAAGTGGAAAGGGTGATGCAGGAAAGTAGAGATAAGTATTTCCCTTAGTTGAGAAGCAAG
This sequence comes from Secale cereale, assembly GCA_902687465.1. NCBI lineage: Eukaryota > Viridiplantae > Streptophyta > Magnoliopsida > Poales > Poaceae > Secale > Secale cereale. Next base: position 459,532,761 of record LR738712.1, read on the forward strand.
GTATCAATCCAGTAGGAGGCACAAATAAGTCCCCAATCTGTGAACCTGCACAAACTAACAAACAATTGCACACAACGGTCACTGCCACGGTCACGAACAACAGTGAGATCTGATATAGATAGATTTAAAACTAAAATAACAAGCTAAATAAAGTAAACACAAATAATTTCAGCAAGTCATTTTTGGATTTTTGGTTTTTTAGATCTCAAAATAATAGATGGCACTACAAAAAAACACACTTCCGTGATGATACGTGTTTGTCACAGTAGGTCACGTTTTCTGTCATGCATGTACATCCATGACGAATTTATGACAGAATGAAGATAGTCATACCTGTGCTGTCGTAGAAGTGTTCCATGACATTACCAAAATTATCATCACGGAAGTGTCCACTTCCATGATGATAGACTGCACGTCAGAGAAGTCCTTCCGTCAAGGGTGACCGACACGTGGCATCCACCGTAACGGAACGCTGTTAAGCTATCAGGTCCGGTTTTGGTTCCGATAACCCGTTAACAGCCCCGACCAATGGGGATTTTCCACGTGTAAAATCATCATTGACTATAGGAAACACGTGTCGGCTCACCGTTGGGACAAATGTCATCCACTCATTGGACACAAAGCGCCCATGATACGTCGACACGTGGCACGACCCAACATAGGCCCATTCCTGTGAAAAGGCCGGCCCGTTTGACTTGGTCAAAAGGTGGCGGGCCGGCCCACGGTAAGCCTGTTAACGACCTGTTTGCATATAGCCCATTTACAGCCCACTAACCCAGGGACCGTTTATGGATTATCCGAATTAGGCCCAGTAGCGTCATCTGGGCCGTCCAATATAATTCCAGCCTGTTTTAACTTCCGGCCCATGTATGGCCCATGACGTCTTTCGGCCCATATGAGGCCCTTAGTAACCCTCGGCCCATTAACGGCTCGTGGAAAACTGGCCCATATTGAACAGTGCCCAACAGAGGCCCATTCCTGTGAAAAGGCCGGCCCGTTTGACTTGGTCAAAAGGTGACGGGCCGGCCCACGGCAAGCCTGTTAACGGCATGTTCGCATATAGCCCATTTACAGCCCGCTAACCCAGGGCCTGTTTACGATCTATCCGAATTAGGCCCAGTAGCGTCATCTGGGCCCTCCAATATAATTCCAGCCCGTTTTAACTTCCGGCTCATGTATGGCCCATGATGTCTTTCAACCCATATGAGGTCCTTAGTAACCCTCGGGCCATTAGCGGCCCGTGATAAAACTGGCCCATATTGAACAGTGTTTCACTTTATACCCATTAACGACCCATTATTCCGTTGGGTCGTTCCCAGCCCATGTTATCTTTTGGCCTTCTCAGGGCCCATGTATTCTTGGGCTCATTTCCAGCATTCGTTTACTTTAGGCCCGTTACTGTCATTTTTTGCTTGTGGGCCAAATTCAGCCCGTGGTTACAGTCGGCCCATTTTTGGCCCATTAATACATTGGCCCGTTTTCATAACGTCATAAAATATGGCCGATTAACGACGGCCCATTATGGTCGGCCCGTTATGGTCGGCCCATGAACGGACGATTTCAACTCTAGCCCATTTACGGCCATAATGTGGTCTGTTATTGGCCCATGTTTGGCCAACCGATCATACGGCCCGTAGAAGGCCCATTGTGTCTACGGCCCGTAGAAGGCCCATTCTTTCTACGCCCCGTAGAAGGCCCATTGTTTCTACGGCCCTTAGAAGGCCCATTGTTTCTACGGCCCATAAGAGGCCCATGTTAACTACAGTAAATATGTAGCCCATGGTTAATGTGGCCTAGTTTTACAAAATAGGCTATTGCGGCCACTAGCAAACCGTGGAAAAAGAACTTCACTGACTACAAGAAAACAAATAAACAAGACAATAAGGAAATAAATAGGAAAGCAACTCATGCTTGGCTATCACGGCTATTACATATATTACATCCACTGGGCATCAAAGTTCGCCACCAGTGCAAATATAGGGAACAAAGCAGCATATAAACGCCGCAGCAAAACAAGTCTAGAACTGAAACCACTTCAGAAGAGCTCAAGAAACAATATCCTGGGTACCCATAATGCTGGCAAGATGCTTAGCAAGCTTATTAACTTTCTCTTGTTTGGTGCTTAAATCCTTCAGCACTTGCTGTTGCACTAGAAAGTATGCATCTGAATTCAGTAGGGACTTCCTCAGTCCTTCGACTTCCTGTTGCATAACATCTGATCGATGTCTTTCAACTTGAAGTTGAGACTCAAGAAGCCGAACTGATTCAGGCAGCGAGTTCGAAGAGCTGCTGCCAGCAGTAGTAGCCAGTAACTCGAACACTACATCAAGACAGGACTTTGGGGTTGTCACAGTGTCTTCAATATAGTTTTTATCAGCTTTCTTGGAGAACAACAGGGATGTGTCACTATCTTGAACCTGATCTGCATTACTTCCTTTACCGTTGCATAACGGGGTACTCTTCTCCAATATTTTATCCGCGTTCTAAAGGAGAAACAAACAAACACATCATAGATTTACAATGTAGTATATGAAACTCATTTTGGTAAACCAGTTCAGTAGTAAGGTGGACAAGATAATAGCATGAAACAAACATATATCTATGTAGTATGGTCACTGTATGGTCGATATCATTCTAGTTCATGTTGCAAAATCAAGATAGATACAGTTCAAATCATATCTATTTAAGACAAATCAGCATAGAAAGAATATAAGTGTGGGAAACTACACAACAATAACAACACTCGTAATGTGCATGGCATGAGAACATAACTGTTTATTCAATTGAAACTGAAATCAAAATAGAGCAAGTTACAACAGCAAACACGTTATAGAACCAGATTTAAAACATACCTATTGCGCCATTGGAGTTTCAATTGCATCCTTCAAAATTGAAATTAGTTGGTATGAGTAAATACAGTGATGCAAGAGAAAAGTAGTATGAACCATAGCTACGGAACCTGACCTGAGAACAATTCTTCTTCTGCTTTAATCATTGACTTGGGGTTCGGAGTGGTGGTCCTCGTGCTTTGGGCACTGCAGTTGCCTTACTAACTGCTCGGGTTTGGGTGCTCTGTGGTGGAGACGGTGTTGTGTCAACGGGAAATGGGTTACTATCTGTCGGGGTTGGGGTTAGAAGGGGTGTATCTGGTTCTCTGTCCAACTTTTTAGGGGTACAATCTGCGTGAGTCTGGGTTATGCGTGGTGGGGCTGGTTCTTGGGAAAGTACAACCGTGGTTCTATCTCCATCGACAGGTAGCACAATCTTTTCTGAAGACCGTTTTTTTACTCACACAGATACTGTCATCACCTCCTCCAATTGAAATGGCTGATAAACAAGAAAAGTAATTGAACGCACAAACATTATAAGATAGATAGGTGCAATGGATAGTAGGGAAGAAAACAGGGCATGAAATAATTCACATTTATGTTGTCTAACCAAACAAAATAGCATGACATAATTTCACATGTATGACGGCTAATTAAACAGGATAGCATGACACAATTTCACATGTATGATGGCTAACTAAACAGGATAGAATGACATACTTCAAAATATGATGACTATGTAAACAGGATGACATGATATAACTATACGATGTGTCTATTAAAGTGGATGGCATGCCATAAATCACAAACATGCCATCGATGGAAACATGATGGCGTGATATAATTCACGGATAGAATGACATAATTCAAAATATGATGACTATGTGAACAGGATGAGATGACATAACTATATTATGTCTTTAGAAAATGGTTGGCATGCCATAATTCAGATACATGCTATCTATGTAAACATCATGGCATGATATAATTCAAATATATGATTTATATACTAAGGAAGTGAGCAGAGGGCAATCGCATATATGATGTGTCAACTAAAGAGATGGCATTCAATATCATGTATATGATGTAAAAACTAAGCATTACAATACAACATATGCATGATATGAGTAATATAACCCTGTGAAGTTTGAGCATACACCTCAGGGGGATAATAGGACTGGTCATCTGCCTCTGAATCCTCCTTTGAAGAGCTATCTGTAACCAGCAAGATATCCGCTTCACCAGGTAGCATTGTCTGCTCTGAAGACCTTGTTTTCACTCCAGATTTCTCCATCACCAATTCAAATGGCTGATGCACAGGAAGAGTAGTTGAATATACAAACATTGTCGACAAAAGCAATGAGAAATACAAAAAAAGGACGACATGATATAATTCACATATATGACGCTTGGCTAAACAGCATGGCATTGCATAATTCAAATATATAATGCCTTGCAACAGGATAGCAGTGCATAATTCACATATATAAAGTCTTGCAAAAAGATGGCATTACATAATTCACATATATGGTAATTAGACACTAAACAAGTGGCATTCACATAAATCATGTCTAAACTAAGCAAATGACATAGCAATGCAAGATACCATACGCACGATATGAGCAACCTAACATTGCCAAGTTAGAGCATGCACCTCGGGGGGGAGGGGATAGGACTGGTCATCTGTCTCTGAATCCTCCTATCTGGAGTTATCTTCCTCTTGATTACGATCCGAAATTGGTGGAGGGGGGCTGCCTTTGCGCCCACCATGGAGCGACATCTGCATGAAATTTTATTGGCACGCAAGGCTCATCTCTTTTGCTCTACATGTTCAGTTCCATTATGTACAATAACTGACAAGCATAGGAATAAAACATAGTGAGATTATGTAAGGAGTGCATGCACAAATCCAGAGTGAAGGTAGCAAACTGTGGATAGACCCAAAACCAATGATAGCAGGCAGATAATAGCTTTAGTTAAAAAATACAGATAATGGCTCCTTTAATGTTTGTTTGCACCCAACATGAAACTCATAGTAGACACCAGAGATTATGTCAGGACCCCGATCCTAAGTCACACCGATCTAGCTGTAACACGTCATATCACTTTGCGGCCTCACGCACGGTAACCCCACGGGTGCCACCTTACCTGGCCTGGGACCGTTTGCGCATTTTGGCACACATATATGACAGTGTCGCTAGCATCCATATGACAGAGAACCCGGGCCGACATGGCTAGTTATAAACCAAAAGTGGCACTAGATTACAGAGACAGGCACATCCATGACCCAGCAACGAACATGTCGGTCATCAACGTATGAACCCAAGTCGTAGCAAGCTACATGGACTTAACACTACTGGAATCTGGGAATTTGCCATCAGCCAGCTCTTTGCCATCTGCCAGCTGATGGCAAAGAACGTCTTTGCCATCTGCTTATAAAAAACAGATGGCAAAGAATTGACAGATGGCAAATAATTTTTGTTACCATCAGCCAATTCTTTGCCATCTGCCAGGAGATGGCAAATAATCTTTGCCATCTGCTAGCAGATGGCAAAGAGGTTGGCAAATCCAGTGGCCGTTAAGAGGGTAACGGCGTACCAGCCCCACCTCTTTGCCATCTGCTAGCAGACGGCAAAGATTCTTTGCCATCTGCTTGCAGATGGCAAAGACGTGGTTTTTTTTCCAGGTAATAAAAAAATTGTGGGGCGTTATCCCCTCCCGGCATGAGCGTACCAGGGGCAGTGGTGTGTACGCCCAAGACGTGGGTTTTCAGGTGAAAAAAAACCCAAACGCTGCGCGACGCGCGCGCGCCATTGAGCGCCCACAAGCGGCTGCACCTGAGGGTGTGTTTGGTTGCATGTGTGGAGAGTGTAAGCATTGGGGAATTAATTGCCAGCAAGAAGCATTGGGGAATTAATTGCTGCAAATGAGGTAGCAGCACTGACATTTTGATTTTGAGCACCAATTGTCCGACTCCATGGCTGCAAACAAATTTTAGCAAACAACTTTAAACAACGGATGTAGAAAACGTAATATGCTGGAAAATTAAATCTCGATGAACTACGACGCCAATAAAAATATGAAATCATCAGCCAAACAATAACATAAACACAGAAAACTACAAGTCTACGATTACAGTTTCAGTCCATTGTTACTTTGTTAACCACCTGCTATGAAATGAACACATCACATGCAACAGTCCACTCCAACCCCAGAACCTCACAATCTATATAAATCCACTATCATGAACTTGCTTCAGAATTAATGCAACAAAACATTTAGAGATTAACGATCTCCAAGCTAATACATGGCGTCAGCTTTAACTTCAGGTTCAGATTAGCATCAACTCCCATCAACATAGTGATGAAATAATTAAGTATAGCAGAGGAAATCACTATATCACCGTATCAACACTACAGGAAAGCAGAGGTACCAACCTCATAGCTTGGCCGTTGGCAGGGCGGGCTCCTCCTCGCTGAAGATGTGACGGAAGCAGGCCCAGAGAAGGTCATGCGGTGCCTTCCTGCGTACCTACGCGGGCGGGGCGCCCGCGCCCCCTGGGAGGAGTAGACCCCAGCCCTCGCGCGACCCCCTCCCCCCTCCTCTCACGCGACCCCATCCAAACCTAGCCGGCAGCACCCGCCCGCCGCCGGTCCCCTTGCGCTACCCCGCCGCTGGTCCCCTCCTTATTCAATCCCCCGCCGCCGTGCTGAAGGTTTCTACCTCGGCGCCGCCCCGCCTCTGCGCTTGGTCGGTCCTCTACTCGTCGGCGGCCCGCCCCTGCTCCTGGCCGGCCTCAACTCACCGCTGCCGTCGGAGTGGATCCTCACACGAGAGAGGTAGCAGATCCGACCCATTCCCTTCCCACGCCTTCCTCCTCTCTTTCTCACCATTCCCCTCTTTTTCCCCACCACCCAGCGCGAACAGAGGGAAGAGAAATCCCCAAGGTCGTCGGACCATGGCCGGCGAGACCTCGACGGCGGCGATGAAACAGATGCGGGAGAGTGCACATGTGGTGAGCGCATCACCAGTTCGATCAATCGGCGCTCGTGCGACGAGAAGGGGAGGGCGAAGGGGCAGGCGGACCGCCGGTGAAGCGAAGGACGACGAAGGGCGGCGACTGCTACATCTCCTAGGGGAACATAAAGTAAGTCATGCGCCTACCCTCTCCTAATTTCGGCCGAGTGAGGGATTCACCCGGCAAATCGATGTGCGCCAGCCCCCTACTGCGCAATAGCAATCCAAGAAATCCCCACAGAGAGATGTGTAACGCATCAGCAAGCAATCGATTAACCCATTGATTAAGGATCGATTAAGAATTTTCATAGCACGTGTTAAGCATCTAGGGGTGGGGTTCTCTGCGTATGTAGGTGTAGAATTTTGTTTCCCAGGGAGATAGGCAGTTCAACTCATAGATTGGAACGGATACAACATTTTTTCTCTCAGGAGTAGGCAAGTTCTACAACATTTTTTCGTCAGGAGTAGGCAAATTTTACAACACTTTTTCCCGAGGAGTAAGCAAGAGTTTTTAGAACTTCCAGTGGTTACAGGCTATTTGTGTGCCATACAGTTTTGGAGATCAGGCAAATACTAGCAACAGAAGATGATTTCCCCCCAGGCAATAGCATAGTGCGTTAGTAGGCTCTCACTGCATTTTTTATTCCACAGACATAGGCAACTTTCAGAGCCATGCAAGAAGGTCTTGTCGCTTCCGTTCTTCTCCTCTAATGTCCAGAATTTTTCCACCAGTGGTTGGAGCAGGAGCAGCTGATGGCTCGGCAACTTAAAATTCGTGAAATATTTCAACAAGTCAATTAACTTCCATCAGGTAGAGATTTTCGATCAACCTTTCTGTAAGTGTGCAATTTGGAGATTACTTTTTCACTAGAGCGGTCCATCACAGCAAGGAATCATGTTTGAAGAAAATATCTAACGCTTTTTAGGCAAATTTTATTTAGTGCATCAGGCAGTCTGTAGCCAACATTAGGTACATGACCGGAGTCCATGCTTTACAAAACAATCACCTGAAGAATCTAACGAGGTGCCCAAGTACACTACATAGAGTTATGGATGGCAATGGATGATTGATAAAGCACACCATTTTGCCTACAAAGGGCAAACCAAGTCGCCCATAGTAGTAAGCACACCATGTTGCCTGCACACACCCAAATAGAAGCGGGAGTCCTAGGTTTGACCCCATGATACATGCTACATCCTGTGATTATTCTTCTTCTGAACAAACCATCATGTAGCATTTTCTAATCCTATTATGTCTACGGCAACCACACATTTTGTTTCTTGATATGAAATGTTCTGTCATTTCCTTGCCTTTTTGCTCCAGATGATTACAATGTCGTTCACACTGCAGTTGAGTGGCATGCCCGCTGTAGAACTCTGAACATGTTTACTGATAACCGCTAACAATCAGTTAATTTATGCAATCGTGTTTGCTGTTTTGAGTGGGAAACGAAAATGGATTTCTAGTAATCATGTTTTTGCAATCAAGGGATATGCTTTCTCTGTTTGAGTGGGAAATGAATAGTTTTCAGCAGGGAGCTTGAATGTCGACTTTAAACATCTTTTTTGTATCTTTTTATCTGCAGGCAACAGAAAATAGTGAAAACTAGGAAAGAGACAACTTTTTTCGCCATCCACTGGCTCGGCAGGTTTTAAGATGGAGGACTCCCCAGATCAATACGATGGTGAGGTATAAACCACACACATTTTTACATTGTGTTCTTTGTTTCTTTTTTTCACAACATTTTACCATGTCTTAGGCAGAGCAGAGAATCATTCAAAAAAACCATGAAAACTATTTCAGCACGGAATTTATTCAAAATCACGTCAAGCTACTCGCCCACACGCACCCCACACCCCTCGGAAATCGATGTAAGCCGGTAAAACCAACTCGCCTACCACCGGCATGCTAGGTCGCCAAACCCGTTGACCTAGTCGCCCACACGCGACCCCCACACACCATCAGAAATCGCCTAAGCCGGCAATACCAACTCGCCTATCCACGGAGTCCTAGGTCGCCTAATCATACAACCTACTCGCCCACACGCACCCCCACACCCTTCGAAAATTGGCCTACGCCGGCAATAGCAACTCGCCTACCCACGGTGTGCTAGGCCGTATAACCCGTCGACCTACTTGCCCACATGGGACCCCCACACCCATCGGAGGTCGCCTAAACCGCAATACCATCTCGCCTACCCGCCAACGATCATGCATACCCCAGTTAAATTCCATGCTACAGCCAAGCCTCTTCTAAATCATTAAAGTAGGTTTTGGTTGTAAACATTGTATGAACATACCGATTCTCGCTGGACAATTATTTTGAAACGGAGAGTCCAAGGACAGGGACAGAATTATAAGTGCCTTTGAACAGAAAAAGAAGCCGGAAAATGCTCAATACGATCATGTGACACGCCACGACAACATTATTCGTTTTTCCCACACAACTACAACATGACAAAATATATTTTTCTTTTATTCTTAGCATGCCATAGGTTAGTGGGTACATCTGCATATGTGTGCAGCTCTTCTACTATTATGCTATGAGAACTTCTAAGATTATGCTCATGCTCTTTCAGAATAAAAGGGGAACTCATATTACCATATACAAATAGCCTATTTCTTGGTCTCACTTGAGTTGTGTTGTTGGTTCAGGTGGTCCTGTCTTGGTCATGTCTCCTATATGGTGCTCATAGATTCTTACAGTGGACCCAGCTCTTGTCGACGTGGAAAGGAGTGATCCTCTTTGCTACTGGATTGGCAATGGTGACAGCCGTTATGCATGTATTCATCATGTTCTCGCAGGATGAGCGGTCAAGCTCCGCTAAATCATGCACACAATGTTCCTTTCATTAGTAACTAATATGACTGACTCATCAAAACCAAATGTGCAGTCCATGTGTGAGAAGAACGGCCAGACCCCTCCGTCGATGCCAATCATTGCTCCGGCGGTCACGGTGAGTTTCATTTGAATGGTCATTAGTTACTAGTCTTCACATTTGAGTTGCATCATGCTAATGATACATTGGAAATAATCTTTGGTGCAGCGTAACTCCCGACAAGCATCGACCGATCCTTCTCCGTCTGCCACTGGCGCGACCGGTCCTACAACTACAACTACACCTACACCTCCGTGATGAGGTAAGTTTCTCAAGTGTTTTGCTTAATAGAGTTTTGTTGTGATGCCATGTTGTATCTACACATATCGTGCATAATGTGTGTATGTTTGAAATGCATTGTATTTGTGGGATTCGACATCTAGTCGTGTGCCTTTGGTAGCCTTCCATACAGGGAAATGCCTCCTAGTGCTTCCACTGAGCCATGGTAGTTTGCTACTGCTCCGGAATACATGGATTGACCGGCATGCGTCCTTCTTTGCTCCTGTGTCTGTCCCTACGGGGAAATGTCACGCGGTGTATCACCGAAGTCCTTGTAGCTTGCTACGACTTGGTTGCACTCGCTGATGACCGACACGTGCATTGCTGGGTCATGTATGCCTGTCCCTGTACGTTTGTGCCACCTTGGTTCTATGACTAGTCATGTCGGCCCGGGTTCTCTGCCATAAGGATACTAGCGACATAATCATATACTTAGCATTTTTTCCTCCAAAATGACTCGATATGCTTAGCTAGCTCAAAAATGACATAGTAAGCTTAATTAGCTCCAAAATGACATATTTAACCTAGGATAGCTCTAAAATGACCTATACTTAGCATTTTTTCCCTCCAAAATGACTTAATATGCTTAGCTAGCTTAAAAATTACATAATAATGTTAATTAGCTCCAAAATGACCTATTTAACCTAGGATAGCTCTTAAATGACCTATACATAGCATTTTCCCTCCAAAATGACATAATATGCTTAGCTAGCTTAATAATTACATAATAAGCTTAATTAGCTCCAAAATGACCTATTTAACCTACGATAGCTCTAAAATGAACTATACTTATCATTTTTTCCTCCCAAATGACTTAATATGCTTAGCTAGCTTAAAAATGACCTATTTAACCTAGGATTGCTCTAAAATGACCTATACTTAGGATCTTTTCCTCCAAAATGACTTAATATGCTTAAGAAATGACATAGTTTAGCTCCTAAATGACTTCACATGCTTAGCTAGCTTCAAAATGACATAATAACCTTACTTAGCTCTAAAATGACATATTTAACCTAGGCTAGCTCTAAAATGACCTATACTTAGCATTTTTTCCTCCTAAATGACTCAATATGCTTAGCTAGCTCAATAATATTTACATAATAAGCTTAATTAGCTCCAAAATGACCTATTTAACTTAGGATAGCTCTAAAATGACCTACACTTAGCATTTTTTCCTCCAAAATGACTTAATATGCTTAGCTAGCTTAAAAATGACCTATTTAACCTAGGATAGCTCTAAAATGACCTATACTTAGTATCTTTTCCTCCAAAATGACTCAATATGCTTAGCTAACTCTAAAATGACATAATATGCTTAAGAAATGACATATTTTAAGTCCTGAATGACTTCATATGCTTAGCTAGCTTTAAAATGACATAATAACCTTACTTAGCTCCAAAATGACCTATTTAACCTAGGCTAGCTCTAAAATGACCTGTACTTAGCATTTTTTCCTCCTAAATAACTCAATATGCTTAGCTAGCTCAAAAATGACATCATAAGCTTGATTAGCTCCAAAATGACTTATTTAACCAAGGATAGCTCTAAAATGACCTATACTTAGCATTTTTTCCTCCAAAAGGACTTAATATGCTTAGCTAGCTTAAAAATGACCTATTTAACCTAGGATAGCTCTAAAATGACCTATACTTAGCATATTTTCCTCCAAAATCACTTAATATGCTTAACTGGCTCTAAAATGACATAATATGCTTAAGAAATGTCATATTTTAGCTCCTAAATGACTTCATATGCTTAGCTACCTCCAAAATGACATAATCACCTTACTTAGCTCCAAAATGACCTATTTTACAGATATAAGTTGCATCATATTAATCTTCACATTTTAGTTGCATCATAATAATCTTGTTCTTCTAGTCTTCTTCTTCTAACTTTCTTCTTTCCCATTTTACAGATTAGCTTAAGATCACGGAAGCTTGGGTTGATGGAGTGCTTGTATTTAGTTTTTGTTTTGACCTTGTGAAACTTGCTACCTATGGATGAAACTGTGTAATATTGATGAAAATATGTATATGTACGGATGAAACTTGCTACTATTGGTAACATGTGTTGGATATATATATGTGTTCATGACTATTGGTAATATGTGTTGAATATGCTATATTGGTCATATAAATATATTTGTGTTTGATTTTCTGTGATAATGAATTAATATAAGAAAAACAAAATTAAACGGGGCAATATAGACACTTTGCCATCTGCTGGCAGATGGCAAAGAGCTTTGCCATCAGCTCGCAGATGGCAAAGAAACCACGTGTCATCCAGAGAAAAAATCTGGACTGGCCTATTTGGGCTCTTTGCCATCTGCTGGCAGATGGCAAAGTATGCAGCCTTTGCCATCTGCTGGCAGATGGCAAAGAGCCTGCAGCCTTTGCCATCAGCCAGCAGATGGCAAAGAGCCTGCATCCTTTGCCATATGCTGGCAGATGGCAAAGAGCCTGTAGCCTTTGCCATCTGCTGGCTGATGGCAAAGTATGTCGTTATCCTTCTAACGGGGCTAACCCCGTTAAGAGGCTTTGCCATCTGCCAGCTGATGGCAAAGGCACAGGCTCTTTGCCATCAGCCAGCAGATGGCAAAGAAGCCTTTGCCCACTGGAATTCAGACAAACTGTTTGCCATCTGCTGGCTTATGGCAAAGCCTTTGCCATCCGCCGACCATGCCTTTGCCATCTGCCATGGCAGATGGCAAAGTGCCAGATTCCAGTAGTGTAAAGGAACAACGCGTGACATTTCCCCTAAGGGACAGTCACAGGAACGAAGAAGGACACATGTCGGCCAGCCTACGTGTTCCGAGCAGTAGCAAGCTACCAAGGCTCATTGGAATCACTAGGAGGCATTTCCCTGTAAGGTAGGCTACCAAAGGAAAACAACTAGGTGTCGGATCCCACACATACCAAGCATTTCAACCATACACACAATATGCTCAATATGTGCAAATACAACATTGCATCACAACAGAACTCAATGACTCAAAGTATTTTATTTAAGAGGCTCCAAGAGCCATACATAACATATCCATACAGGTAGGGGTCACATGACCCAACACTCAAGTCATACAGTCATACAAGCACAAGCGGAAGCTACATGTCTGAGTACATACAACTTAGAAAATAAAACAGGCTTGGTGTAGCCTGACTATCTACAAGGTGTGATGCCCGAGACCGACGTCCCAGAAGATTCCAGAAGATTCCAGATGTTCCGGGTTGCCCGTGTGTTTCTTTTGAGCTTGTGTTATTTATTTTTTTGCATTGCATCATGTCATCATGCCATCATGTCTTATTTTATTTTGCATCTCAACCTAAAAAAATCGTGTGGACCTTCGGTCCATTTAAACCGAGGGAAGGTGACTTCTCTTTATAACATATAAAGCCTCTCAATATTTAGGGAGCTATATTAAAAATATTCCATTTGTTTGGAATTAACCAACACACGTGCATAATTTTCCCCATGCTTTCCTACTTCGAGCTTCTCCTTCAAAAACCTTGCCAATAATTCTTTCCGTTGTTTCGAGGTTCCTCCAAAAATTCGAACATTTTTGGACACTTCTATAATCACGTCTTAGTTCAAACCTATTTGAATTAAATTCAAATACGTTTGAATTATTTTCTCGTTCACGCCTTTTCTATTTTTCTCGGACCGTGCTCTTTTTACGAGTCCGAGAGAAATTAACCTTTGTGCCACTTTTCCCTAAACCCTCCTTTTTTTTTCTCTTAGCTGTTTTCTGCTAAGGGAATAATTAAAAAACAGGAGAGAGCCCAGCCTCCCTTCCCTCTTGGCCTTTTCTTCCCTCCAGGCCTTCCTAGGCCCAGCTCCTAGGCCCATCTGGCCCACTCAGCCGCAGTTGGCCTCCCGTAACCCTAGCGCTATCGAGCCCCGACCGCATCGCTCCTTTTCCCCTACAGCGGCGCCCCCTCGTCCCTCTTCTCCCGATTCCCCTCGGCCCCCGTTTCCCTTCGACGCCGTCCCTCCTCTCTGCATCGACGCGTCCGGCCTTCCCTCGCGAGCTCGCCGGCCTCCCTTCTCCGGTGGCCGCGCCGCCCTCCCATCGCCCGCTCGCCTCTGCACCCCGACCGACTGGCCGCCGTGCCGTTCCCGCCCTGCAGCGCCGGGGATGACCGCGCCGTCCGCAGCGCCCCGAGCGAGCCCTCCAGGGCCTCGCCTCGCCTCGCCGTGGCGCCACCCCCCTCCAGGTCCCCTCGGCTCCCTCCTCCGCGCGCCCGCGAGCTGACCGCGGGGTCGAGCTCCTCCGCTCCGCCAGGAGCCCAGGCACCGGCGCCCTTCCCTCCGGTCGCCCCGACCTCCTCCTGCGCGTTCCCGAGCGCCGCGTCGCGACCCTCCTCGCAGCTGGCGTTCCAGCACCATGGCGCCCCAAGCGCATCGCAGAGTCCCTTCAGCAGCTCCTCTCCAGCAGCAAGGCCTCGCCTCCAGCACCTCGTCGCCGGCCTCCTTCGGTGCTGCCTTGCTGCCGTGGCCGCGTCGCCTCCCGTGCTGCCGCTGTTGTTTTTTTTTGTGTGTGTTGCTTTTGCTGTTGTCTTGACAGAGAACCATGTACGCCTACACGACAAGACGGCAAGACCGCAACGACCCGAGTACAACTACAGTTTTTCGTCAAGTTCGACTACCGATGACTTGAACGTCTACGGAAATGAGTACCCCTACGCTCGACGACCCCCGTGTACGACTACCGATGCCCGGAAACACCAAGTACCACTACCGTCGACATGTACATCTACGAGAACGTCTACTTCCGCTACCGTCGCCCAAGTACAACTACCGCCGACGGAACAACTACTTCCTCTTCGGAAACGTGAACGCCTACTTCCCTCTACGGCCGTGTACAACTACTTCCCCTACGTTCCTCGACGATCTCGAACCGCCCCGAGAAAGATCGTTCCGAAGGTATAACACCGAGACGATGACCCGTGTGATGCTTGCTTGTGGTTGTATGAAATGTTTCCCGTGTGTGCTTCGTGCCCGTTCCGACCTTTTGTCATGCTCCTCGGTTGCCTCGTCGCTGACTCGTGGGAACCCGGTGACGGGATCGCCCCACCTTTCATCTCGTTTGACTCACCCACGCCATCTATCTTTTGCACCGGTCTCTCAACGAGTTATCGGAACCGAGATGTCACGTTGCATCATTCTCGGATCGTTGCCGTGGCACCCTTTCTTTCCACCACGGTGACAATGCTTCATATCTCTTATGTCAACCTTTTAATAAAAATTGCATAAACTTGTTCATGTCATCCGCATCATGTTATAAACCCAAAAATGTTTAATGTTGTTTGCTTAAAAATTATTAAACATGCTCATGGGGATTTTCCGGATTGTTGTTGTTCTTTTCCGGCCTCATTTAAAATGCCTTGTTAGTATAGTTTTCTTATGCTTCACCTCTTGCCATGTTAAAAACCTTTAATCTAGTCTTGTAAATAAACAAGAGTCTACTAAATAAATTCATGTGGTGTTTCGTCAATATGCAACTCGTTGCATATTGAGCTCCACTTAACTTGTAGTGTTGTTTGTGCACCTTGCCATGCCATGCATATTTAAACCGGACATGCATCATACTTGTTTGTGCATTGTATGCCATGTTTATGCTTGTGAGTTTACCGTGTTGTTTTGCTTCTTTCCGGTTGCTTCTCTTGTTAGCTTCGGTTTTGTTCCGGAGTTGTGAGGATTGCTCGTCTGTTGCTCCATCTTCTTCATGGAACCGTTCTTCTTCCTTGCGGAATCCCAGGCAAGATGACCGAACCCGGATACCATTACTATCCTTGCCTATTGCTAGTAGTCTCGCTTTATAGTTTTGCCTCGATGCCCATGTTTTCTTGTCAGCCTCCTACTTGTAACCATTGCCATGTTTAACCACCCTACCTATGCAAACCGTTGCTTGGCTAAGTACGCTTCGCTCAGCCCCTCATATAGCATTGTTAGTTGCAGGTGAAGATTGAAGATGCTTGCTTCATGTTGAAGTTTGGTTGGGTTATATCACACTATATAAATGCTTAAAATGAAATCATCTATATACTGGCAGGGTGGAAGGCTAAGCCTTTTGCTTGGTGTTTTGTTCCACTCATGCCGTTAGGAACCGTATAAACCGGTGTTATGTTCCTTGATTATGCGTTCCTAACACGGTTGGGGTGTATGGGACCCCCTTGATAAACCGCTAAGTGCTAAGTCTTTTCCAGCAAGTCCCAACATTGGTACTATTCGCCTAATAACTAATAAAACATGCATAAGGTTCTTGCAAACCCTCTTTATTAATTCAACCCCCCGGGCCAGTGCTCCACATGAGTGTTGGTCCGAACTGGGCAACCTGCGGGGCCACCTCGAGGAACCTCAAGGTCTGGTAAAAACCCGTAGCTTGTCCCATCCGGTCGTGGCCTGAGACGAGATACGCGCGGGTACTATCAGGGTGTCGGCACGCCGGGAGGATTTGCTGGATTAGCCTTACCTTAGTTCGGTTTAACATGAGCACGGGATTCCGAGAATACTCGGGTCTTCCCACTTTGGAGTTGCGACTCCGCGGATCGTGGGCTTGTAATGGGTCAAGTTGGAACACCCCTGCAGGGTTTGAACTTTTGAAAGCCGTGCCCGCGGTTATGTGGCAGATGGGAGCTTGTTAATATCCGGTTGTAGATAACTTGACACATTGATTCAATACACTACCAGCGTGTGTACCGTGACTGTCAATTTCCGAATAGGGATTCGGGAGTTGAACACGGTGGGGTTATGTTTGACCGGCTTTAGTTAGGATCACTTCGTGATCATCTTCCGACCGAGGCACTTCTCTTCTCGCTCTCTTTTACGTAAGTTAGTGCTAGTTGCTGCTGCAGACTCTTGTTGTTCCTTCACCTCTTGTTCTTTCTTCAGCCTTGTCCTCACCCAAGGCTTAAATAGTCATGTTACCCGGTAACGGGATTGCTGAGTCCTCTGTGGCTCATAGTTACTTCACCACACCAGATGCAGGTTCAGCCGAGTTTGATGCAGGAGTTGGATCAGTTCTTCACCGGGAGCTTGATGAAGAGTTTGGCTGTTTGTTTGTGACGCTTCGACGATCAGTAGTGGTTTCTACTAGGATTCGATCCTGACCTGTGGCTTTATGTTGTTTTGGTATCTTTCTATTGGATCTTCACCCGTAGTCGGGTTGTGATGTTTTGAATGATGTATTGCTTATGTATGTATTGTGTGAAGTGGCGAGTGTAAGCCAACTATCTTCTTTTGCAATTTAATCCCTCTTTTACATGATTCGTGCAAAGATACCAAACTTGATATCATTCTAGGATGGGCTTATACCTTTAAGTCGTGCCTCGACACGTAGGAGGTATAGTCCCATCCTGGGCATTACAAGTTGGTATTCAGAGCCTTCTCCGACCTAGAAGCCCCCACTGATTGATCGAATCGTTGACGGTTGAGTCTAGGCACACACTGAAAATGTTTTGAGTCCTATATATATATCGGAGAGTAGGATTTCTTTGCTTCTCATCCCTTTTCATTCTGGTGAGGACTCCTGATGACTAATCTTGCCTCTTCTACTTTCAAAAAATGCACCAAATTTTTTTTTAGGATCTCGCGAGTTTTCTGGGATTGTTTCGATGTTCTTGTGACAAGGATATTGTTCTCGATGCCTCCTATTCCCGAGGAGTTGAGCTTCGGGGTATTGTTGTCACAAGCATATCGCGGCAGTACTAAATACTGAAGACGACCGACATCGAAAATCTCTCCTATACGGCCAGTGGCAAGATAACCCCGACATCACCCAGTACTGGGGAGGTAGTTCGAGAGTATTGCCATAGCTTGTTATAGTGGATGCTTTTCGAAGGTCCGAGGTAAACAGTTTCCGAGAAAGACTGGTTATGTGTTGAAGGATGGATACACCTGGATGTAGGTTTAGAGTTGATTGCGCGGTGCTTCCCGTGTATCCCCAACACCTGATTGCATAACTGGAAACTTTCGGAAATCTATAGGTGGGTTCATCTAGTAGTTCTAGGCATTCTTCCAACGGATGCATGATATGAAGTTCGGGGTTCTACATTGAGTGAAGTGGTTTTATGGACTTGTTCTGATCGGGAGTTGCATCTTAAAGGGTCCTTGGCTATGCTGATCCGGGGATTGCAAAACCTTTTCGTAACGCGTTCATATGCTTTCAGCACGAATATGTCGGACGAAGCTTCTATCTTGTATTTGTTCTATCTGTTCCTTGTTCCTTTTTATTTATCTTTTGTTCTCCAAGTGGCTTCTCGTCTAGTTGATGTACCTGCGGAATTCATTCATTCAATTCTCTGTTCGGATGATATTGTGAAGATCACGTTGCATATCTATCCTTTGTTCTTGTCTTGATTCTGGTATTCGAGTTGCTTCGATGTCAAATGTTGATTCCATACCTTTTCCTAATCGGTGTTCTCATATTTCTATGGGAGTGCTATTCTTCTTGACCATCGAGTATTTCATGTTAATCCTTTTCAACCGGTGTGCCTTCTCTTCAAGTTATTCCATACGGACACCGTTGAGAAATCTGACGATTTGTCTGTTTCATTCATCCCAAGTTGTCTTTGTTTCCCCCACCCTCCCACCCTTCTTCTTCTTGGAGCCAGGGATTCTCAAATGAAGTATCCATTTTATTCATGTGATGTTTCTTCATTCATTTTCCTGCAATGTTCTTATCCGGTGATTTATCGTGAAGATGCTCAAGAGCTTCAAGCTCATCATTCTTTTGTTCTCAAATTCTGCCGGTGGATGTAATTCAAGATTTCGGTGTTGATCTTATCCTTTTCCTCATTTCACTATGCTTTCTTATTCCGGTGCACCAATTAATCATTCTCCTCTTGCTATTCATATCCGGAGTGCTGAAGATTCATAATTCCATTCTTATCCGTTCAAATTATTTTGAGCTTTGTCTCCTTATTCAAGCCATTTAATTCAACCGGTGCAATATCTCTTTAGCAATCTATTCCCAACGGTGATTTCTTAGTGGGCCCTAACCCACAGGTCTTTTCCCAGGATCTTACCTGACTCTTCTAATTTTTCCGGAGTTATACTCAAATTCTTTTCAAATTATGACGTAAGAATGATTTCCATCAGTCACATGCCTTCTCCAAGATCGCTTTCAATTATTTTCATCATTGGTTCAACCTTTTAATTCTTCATTCCGGAGTGCTCAACAATTCTTCATGGCATTTCTCGTCTTCATTCTCAACATTTGGAGACCAGAGAAGTGTTTCTCTTAAATCTTGGCCCGTTCTCTTGATGAGTTGTGGTTCTAGCTTCATGCCATCCTCATTATTATTCCGATTGTGAGGAATCCTTTTATACCCGTCCGAAGCATTCCATGAATTCTTTTCCTTGTGATCCTCTGAAGGCCATCATTTCAGAAGATTTCTTCGTTCTCAGTTTTCAACTTCGTCCTCCAAATATTCTTCATTGATGCCTCTTCGTTCGTCTCCATATTCTTACGGTGGTTCATTCAAGACTACCTTCCGTTGTTATCGTTTTAATTCATTTGTTCTTTCATAATCCTACCGGTGGTTCGTTCAATCCGAGGTTGTAATAGATCTCTCTTTAATTCTTTCCAACGAGAATAGTAGTATGCCAAATCCTTTGGTTGTCATCAATTTAAATTGGTGAAGGAGATGCATGACATAATTCTTATTCTTATTCCTTCAAGGTGATTTAATTCTTTTGTCTGGAGCTTGTTCATCTTATCATATTCTCGGTTCCAAGCTGTTCATATTGTTTTTCTGGAGTTCCAAGTTATTTAATTATATCGTTTCAAGCTTCATCTAATTCGTCGCAGGCCTTGAATCTTATTCTTTTCATCTTTCACTTCTCATCCTTTTGTTTACCGGAGTTCTTCATGGTGGTTCATCATCATTTAATTCATCCTCGAAGTCTTCATCAAGATTATTGTTGGAGCTCAAGCATTCTTCATCATGCATTCCAATTGCAATCCTTTCTGCCTTATCTTTTCAGATGGTGTTATATCATTCTTGACAATTCCTTCATGTTTTATGATTCACGAGTTATCAAGAATGAGATATTTAAAACCATCATTTACTTTGTTCAAGAGATCTTTCCAACCCTTCAATTTATTCATTGGAGTTATCTTGGGTTGTATTTCACCTATAAGCTTTCCCTGAGAATTGTTGCTATTATGGTGCTTATAATGACCCAAGTTCTTCATTTATCATGCCGGTGAGATAAGTTTTTCATATCCTTGTTGATCTCAATCCATTCAAATATTTCTGTTAGTGGCTGGTTGTCACCTCTTAATTTTGAGATGTTTTCCATAAGCCCACATCAAGCTTATTCTTCTCGTTGTTTAAATTCCAACAACTCTATTCAACCCTTCTTCGTAAGATGCTCTTTCAAATTTAATTTTGAGAGAAGTTGTCTTATTTTTCTCCGTTCTTTTCTTTTCAGCGATCTATATTCTATTCTTTCATTCCGGAGATATTGTGATGTTGCTCTCTTTAACCATCATCTCGTTTTTATCGAGATCATGTTCTTTCCTTGTTTATCTATTTAACCGGAGTATTGTGTCCTCCATTCTAGTTCTCTCATCTTACCAAGTTTGCCTCTCTTCTCAGACGGAGTGCTGTCTGAATCCTTCTTACCCCTTGTGCCATTCTTTCAATTGTTTCGGAGGCAGTATGTTGTTGTTTTCATCAAGTATCATCTCAACTTGCCAAGTTCATGTTAATTCCTTCCATTTTCAGACGGAGTGCTGTCCAAATTCTGTCATTCTTATTCCTTGGCTATACCCTTGAAGTTTCTTATTCTTTTGGTCCGTGAGCTCTTGTTTAATGTCTTCCAACCTTCAAGGTTCTCATAATGTTCCTTGTTCCTCTTTTCTAACGGTGTTTTCATCTTCGTTCATCTCCGTTGTATTCTTCTTTCATTTTGGTCTACCTTTCAAGGTTCTTTGGTTTCACTCGACTGTCAAAGAAGCAACTTTGTTTTACCCATTCCTCCTCCGTTTTTACCCGGTGATATCTCTAGGATCTCGGGTCGAGATCCTCTGTTAGTGTCGGAGAGTTGTGACGCCCGAGACCGACGTCCCAGAAGATTCCAGAAGATTCCAGATGTTCCGGGTTGACCGTGTGTTTCTTTTGAGCTTGTGTTATTTATTTTTTTGCATTGCATCATGTCATCATGCCATCATGTCTTATTTTATTTTGCATCTCAACCTAAATAAATCGTATGGACCTTCGGTCCATTTAAATCGAGGGAAGGTGACTTCTCTTTATAACATATAAAGCCTCTCAATATTTAGGGAGCTATATTAAAAATATTCCATTTGTTTGGAATTAACCAACACACGTGCATAATTTTCCCCATGCTTTCCTACTTTGAGCTTCTCCTTCAAAAACCTTGCCAATAATTCTTTCCGTTGTTTCGAGGTTCCTCCAAAAATTCGAACATTTTTGGACACTTCTATAATCACGTCTTAGTTCAAACCTATTTGAATTAAATTCAAATACGTTTGAATTATTTTCTCGTTCACGCCTTTTCTATTTTTCTCGGACCGTGCTCTTTTTACGAGTCCGAGAGAAATTAACCTTTGTGCAACTTTTCCCTAAACCCTCCTCTTTTTTTTTCTCTTAGCTGTTTTCTGCTAAGGGAATAATTAAAAAATAGGAGAGAGCCCAGCCTCCCTTCCCTCCTGGCCTTTTCTTCCCTCCAGGCCTTCCTAGGCCCAGCTCCTAGGCCCATCTGGCCCACTCAGCCGCAGCTGGCCTCCCGTAACCCTAGCGCTATCGAGCCCCGACCGCATCGCTCCTTTTCCCCTACAGCGCCGCCCCCTCATCCCTCTTCTCCCGATTCCCCTCGGCCCCCGTTTCCCTTCGACGCCGTCCCTCCTCTCTGCATCGACGCGTCCGGCCTTCCCTCGCGAGCTCGCCGGCCTCCCTTCTCCGGTGGCCGCGCCGCCCTCCCATCGCCCGCTCGCCTCTGCACCCCGACCGACCGACCGCCGTGCCGTTCCCGCCCTGCAGCGCCGGGGATGACCGCGCCGTCCGCAGCGCCCCGAGCGCGCCCTCTAGGGCCTCGCCTCGCCTGGTTCTCCTCGCCTCGCCGTGGCGCCACCCCCATCCAGGTCCCCTCGGCTCCCTCCTCCGCGTGCCCGCGAGCTGACCGCGGGGTCGAGCTCCTCCGCTCCGCCAGGAGCCCAGGCACCGGCGCCCTTCCCTCCGGTCGCCCCGACCTCCTCCAGCGCGTTCCCGAGCGCCGCGTCACGACCCTCCTCGCAGCTGGCGTTCCAGCACCATGGCGCCCCAAGCGCATCACAGAGTCCCTTCAGCAGCTCCTCTCCAGAAGCAAGGCCTCGCCTCTAGCACCTCGTCGCCGGCCTCCTTCGGTGCTGCCTTGCTGCCGTGGCCTCGTCGCCTCCCGTGCTGCCGCTGTTGTTTTTTTTGTGTGTTTTGCTTTTGCTGTTGTCTTGACAGAGAACCATGTACGCCTACACGACAATACGGCAAGACCGCAACGACCCGAGTACAACTACAGTTTTTCGTCAAGTTCGACTACCGATGACTTGAACGTCTACGGAAATGAGTACCCCTACGCTCGACGACCCCCGTGTACGACTACCGACGCCCGGAAACACCAAGTACCACTACCGTCGACATGTACATCTACGAGAACGTTTACTTCCGCTACCGTCGCCCGAGTACAACTACGGCCGACGGAACAACTACTTCCTCTTCGGAAACGTGAACGCCTACTTCCCTCTACGGCCGTGTACAACTACTTCCCCTACGTTCCTCGACGATCTCGAACCGCCCCGAGAACGATCGTTCCGAAGGTATAACACCAAGACGATGACCCGTGTGATGCTTGCTTGTGGTTGTATGAAATGTTTCCCGTGTGTGCTTCGTGCCCGTTCCGACCTTTTGTCATGCTCCTCGGTTGCCTCGTCGCCGACTCGTGGGAACCCGGTGACGGGATCGCCCCACCTTTCATCTCGTTTGACTCACCCACGCCATCTATCTTTTGCACCGGTCTCTCAACGAGTTATCGGAACCGAGATGTCACGTTGCATCATTCTCGGATCGTTGCCGTGGCACCCTTTCTTTCCACCACGGTGACAATGCTTCATATCTCTTATGTCAACCTTTTAATAAAAATTGCATAAAGTTGTTCATGTCATCCGCATCATGTTAACAACCCTAAAATGTTTAATGTTGTTTGCTTAAAAATTATTAAACATGCTCATGGGGATTTTCTGGATTGTTGTTGTTCTTTTCCGGCCTCATTTAAAATGCCTAGTTAGTATAGTTTTCTTATGCTTCACCTCTTGCCATGTTAAAAACATTTAATCTTGTCTTGTAAATAAACAAGAGTCTACTAAATAAATTCATGTGGTGTTTCGTCAATATGCAACTCGTTGCATATTGAGCTCCATTTAACTTGTAGTGTTGTTTGTGCACCTTGCCATGCCATGCATATTTAAACCGGACATGCATCATACTTGTTTGTGCATTGTATGCCATGTTTATGCTTGTGAGTTTACCATGTTGTTTTGCTTCTTTCCGGTTGCTTCTCTTGTTAGCTTCGGTTTCGTTCCGGAGTTGTGAGGATTGCTCGTCTGTTGCTCCGTCTTCTTCATGGAACCGTTCTTCTTCCTTGCGGAATCCCAGGCAAGATGACCGAACCCGGATACCATTATTATCCTTGCCTATTGCTAGTAGTCTCGCTCTATAGTTTTGCCTCGATGCCCATGTTTTCTTGTCAGCCTCCTACTTGTAACCATTGCCATGTTTAACCACCCTTCCTATGCAAACCGTTGCTTGGCTAAGTACGCTTCGCTCAGCCCCTCTTATAGCATTGTTAGTTGCAGGTGAAGATTGAAGATGCTTGCTTCATGTTGAAGTTTGGTTGGGTTATATCACACTATATAAATGCTTAAAATGAAATCATCTATATACTGGCAGGGTGGAAGGCTAAGCCTTTTGCTTGGTGTTTTGTTCCACTCATGCCGTTAGGAACCGTATAAACTGGTGTTATGTTCCTTGATTATGCGTTCCTAATACGGTTGGGGTGTATGGGACCCCCTTGATAAACCGCTAAGTGCTAAGTCTTTTCCAGCAAGTCCCAACATTGGTACTATTCGCCTAATAACTAATAAAACATGCATAAGGGTCTTGCAAACCCTCTTTCTTAATTCAACCCCCCGGGCCAGTGCTCCACATGAGTGTTGGTCCGAACTGGGCAACCTGCGGGGCCACCTCGAGGAAACTCAAGGTCTGGTAAAAACCCGTAGCTTGTCCCATCCGGTCGTGGCCTGAGACGAGATACGCGCGGCTACTATCAGGGTGTCGGCACGCCGGGAGGATTTGCTGGATTAGCCTTACCTTAGTTCGGTTTAACTTGAGCACGGGATTCCGAGAATACTCGGGTCTTCCCACTTTGGAGTTGCGACTCCGCGGATCGTGGGCTTGTAATGGGTCAAGTTGGAACACCCCTGCAGGGTTTGAACTTTCGAAAGCCGTGCCCGCGGTTATGTGGCAAATGGGAGCTTGTTAATATCCGGTTGTAGATAACTTGACACATTGATTCAATACACTACCAGCGTGTGTACCGTGACTGTCAATTTCCGAATAGGGATTCGGGAGTTGAACACGGTGGGTTTATGTTTGACAGGCTTTAGTTAGGATCACTTCGTGATCATCTCCCGACCGAGGCACTTCTCTTCTCGCTCTCTTTTACGTAAGTTACTGCTAGTTGCTGCTGCAGACTCTTGTTGTTCCTTCACCTCTTGTTCTTTCTTCAGCCTTGTCCTCACCCAAGGCTTAAATAGTCATGTTACCCGGTAACGGGATTGCTGAGTCCTCTGTGGCTCACAGTTACTTCACCACACCAGATGCAGGTTCAGCCGAGTTTGATGCAGGAGTTGGATCAGTTCTTCACCGGGAGTTCGATGAAGAGTTTGGCTGTTTGTTTGTGACGCTTCGACGATCAGTAGTGGTTTCTACTAGGATTCGATCCTGACCTGTGGCTTTATGTTGTTTTGGTATCTTTCTATTGGATCTTCACCCGTAGTCGGGTTGTGATGTTTTGAATGATGTATTGCTTATGTATGTATTGTGTGAAGTGGCGAGTGTAAGCCAACTATCTTCTTTTGCAATTTAATCCCTCTTTAACACGAGTCGTGCAAAGATACCAAACTTGAGATCATTCTAGGATGGGCTTATACCTTTAAGTCATGCCTCGACACGTAGGAGGTATAGTCCCATCCTGGGCATTACACAAGGCCCTTCACAAGCTCCAGATCTCCGTCTGGGTGTCAAGCTACTCGTCGACGTCAACGTCTATGTAGAACCCATCAGCAGGGGCAGGGTTCTCCTCTGCAACAGTTATTAAGCAAACATGAGTACAAAGGTACTCAGCAAGTCTTACCACAGAACCTATCATACATGCAACATTATCAACAGGGGGCAGTGGAGTTTATAGCAGAAAGCCAGCTTTGACTCTTGGCTAACCTATACTACAACTCTCAATGGATTGCAAGATGTTACTACGAACACGAGTCCTCTACTCACCACAACAATACACTACCGAGGATCCTCTTCCGTCATCCTACGAAAGGGCCATCCACGACACTCACACTTATCTTGAGGCTTTTAGTAGTATCCATCAACTTGTCTATGAACTGTAAGAGTAACCAAGTAGTCCGTACCGCGAACAACGGCTATTCGAATAGATTGATAACCCTGCAGGGGTGTACCTCTTCACACACGCTCCCACCACTTATCGCTGTTTACTCGACGTGTACTCGGCAACCTTCAAGCGGAAGCCCAGCGAGGGTGTCGGCCACGACCTGACTAACTACTCAAGTCTCTCGTCCAGGTTTATCGCCTATTTGGGTTCCATCCGTGGGGAGATCCGGCCGGGGTGTTGCTCACGGCCCCAAACGATGTGTACAGGGTTCCCGAGTCACCAAACGGGCAACCGGTACACCGTGCCACGTACCTATCGCATCACAACCCACCCCGAGGGTCAGCGTTGTGCACGACCTCCAGTAAGCTATAAACACCAGAAACTAGTTGCAACTCCTGGACAGAGATCGAGGGTAATTAATAAGCTGAGAGGGTCAATTAAGGATCCCAATGTGTGGTAGTAGCTGTAACTTGAACCACACATACAGATCTCGGGTCCTATGGACGATTCCAATGAAACAACCCACCATGTACTCCTACATGGCCTTTCATCGATACCTTTACCAAGCGCATTCCACACTTCCTTCTCTTTATCAGTATGATCATTTCACTCTGATCCATCACCCAGATGAACCAGACCAGACACAACTCTAAGCATAGCAGGCAACATAAACAAATAGCATGGTGGATCACACATCACATGGCTCAATCAACTCCTACACATGCTAGTGGGTTTCAACTATTTACTGTGGCAATGACAGGTCATGCAAGGGAATAGGGTTCAACTACCGCAGCAAGTAGCAGTTCACACGCTGTTGCCTTAATGTAGTAAAAGAGAGCAGGAGCGAGAAGATTGGGTTTGTATCGGAATGATCAATGAATGCTTGCCTGACAAAGTGGTTGTCGGGTACTGCTCTTCAATTGGATACGCAGCAGTATCCTCGGGAGTAGGACATAACACAGAGAATACCGGCGATACAATCAATAAGCAAACAAATGCAACAATATGATGCATGCTCATGACATGGCAAGATGCATGTGTTTTGGGCTAATGCAACTAAACCAGAAGGGTTTGAGCTTATTTGAATCAAAGATTCAAATTGGCAACTTTAGCTATTATTTAATTAAGTGCATTATCATGTTTTAATGTATACAGCAAGGTTAACTTGCTCAAACATGCATGAAACCAGTGCCATTGGAAATACTGGATTTTTCTGATCATTTTTCATATATAAATTATTTCCATCTGAGCTACGGTTGAATTTATATGATTTTTTGAAGTTTAGGCATTTTCTGGAATTTCCTGAATTATTTTTAAATCTAAAAATCCCAGAAAAACCATTGCTGCATCAGCATGACATCATGCTGACATCAGTCAGTCAACAGGAGCTAGTCCAAGTCAAACATGACATGTGGGCCCGGCATGTCAGTGTCATAGCTAACTAACAAAATTAATTAATGAACTAATTAGCTGTCAGTGGGGTCTGGGCCCACGGGTCAGTGACTAAACTAACTAACTAATTAAATTAACATTTAATTAATTAAACTAGCTAATTAGGAAAAGGGTGGCCCCACGTCAGTGACCCAGGGGTGGTCAACTCCCCGGTCAAACGAGTCAAACTCGCCGGCGAAGTGACGCCGGCGAGGCCAGACACGGCGGCGTGCTTCGGAAAACGTCCACAGGGCACGGTTCGAGCTGCGGTTGGCCGCGTTGGAGAGCCCTCGTCGTTGCGCTTCGAACGGTGGTGGTCGCCGGACCTGTGGTGGCCGGAGACGACGGCAACGAGCTCGACGGCGGCGCCGGCGTTCGGGCGTGTGTGGAGACACGGCTGCAGTGGCCTAGGCGATGCGTGCATAGTACCTAGCTCGTCTACGTGCTGCGGCGAGCGAGATGGACATGTGCCAGTGACCAAATGGTCATCGGAGCCTCGCCGGCGGCGGGCACGGCGGCGGTGAGTTTCGGTGATCAACGGAGCGGCGGCTACACGGCGCAAACAAAGTGGAGAAGAGAGGGGTTCAGCGTAGGAGCTCACAGCGGTGCTAACGAGCTCGACGGAGGGGTCGGGGACGCGCTGCAGCTTCTCAATCGACGACGAGGTGCTCCGGCGATCCGAGGTTGGGGACGACGGCGTGAAGGCGTTGCAGGGCTCCCGGCGATCCGTGGCTCAGCGAGGAGGTAGAGGGCGTCGCGGCGAACCTTTTGGACACGGTCACGGGATGAGGGGGAGGGTCTAGGTGCGGCAACGGCGAGCGGCGGCGACGGGCGGCTCGGTGGTGAGAGGGAGAGAGCCAGGGGAGGCGACGGGGACGAGGGGAAAGTGCGAGAGGGGTCGGGGCAGCTGCGTGGCGACGTCAGGAGACGCCCAGGCCGTCGGGAGGCAGGCAGGCAGGGTGGAGGTGGCCGGACGCGTGCCGGCGCGCGGCGGCCATGCGCGCTGCCTTCTGGCGCGAGCAGGAAGGCGACAGAACGGGGCTGGTGGGCTGGGCCGGCCTGCTACAGTTCTGGGCCCGAGGTAAGTCCTTTCTCTCTTTTCCTTTCTTTCCTATTTCTTTTATGTTTCATTTGTTTTGCAACTTTGTTTAATTAATAAAAATGCTAGAACATTTTTATAACTCATGAAACTTGTCATGCCCGCTGTATATAATATGAACAGTATGGAACATTATAGTTTATGATTATTTGAGCATTTAAAATATTTTATAGCATTTAAATGCCCAAATGCAAATACCATATGATTTAATCCAGAGACCTTGGATGTCCTAGAAAATTGTGCACCATTTTTAGCGAAGGTTTGAGACCAAGGCAGAAATGATGAACATTTTTGAAGGGCATTTTGGGTACATTGGAAAATATTTTATCAAACCCTAGTTGTTAGAAGAGGGGTGCTGGGGTTTCTGTCATTCCCATTTCAAGTTTCTTTGATAAGTAAACATGATGCACACTCTAGCTAGCCCTAATGCAAGTGCTAAACTAGGGATGTGACAACTCACCCCCACTTAAAAGAATCGCGTCCCGAGATTCGGGTTCCTCCGGAAAGAGGGTGGGGTACTCAAGTCGAAGACGATCCTCCCTTTCCCAAGTAGCTTCACTCTCGGAATGATGTGACCATTGAACCTTGAGAAACTTGATATTGTGGCGTCGAGTGGTGCGCTCGGTTTGATCAAGAATACGAACGGGGTATTCTCGATATGTGAGATTGTTCTGGAGATCAAGCGTTTCGTGGTCCACTCCGCGGATAGGATCCGAGAAGCAACGCCTGAGTTGAGAAACGTGGAACACATCATGAACTCTGGATAGGTGCGGAGGTAGTCCAATTGGTAAGCAACTTCTCCTCATTTGGCAAGAATGCGAAAAGGACCGATGTAACGAGGGGCCAATTTGCCTTTGATACCGAAGCAATGGGTTCCCTTAAGAGGAGTAACCCGAAGGTAAGCCTTACCGCCGACTTCAAAAGTCCCAGCCTTATGATGACTATCATATTGGCTCTTCTGGCGAGACTGGGCTGTTTTCAATCTCCCACGAACGATGCGAACTTGCTCTTCTGCTTCCTGGATCATATCCGGGCCAAAGAATTGTCTTTCCCCGGTTTCTGACCAGTTAAGAGGTGTTCGACACCTTCGTCCATATAGAACTTCGAAGGGGGCTTTGCCCAAGCTGGCTTGATAACTATTGTTATAAGCGAATTCGGCAAATGGAAGACACTTCTCCCAATCCATACCGAAAGAGATGACAGAGGCTCGAAGCATGTCTTCCAGAATTTGATTGACTCATTCCACTTGACCACTTGACTGCGGATGGAAGGCAGTACTGAAGGAGAGATGAGTTCCCATAGCATTCTGGAAACTTTCCCAAAATCGTGAAGTGAAAAGACTTCCACGGTCTGAGTTAATCTCCAACGGCACACCATGAAGTGATACAATCCGAGAGACATACAAATCTGCTAGCTGGCTAGCGGTAATCATTGTTCAAGAAATCTTCCGATTCAACGATTTATCGTCCGATTTATCGCTATTCTTGGGGTGACCGATAAGATTAAGCCTTATCTTCATCATTTATTCTTTGGGCCGATTTATCGCTATGACAAGCAATTTATAGAGAATCTACCGATAAATTGGGCCTATTCGTAGCACTATGTTTGCAAGAACTATGTTTATTTGTATTTTGTGGACCTTATTACGCAATATGTAATGTTTTTCTATTTTGTTTGTCATTATATCAGGATTCAAAAGCTAGGATTCAAGGTAACACTTCTGTCCAATATTGTTTTGGTGTTAAATATAGCATATTTTAGTGTTGGGAACATGGGATTTGAAATTTTTTATCGATTAATAGTCGACCGATAAAATCGATTAATCGGCCGATTTATGATTAATCTCTAATCCCCAGCTGACCGAGACGATAACGATAAGCGATATCCTCAACATTGGCAGTAATACTCTCTCGAACAGGCAGGAAATGAGCTACTTTAGAGAGGCGGTCGATAACGACGAAGATAGCGTTATTCCCTTTCCTGGTCCTGGGAAACCCGGTAATGAAGTCCATACCGACTTTGTCCCATTTCCATTCAGGAATAGCTAAAGGTTGAAGGGTGCCAGCAGGCCGTTGATGCTCTGCTTTGACTCGACGACAAACATCGCAGTTAGCAATGAATTGAGTGATTTCTCTCTTCATCCTAGTCCACCAGAATCTCTGACGTAGGTCCTGATACATTTTGGTACTACCGGGATGAATTTTGAGAGGAGATTCATGAGCCTCCTTAAGAATCATTTGTCGTAGTTGTTGTTTCTTGGGTACCACCAAGCGGTTCTCGAAGTACACAACACCTCGATCATCCATAGAGAAACTCCTAGCAACTCCGCTAGCAATGTTCTCCTTGATCCGAGATATGCCTTTATCATACCGCTGGGCAACTATGATTTGATCCACAAGGGTAGGTTTCGCCACCAAGGTGGAAAGGAATCCTCGAGGAACAATGTGAAGGTTAAGCTTACGAAATTCCTCGTGGAGAAGTGGTTGCCCTTGTTGTAACATTAAGTTGTTACAATAAGACTTACGAGTTAGCGCATCAGCCATGACACTGGCCTTCCCAGGGGTATAGGTGATTCCTAAGTCGTAGTCTGTGAGCAACTCAACCCAACGTCTTTGCCTGAGATTTAGATCCGGTTGGGTGAAGATATACTTTAAACTTTGATGATCAGTGAAGATTTCACAGCGATTACCAAGGAGGTAATGTCGCCATGTTTTGAGTGCATGGACTACAGCTGCAAGTTCTAGATCATGAGTAGGATAGTTATCCTCATGTGGACGCAACTGTCGAGATGCGTATGCAATCACTTGACGATCTTGCATGAGTATGCAACCTAGTCCTTGTCGCGAGGCGTCACAATAGATTATAAAATCCTTGGAAAAGTCTGGTGGTACCAGTACAGGTGCAGATGTCAGGCGTATTTTCAGTTCTTGAAAACTGGACTCGCACTGTGGGGTCCACTCAAACTTTTTATCTTTCTTGAGGAGTTCAGTTAGAGGTTTAGCAACCTTGGAGAAATTCTCGACGAAGCGTCGGCAATAGCTCGCTAGGCCAAGAAATCTCCTAACTTGCTTGACCGATTCAGGGGGAGTCCAATCAAGGACGGCTTGAACTCGCTCGAGATTGACAGCAATACCCTTACCAGAAATCACATGACCTAGATAGGTTACTTCTGGCAACCAAAATTCACATTTAGAGAATTTGGCATAAAGGCGGTGCTCTCGAAGATTCGTCAATACCAGCCTTAAATGCTCGGTATGATCTTCCTTGTTCTTGGAATAGATGAGTATATCATCGAGGTATACCACGACGAATTTATCCAAGTACTCCATGAATATAGAATTCATTAACCGAGAAAAGGTAGCTGGGGCATTGGTTAACCCAAAGGACATCACGGTGTACTCATATTGGCCATAACGAGTAACAAAAGCCGTTTTAGGAATGTCCCCGTTCTTGATTTTGATTTGATGGTAACCCAACCTCAAATCCATCTTAGAGAAGACTGAGGATCCAGCGAGCTGATCATACAGGTCGTTGATCCTAGGGAGCGGATACTTGTTCTTTATGGTGACCAGATTGACAGGTCGGTAATCTACAACCATCCGCTCCGTTCCATCCTTCTTCTTGACGAAGAGGACGGGGCAAGCCCAAGGGGAAGAACTAGGACGGATGAAACCCTTTTGCAAGGACTCATCGAGTTGTTTCTTAAGCTCAACTAATTCTAGGGGTGCCATCTTATAAGGTCTCCTAGAGATTGGGACAGTTCCAGGGATAAGATCTATCACGAACTCGACATCTCTGTCAGGTGGAATTCCTGGTAGTTCTTCTGGAAAAACATCCGGAAAGTCACGGACTACCGGGATATCTTCAAGTTCTAGTAGAGGGCTGGCATTAAGAGAGTAGAGCTGACGCTCAGCCATTCGGGTCAAGACATTGACTATCTTGGCGGATGGAGGTGTAAGTTGAACGGTCCTAGTATAGCAATCAATCTTGGCGTAATGAGTTGTCATCCAATCCATACCCAAAATGATGTTTATGTCCGAGGACTTGAGAGCGATTAGAGATGCTAGGAAAACAAGTCTATCGACAAGGATTTCATTTCCATGGCTTACCCTAGAGGTTTGCCACTTTGAAACAGGAGTTTGAATAACCATGGAAGTAGGCATGTCACAAAAAGTCATGTTGTGCAATCGAGCATAGCTCTCAGATATGAACGAATGGGATGCTCCAGTATCGAAAAGAACAGATGCCGGATGGCAGTTAACGAGAAGCGTACCAAGGACGACGTTAGGATCCTCATAAGCTTCCACGACAGAGACATAGTTGACATGACCACGTGGAGTGGGGATTGGCTTGACATAATTCACCTTGCCGGTTGGCTTACCACGGCCAACGGGTTTTCCTGGCTGGTTCTGGGGACACTCACGCATGTAGTGCCCCGGTTCTCCACACTTGAAGCAGGTCACAGTGTTAGTGCGTGGAGCAAAGTTGGAAGGTGGTCCTCCATAGGTCTTAGCAGGTGCAAACTGTTGAGTTGGGCGAGGCGCCTCATAGGATGGCCTCGGTGTGTATTTGGGTGGCAGAGCAGTGTTAGGAACCCACACATGGCGCTTGTGAGAGCCAAAGCCGGATGAGGAACCAAAGTCTCGAGTATGCTTGCGGGTGGCCTCGAAGTAGGTCTGGCCCGTTTCAGCACTGATAGCCTTGTTTACCAACTTCTGGAAGGAAGTGCACTCGTGCAGACGTAGATCTCGGCGGAGTTCAGGGCTGAGTCCCTTGCGGAACCTCGCCTGCTTCTTGGCATCGGTGGATACTTCCTCAGGTGCATAGCGTGCCAAGTTGCCAAACTCGTGACTATAGCCATCCACAGTTAACCGGCCCTGGGTGAAATTGCAGAATTCCTCCCGCTTGCGATCCATGAGACCTTCCGGAATGTGATGTTCACGGAATGCCTCACTGAACTCAACCCAAGTAGTGATTTGGTCAGCAGGACGCATAGCTTCAAAGTTTTCCCACCAAAGACTGGCAGGGCCCTCAAGATGGTAGGCGGCGTAGGTAACCTTGTCAGCTTCGGCCACACGGGCAGAGTGTAGCTTATGGGTGATACTACGTAGCCAGTCATCCGCATCCAGAGGTTCAGTGGAGTGATGGAACTTCGGTGGGCACATCTTGATAAAGTCATTGATTGACACCACGTCATTCCTCTGACGGAACCCAGTGTTCTGCTCTATGCGTTCCAGGAGACGGTTGGTCTCTCTCTTGTTCCGTTCTGCCTCGAGCATAACTTCCGCCAAGGAGGGTGGCTGGGGCAGATTCCCATCTCTAGCCCCACTAGCCTCACCCTGCTCCAGGGCAGCAGGAGTGTTGCGAGTGTTGACCATCCTAGGAAAACAAATCAACGGTTTAGACAAGGATGGCAAAAATTTGACATAGTAGTGCAGAATGTAATGAATGAGACGGAATGCAGAGATGTTCATCCGTACGACATGGTAATATAGAAACTGCCATATATACACCAGTGGTCATACACACCATACATAGTTTAGTACAAGCCAAGGCTAAAGTACAACTGTGGTGAAAGACGATACATCCCATCAGAGGCATTCCAAGCTCCTATACATTTTTTAACTACACCTCCGGAACTCAGTACACACTAAGTCATATTCCACAAGACGCGCAGGACTGTGGAAATACAACTACTACAGTACTACTACTACCACGGTCTAGCTCAGACATTCCCGTAGTAATCTTCGTAAAGATTACCACCATAGCCTGGAAGTGGAACAGACGGATCTTGGAACTCGCGAGCACTCGAAGGCTGTGGACCATAGGGACATGGATGTGGCCTCGGTCCCGATGCTGGTGGTAACCGACGCCCACGTGGAGGTGTAATACCCCCAATGTCACGCCAATCCATGCGATCAGGCAGACGAGTCCGCACGGTGTACAAATCCCGCATGTCCAGATATCCGGCGTGCACAGCAGGTGCAAGCCGTGTCAAAGTAGTCCAGTGGGCAGCTCGAGTGTTATACAACTCCATTCGGAGGGCACGGACCTCACGGTCCCTATCCTCCAGCATTTGAACAGTAGTCTGAAGCAGTGGCTCTTCATGAGCAGCATCAGTATACAGACCAGTGTAGTAGCCTTCCTCTCCGGGAAGTGAGGCTGGCATGTAACAGAACTCAGTGTTCAGCAACAGGGCATGCCTGGCCCGAAGAATGGTCATCATCGAATAGGCGGCATCCTGCACTGCCATCTCGATGGTAACCCCGAGTCCATAAGACCAATGGATGGGGTCGTTAGCTCCGGGATATGAGGGGTATATCCGGACTGTGCAGAAATACTGACTCTGATTGAAATCCCGGTACTGTTCCTCCACGGTGTACTCAGGATACCAGTGATAACCGGTCTTAGTCAGTACACGGACTAGCATGGCCGTGTGACCGGGCACATTAATGCACCGAGTCAAACGAACCACTTGGTGAGGGATGCGGCCAGACACCTGAAACACGAAATAATGCAAAGGCATTAGTGTTTTTGGAAGAAATCGGGCAGCATAACAACTGTAAATGCTCAAACAAAGATTTGAGACATCATACAAATGATAGCATAGCCACTCAACAATTCCATATCAAGGTTCCGGGTCCAACAATCATCATACTAAAAGATAGAAGCTGAACTGAGGCTTGAAACCAACAATCCTAAGGGTCTACGGATTAGTAACACGTGAACCTAGTAAGGATAAGAGGCCTAGTCCTAAGTCCCCGTAGAAAGAATAGACTGACTCTGATCAGAAGGGCATAAGGTAAAGGAGTAAAAAGAGCCTTACGTTCCCTTCCACAATCAATTCCCCTACATATAACTAAGAATTTTTCTAGACTCAACATCGACCAGTTTGGCTTGAGAAACCTACAGGCAGTCCAGCTCTGATGCCAACGCTGTCAGGACCCCGATCCTAAGTCACACCGATCTAGCTGTAACACGTCATATCACTTTGCGGCCTCACGCACGGTAACCCCACGGGAGCCACCTTACCTGGCCCGGGACCGTTTGCGCATTTTGGCACACGTATATGACAGTGTCGCTAGCATCCATATGACAGAGAACCCGGGCCGACATGGCTAGTTATAAACCAAAAGTGGCACTAGATTACAGAGACAGGCATCCATGACCCAGCAACGAACGTGTCGGTCATCAACGTATGAACCCAAGTCGTAGCAAGCTACATGGACTTAAAGGAACAACGCGTGACATTTACCCTAAGGGACAGACACAGGAACGAAGAAGGACACATGCCGGCCAGCCTACGTGTTCCGAGCAGTAGCAAGCTACCAAGGCTCATTGGAATCACTAGGAGGCATTTCCCTGTAAGGTAGGCTACCAAACGAAAACAACTAGGTGTCGGATCCCACATATACCAAGCATTTCAACCATACACACAATATGCTCAATATGTGCAAATACAACATTGCATCACAACAGAACTCTATGACTCAAAGTACTTTATTTAAGAGGCTCCAAGAGCCATACATAACATATCCATACAGGTAGGGGTCACATGACCCAACACTCAAGTCATACAGTCATACAAGCACAAGCGGAAGCTACATGTCTGAGTACAGACAACTTAGAAAATAAAACAGGCTTGGTGTAGCCTGACTATCTACAAGGCCCTTCACAAGCTCCAGATCTCCGTCTGGGTGTCAAGCTACTCGTCGACGTCAACGTCTATGTAGAACCCATCAGCAGGGGCAGGGTTCTCCTCTGCAACAGTTATTAAGCAAACATGAGTACAAAGGTACTCAACAAGTCTTACCACTGAACCTATCATACATGCAACATTATCAACAGGGGGCAGTGGAGTTTATAGCAGAAAGCCATCTTTGACTCTTGGCTAACCTATACTACAACTCTCAATGGATTGCAAGATGTTACTACGAACACGAGTCCTCTACTCACCACAACAATACACTACCGAGGATCCTCTTCCGTCATCCTACGAAAGGGCCATCCACGGCACTCACACTTATCTTGAGGCTTTTAGTAGTATCCATCAACTTGTCTATGAACTGTAAGAGTAACCAAGTAGTCCGTACCGTGAACAACGGCTATTCGAATAGATTGATAACCCTGCAGGGGTGTACCTCTTCACACACGCTCCCACCACTTATCGCCGTTTACTCGACGTGTACTCGACAACCTTCAAGCGGAAGGCCAGCGAGGGTGTCGGCCACGACCTGACTAACTACTCAAGTCTCTCGTCCAGGTTTATCGACTATTTGGGTTCCATCCATGGGGAGATCCGGCCGGGGTGTCGCTCACGGCCCCAAACGATGTGTACAGGGTTCCCGAGTCACCAAACGGGCAACCGGTACACTGTACCACGTACCTGTCGCATCACAACCCACCCCGAGGGTCAGCGTTGTGCACGACCTCCAGTAAGCTATAAACACCAGAAACTAGTTGCAACTCCTGGACAGAGATCGAGGGTAATTAATAAGCCGAGAGGGTCATTTAAGGATCCCAATGTGTGGTAGTAGCTGTAACTTGAACCACACATACAGATCTCGGGTCCTATGGACGATTCCAATGAAACAACCCACCATGTACTCCTACATGGCCTTTCATCGATACCTTTACCAAGCGTATTCCACACTTCCTTCTCTTTATCATTATGATCATTTCACTCTGATCCATCACCCAGATGAACCAGACCAGACACAACTCTAAGCATAGCAGGCAACATAAACAAATAGCATGGCGGATCACACATCACATGGCTCAATCAACTCCTACACATGCTAGTGGGTTTCAACTATTTACTGTGGCAATGACAGGTCATGCAAGGGAATAGGGTTCAACTACCGCAGCAAGTAGCAGTTCACACGCTGTTGCCTTAATGTAGTAAAAGAGAGCAGGAGCGAGAAGATTGGGTTTGTATCGGAATGATCAATGAATGCTTGCCTGACAAAGTGGTTGTCGGGTACTGCTCTTCAACTGGATACGCAGCAGTATCCTCGGGAGCAGGACCTAACACAGAGAATACCGGCGATACAATCAATAAGCAAACAAATGCAACAATATGATGCATGCTCATGACATGGCAAGATGCATGTGTTTTGGGCTAATGCAACTAAACCAGAAGGGTTTGAGCTTATTTGAATCAAAGATTCAAATTGGCAACTTTAGCTATTATTTAATTAAGTGCATTATCATGTTTTAATGTATACAGCAAGATTAACTTGCTCAAACATGCATGAAACTAGTGCCATTGGAAAGATTGGATTTTTCTGATCATTTTTCATATATAAATTATTTCCATCTGAGCTACGGTTGAATTTATATAATTTTTTGAAGTTTAGGCATTTTCTGGAATTTCCTGGATTATTTTTAAATCTAAAAATCCCAGAAAAACCTTTACAACGTCAGCATGACATCATGCTGACGTCAGTCAGTCAACAGGAGCTAGTCCAAGTCAAACATGACATGTGGGCCCGGCATGTCAGTGTCATAGCTAACTAACAAAATTAATTAGTGAACTAATTAGCTGTCAGTGGGGTCTGGGCCCACGGGTCAGTGACTAAACTAACTATCTAATTAAATTAACATTTAATTAATTAAACTAGCTAATTAGGAAAAGGGTGGCCCACACGTCAGTGACCCAGGGGTGGTCAACCCCCCGGTCAAACGAGTCAAACTCGCCGGCGAAGTGACGCTGGCGAGGCCAGACACGGCGGCGTGCTTCGGAAAACGTCCACAGGGCACGGTTCGAGCTGCGGTTGGGCGCGTTGGAGAGCCCTCGTCGTTGCGCGTCGAACGGTGGTGGTCGCCGGACCTGTGGTGGCCGGAGACGACGGCAACGAGCTCGACGGCGGCGCCGGCGTTCGGGCGTGTGTGGAGACGCGGCTGCAGTGGCCTAGGCGATGCGTGCGTAGTACCTAGCTCGTCTACGTGCTGCGGCGAGCGAGATGGACATGTGCCAGTGACCAAATGGTCACCGGAGCATCGCCGGCGGCGGGCACGGCGGCGGTGAGTTTCGGTGATCAACGGAGCGGCGGCTACACGGCGCAAACAAAGCGGAGAAGAGAGGGGTTCGGCGTAGGAGCTCACAGCGGTGCTAATGAGCTCGACGGAGGGGTCGGGGACGCGCTGCAGCTTCTCAATCGACGGCGAGGTGCTCCGGCGATCCGAGGTTGGGGACGACGGCGTGAAGGCGTTGCAGGGCTCCCGGCGATCCGTGGCTCAGCGAGGAGGTAGAGGTCGTCGCGGCGAACCTTTTGGACATGGTCACGGGACAAGGGGGAGGGTCTAGGTGCGGCAACGGCGAGCGGCGGCGACGGGCGGCTCGGTGGTGAGAGGGAGAGAGCCAGGGGAGGCGACGGGGACGTGGGGAAAGTGCGAGAGGGGTCGGGGCAGCTGCGTGGCGACGTCAGGAGACGCCCAGGCCGTCGGGAGGCAGGCAGGCAGGGTGGAGGTGGCCGGGCGCGTGCCGGCGCGCGGCGGCCACGCGCGCTGCCTTCTGGCGCGAGGAGGAAGGCGACAGAACGGGGC
Source organism: Secale cereale (assembly GCA_902687465.1). Lineage (NCBI taxonomy): Eukaryota > Viridiplantae > Streptophyta > Magnoliopsida > Poales > Poaceae > Secale > Secale cereale. Next base: position 459,571,515 of record LR738712.1, read on the forward strand.
TGGTGGGCTGGGCCGGCCTGCTACAGTGTTGGGCCCGAGGTAAGTCCTTTCTCTCTTTTCCTTTCTTTCCTATTTCTTTTTTGTTTCATTTGTTTTGCAACTTTGTTTAATTAATAAAAATGCTAGAACATTTTTATAACTCATGAAACTTGTCATGCCCACTGTATATAATATGAACAGTATGGAACATTATAGTTTATGATTATTTGAGCATTTAAAATATTTTATAGCATTTAAATGCCCAAATGCAAATACCATATGATTTAATCCAGAGACCTTGGATGTCCTAGAAAATTGTGCACCATTTTTAGCAAAGGTTTGTGACCAAGGCAGAAATGATGAACATTTTTGAAGGGCATTTTGGGTACATTGGAAAATATTTTATCAAACCCTAGTTGTTAGAAGAGGGGTGGTGGGGTTTCTGTCATTCCCATTTCAAGTTTCTTTGATAAGTAAACATGATGCACACTCTAGCTAGCCCTAATGCAAGTGCTAAACTAGGGATGTGACAGATTAACCAGATAGTAGACAGATAGTACTGATTGATGGCCCAATATGTACCCCACAACCATTTAAAAACTCAAGTTTCGGCATAAGTTTGGACCTGAGTCGGAGTCTAATAGGTGAACATGATGATAAAGTAGCATGTCATCATATTAAGCGATGCATAAGGTAAGAAGACACGGAAGAGACTTAGTTCTCAAGGTAGTTCTCAACGTCATGTGCTCAGTTGATGATGGTAATGTAGTTGTCATGGCTGCCGGCAGCGGGGAAGAAGATCTGAGGCGGCGAAAGACAGTCTGGAGAGCGGATCCCTGCTGTGGTGAACCCTTCCGTCGTTGGAGCAGCTGAGCTGGGGTGGAACACAACACCATACGAGCAGGACAAACCACACAAGGTTTTCTTTGACACATATCTGCAACAGAAGTAATTGTGTAAGGGCTTGTTTGAATTTGAGGATTCTAACAATGCAGGGATAGGAAATAAACAGGAATATGATAGGAATGCACGTGCAAAACAGAGAATTTAAAAACACAGGATTTCTGCCAATCTCGGTGTTTGGTTCATAAGAATTGGAAGATCACAGGATGCAAAAAAGCATGGTGAGATTAAGTCAAACCACAAGAAGTGTACAACCTCTTTGGCGAAGCCACATCGATCTCAGCATGAATGGGTTGGCCAGTGAGGATGCTCCGACTGGCTTGCCTGGCGGAGGAGGGGAAGAAGATCTTAGGCGTCCGGAGATGGAGCTCGAGGTACTGCTCCGCTGTGATGGAGGGTTTCGTCGTTGGAGCAGCTCCGGTGAGTTGTACGACGCCGAGGCTAAAGCAGGACAAGAGAGACAACGTTAACCTGAGTGGAATTCTAATAGCATCTCAAATAGATGACGTAAAATACATAACCACAAAGTGCTAGATGTATACATCAGCCGCTCATCTCTAAACTTAACTGTCGAAACTGAATTTAACTGTCGAAACTGAACTTAACTGTCAAAACTGAATTTTGTTTTCGAAACTAAATTTAACTGTCGAAACTGAATTTTGCTGTCGAAACTGAATTTTACTGTCGAGGCTGAACATAACTGTCGAAACAGAATTCTGCTGTTGAAACTGAATTTTACTGTCGAAACTGAACGCACTAGAGGCGAGCCTACACGTCAGTCAACTAACCTTTTCATCTCTGGTCAGTCGATTTATCAGCCGTTGGATACGAAATCAAGGGCCTGCAGTTCATCTTCAATCTCCACCCCCCCTGAGCCGCCAGCCACCACCGGCCAAACAGCCGTCCGCCGCCGCCAGCGGTCAGCGGTGCGCCGCCCCGCCCGCCCGGAAAACACTCCCCACAGCCCGTACGCCACCGCCCCGGCCATCCCTGTAGGCCGCCCCTTGCCGAGCTTTTTCTCTGGCGATCCCCATGCCACCACCCCACCACCGCCGGCGACCACCGCCGCCACCCTGAACCCTAAGATAGATAGTGGGGTACCTCCCGGCGAGCCCCCCTCCGCACTGCGGCTGGTTCTTCCTTAACTCCGTCGAGCCCCCCCCACCACCTGAAAATCGACTGACCCAAAAGTCGATTCAGTCGACTGAAGTGTAGCTAAATCGGAGCAGCATCGCAAGCGATAGCAAGAGCGAGAGCAGCAGCACGAGCAAGAGCAGACCAGGCAGGGGACCGAGAGCAAGAGCAGAGCAGCAGCGCGAGCGAGAGCTAAAGCAGCAGCAGCTCCTACTGATGTGGACGTCACCGCAGAGGGAGAGACGCTGTGGAGGAAGTGGCCGGCGATGCCGCCATGGATGGAGCCGCACCGTGTCGGCTCGGGACCGAGCGCCGGCAGCACCATGAGATCGAATCAAGAAGAAAATGCGGCGATTAATGTACAACCTCCTTGGTGGTGTCGAATAGGCCGCAGCTTCATCCTAGGAAACGGTGATGATGATGCTCTTCCGGTGGTGCAGGTGAAGACGGTGGTGTGGGAATGGAGGTGGCACGAAAGACGAGGGGAACGTCGGGGCAATTCCTTGGAGGTGGAGGACGGTGTGGATGAACCGGCGAGACGACCAGATCGACGACGGATCCTCATCCAGTATGGTGGATGAGGGACGTCGAGGTGTTGCTATGGACGACGTCGTCAGGGAAGAGGCTCCGGCTGGGTGGCGGACGAAGGAGGGTGTGGAGCTTCGCGGGGTTTGGCGGCCTCAGGGTACGAATGGGTGGGCGGATGGGATTGGAGTGGGGAACCATGGCTTAGGGACGCGCTTGTCCGAAATGTGGGGTAAGTTACGAAAGTACCCCCACCGAATTGAGGCAGTTCTTTCGGTTCAGGTGTATCACGGGCATTTCGTGTGTCGGGATTTCATAGGACGTGGGAGTTTTCGCGCGCGTTGAAATTTTGGAATAACAAGTCGTGGGTTGAGAAGAAGGGAGTTGTCGGAGCACAACGAGACAAAGATATATCTTAAATATTTTGGGCTAACAAGGCGCGGGTTGAAGAGGCGGGAGTTTCGCATCAAGATAGACAGAGACGCTAGCTTGAAATTTCGGCATAATAAGGAGCGGCTTGATATTTCGGGAGAACAAGCTTAACGTGTACAAAAAAGATAATGTAGACTAGTATGATATACTACGTACAATGTGTTTAACATGCACAACACACACACAGACACCATTTAGACTAGTAAGGTACACGTGCATTGCACGCATGAGATTTGACAACCAAATTATGAATAAATACCACATTATAGCATGTAAGCTTTGAGTCATATATGCATGATGTAGATGTAGATGTAGAAAGCTAATATATTTTAAGATTCATGGAATTGTGCGTTGTAAGGCATAAAGTAAAAACAAATCATGTAGAAAAACATTTGGGAAATTCTGATACGGAAGATTCTACAACAAAGAAGAAGTGCTTGTGTTTTGAGGTTTGTGCATTATGCTTAAGTTCAACCATAGAGTCTTCTAGATTGTACATGTGGCAAAATTTGGTGGAATCTAGATGATATCCAACGACCAGTAGTGCTCAAATTTGCCAGCTCTGCACCATCGGATTGGCCTCATCCAACGACCATCTTTCAAAGTTAAAGTTATCCGCATACTATATAAAAAATATAAGATTTAATATATATATATATATATATATATATATATATATATATATATATATATATATATATATATATATATAGGGGTATAGATATAGATATGTGATGCGAAAGCCACCCATCATCTCCAATTAGAATAGTGTGTCCATGCACGGATGCAATGTGGCCAAACGATGTCTGCCATCGGTATATCAGATTCAAACCAATCTGACTTTGTTCAATGTGTATACATTGCAACATGCTCGTTTCCAAACCACACCACGAAGATCTCCGTTATATTCATGCATGCATGGGTTTCAAACATCATGATCTCTTATTCAAATATTTGAATTCAACTTTACATTGATTATGACCTCACCTAGTCTTTTACACCCACACATTGGCCTTATATTTATAATTGTACCACTAACTTTCTCTCGTGCATGCATGCACACACACAACCAGTCGACATTATCCATCGCACACATGCAATATTTTTCTTCAGGTCGGTTTCCCATGAAGGCACACACACACACACATCCCCCTCTCCATCATATCGGACATTCTTTATCTCTCACGTTCATGCGCAATGATCGATGTTCCTCTATGTGTGTGTGTGTGTGTGTGTGTGTGTGTGTGTGTGTGTGTGTGTCTGTATAGCTAGGTCTTTCATAGTTTTCTACATAAACCGATCAATCTATATATCTAGTGATGTATCACCTTCTTTCCCACGTTTACATTTATCAATCTATACCTCTCTATATAGGATTACACATATAGCTAATACACCCACATTAATTATATATCCAACGCCCCCTATCATCATCCATGCCTTTCGCTTCATCTCTCAGACGCGCGCACAATGGCGAAGACAGGGGCAGCAAGGGCCCTGCCCCCC
>LR738712.1:459576126-459633661 GCA_902687465.1 Secale cereale
CCCCCTAACATCACTATATATCGAGGCTAATATGAATATGATCATTAGACAATTGCTGATAAAAATGGTTTAAGTTGACGAATTGGCCCTCCTAGTAAGGGATTAGCAATGCTTGGCCCCTATCTCATGGGACATTTTCATGGCTCTACCCCTGCGCGCAACAACGCACGTTCTCACCCCCTCTATCTAAATATCGATCTCGCAGTTGTGCACTCCTTTATAATCTCCCTCCACTCGGCCCCTTGCACCATCTTCTAGCCCCCCACCGGATTTCGCCACGTGTACAATCTAGCAGACTCCATGGTTGAACTTAAGCATAATGCACAAATCTCAAAACAACAGTGGTTCTCCTTTGTTCTAGAATCTTTCATATCATAACTGCCCAATTTTTTTTCTGGTTGAACTGCCATTATTTGTTTTTACTTTATGCTTTAGAACACACAATTCCATGAATCATAAAATAGATTAATGGCTTCCTTGATTCAAAGGATTCTCGAAGGAATTTTTAAGGATTCTAATCCTTAGGAGTTTTTTCCTATCTTGGTTGTTTGATTCGTAGGATTGTAAACCATAGGAATTTTTCCATATGATTCATTTGCACTAGATTTCATAGGAAACATCCCATCCACTCAAACCTCTTAGAAAGAATTCTGCGTTTTTTCTATGCACAATCAAACACTTGTACCATCCTGTAGGATTCAAGACGACATTCCACTCTAATCCCATGTTCTTCCTATTCCCGCGTTTTGGAAATCCTATGAATCAAAGAGGCCCTAGGTTTTTTATAAAAACTAATTTATTTTGAATGATATGAACTATAAGAATTAAACGAAGGTCTACATCAGGAATATATGACTCAGAGCTTACATGCTACTGTGTGGTATTTATTCGTAATTTGGTTGCAAAATCTGACGCGTGCAATGCACGTGTACGTTAGTAGTACTTCGAGTATGTGCAAAATACAATGACACGCTACATAGTGTCTCTCTTATAGTTCATGAAGCCACGTGGCACATGTGGAGGCGTTGTCGCGACATCCTTGTGTGGATTGATCACAGTGATGTGCTGCTAGTTCCAGAAGAAAGTACTCGTCCTCCCTGAGCCGCACTGGCGGTACATGCACGAAGCGAACATGTGCACACACGCCACGCACGCACTCATTCCCTCGCACGCACACGCGGGTACACGGGCGGACGCAATTTTGTAACAAGATCCACCACATGTGATAATTTAACGCGTGTAAAGTCCTTCACTTCATTGATGGTCAGTTAATACAGCGCATGCAAATTGAGCGGACGTGAGGGCGGAAGAAAGACGTTACCACTTCACTGCGCGCATGCGAGTAGTTAAATCATGGGTTGCTAGCAGTACTTCCATTGGTCTCCTTCGTATTTTGTGCCAATTTTTGACAGTAACATAATATTTAAACATCTGAGCAGTGTAGTCTACTTGAAATTTATGTTCCACTAAACTCTTCGGGAGCCGTTTCGGGCCTCGAAACCAAAAACCATCAATTAATCTTTTTACCTTGTTCCCATCACATTTGAAAGTACTAGTTCTACAATTAAGTGCAAGCCTGCTCACACCTACCAGTTCGTACCAAACCTAAACGTGTTCCATGCAGGTTTTAGTAATAGTGCTAGTACTTAGGTTATAAAAAGAGGAACTACCAAACCGAAAATTACTCTACCTTCCTCCTCATAAGTCCTCCTTCTTCGTCCGTCCTTGCCATGGCCGGTGTGCAGAGCTCTAGGTCGAGAACTAGTCGTAACAAGCGAGCGACAACCATGGCTGTGGAAAAAAAGAGGGCTCGCCGCCACGCAAAGACCTCGAAAGATCTCTCACGGGCAGGCGATGGCTCCCAGGAGCGCCCTAGACGCGGAGGCGAACATGCTGAGCTGGCGGCGCTGGAGTCTTTCTCCCTCGACGACATGCTTGATCAGCTCAATAAACACCTCAATAAGTAGAAGGAGTTCATCCACGGCTTGGTGGAGCTGCTGAAGGAGAGCCTCGACGACATGCACGCTGAGCTCAATGAGCAGGGGGAGTTGACCGCAGACTTGGTGATGCTGCTAAAGAAGAGCATTGCCTCGGAGAATAAGGCGACCGGCGAAATCCTACAACTTCAGGAGGACAAGGCGAAGCTCTTCCATGAGCTCGACTTGCTGAAGGAGGAGAACGCCGGCTGGAAGAAGCTGCATGAGAATAGTAGTTCCTCGATGAAGATGTTGCAGGCCCTCGTCATGGAACAGAAGGAGGAGTTGGAGAAGCTACACATCGAGCACCCGGCTGCTGTCAAGGTATGTAATGTGGCCGTGGAACCAATGATGAAGGCTCGCGTCGAGAAATCCCGCGTCATGGACACAATGATGAAGATGGCGGAGGAGACGCGCAAGGAGATGGAGATCGTGGAGGCGATGAAGAAGCAGTTATGACTCCGCGGCCAGCAACCCTTCATGTAGTGAGAGCAGTGCCCCAGACTTGTGTGTGCGTCTTCCTTCTATTTTTGGGGTGATAATCATCTTCTTCTTTTGCTCCTGTGTTTCTTATTTTGCTTCGGGTGTTTCACCGCACGTGTCACCTTCTGTACGAGGCATGAATAGAACAATGCTAAAAATGAGATGACTAGCAAATTAGATCATTCTTTATCGCCAATAGAGCAATGCCTCTTGCTAGTAATATATAATAACAGTAGAGAGTAGAGGATATGGCACTGGGCTGCCGTGTTTTGTGCTCCTCGGTCATACTCCACTGGAAAACTTTAGTATACCGCATGGTTCTTTGCTCCTCCTCAGGTCGTCGGCACATTTATACGAGTAGTCAAATCACAAGGCCCCGCCTTCCAGCAGTAATGAGCCATCAAATCACAAAGGCCACGCGCCTCTCGTGGAAAGGACCAAGCTAGACTGCCCCGCCCTATAGCCTTTTAATAAATTTTGAGCGCGTCTTGTGACATTCCAAATTACTACAACTACCACGATATATTTAATTGCAAACCTGTTCACACCGATCACAACCTAAATGGTTTTCCACTTAGGAGCATATTAGCAGTACTCCGTTATAAGATAACTGCACATTTCTCCTCAACTCCTCATCCACAAAAAACAATCAAGTCAATCAAGCCATAGCCATCGTGAGTTCTGGGTCATGAGATTTCCACCAGGGAGAGGTGAGCATGGAAGAGGAAGAACGAGAGATGTCCCGCCTCGCCGCGAAAGCAGACGACATGTCCAGCCGCGCAGCAGTAGCAGCACAGAGGTCCCGCCGCGCCGCCGAAGCAGCACGGAGCTGCCGCCGCACCGTCGATGTAGCAGACTGGTCCGGCCACACCGCGGAAGAAGCAGAGATGTCCCGCCGCGCCGCCAAAGCAGCAGGGACGTCCCGCCGCGCCGTGACGGCCTGGGAAAATTTCTCATGGGCAGGCGAGAACTCTTACAGGAGCATGCATGCGATAGTCCATAGCCAGATGGATCAGATCTCCGGCTGGGCGAGGATGTAGGACGAGGCTACCGGCGTCATCCGACAACTGAGGGAGAGCAATGCGAAGCTCCGGGGCGAGCGCGACCTGCTGAGGACGAAGATCGCCGGAAGGGCGAAGCAGGAGGAGGAGACCACTGCCGTGTTGCAGAGGACGGGCGTCGTCATCAAGAAACTTATGGACGAGAATGCCATGCTCCGCATCGAGCGCAACAGGCTGGTGGAGGAATCCATGGATGCTTCCAAGCAGCATATTGAGGACATGAAACTGATGAAAGAGATCATCGCCCGCAGGGAGAACTAGTCTCCGCGACCTGCAGCGCATAAAGAAAGTAGAGACGAGCGATCCAGATCGTTGTATGCGTCTTCCTTCTTCTTTTGCCCTTGTGTATTTTGGGCTTAGCCGCATGTGGTTTTTCGAATTATCTTCCTAATTATGTAAGACAATTATTATCCACTCTCGTCGTTCTTATATATATTCATCAGTCTTGCTATAAGTCGCAGTAGATGCTATATAGGTCCGTCGGATCTTACATCAAGATCCGTGCAAAATTTTCTTTTCAGATTTTCCTTTTTCTCTCTTAAATCTTAGTCGAGTGAGACATTGCCATGCCGTTAAACAGAGGCTCGAGCGTCATTAATGGAGACCTTGGTAGAGAGGTGGACGACATATGGAGGTCAAAGGGCTCTTCTCCCGATAAGTACGCGCAGGGGTCTGATCGCACGCCTCCCGTACTCAAATTGCTACCCTCCACAGCGCCTCCTAGCTAATAAAAAAAGGGTACGCGTGGCGGCACGTAAATGGTAAATAGAACGCCCACGGTTTCAATAATACTTGTGTTTCCGATTGTAACGTGACAACACTTGTTCCAAAATGACTTTGTTGATTGTTAATGTGTGCGCCTTCGCAAATCGGACAGCAAAATTACCACAGCATGTTGGTGCCATGTCATGGCACCAAGCCAAGTTTCATGATTTTCATGCATGTTTCGGATTTACAGGAATTAAAAAACCAAGTTTCTCAACGTTTCCAGCCGAGCCATGACGCCCAGATGTTTGAATTTCATTCCCATTTCTGGCATGGGACCTAGAAATTTACCCGAGGACACACATGTGATTTGTCAACCAGCTTTGGTGCACTAGAGCATGTGCTTGTATTGAAAGTTTGAATTATGCACACAAAGGTGACAAGTCCCCTCTCAGAACCACGAGCCTTCTTGAGAGAAGCTCCGGTTTGCAAGAAACTTATACCAAAACTTGTTCCTACCCTGCAATATTTTTACCACAGCATGGTAGTACCATGACTTGACACCATGCCAAGTTTCATGATTTTCAAGCGTGTTTTGGATTTACAAGAATTTGAAAACCAAACTTCTCAATGTTCTCGGCCGAACCACGATGCCTAGATGTTTGAATTTCATTCCCATTTCTTGCATGGGACCTAGAAATTCACCCGAGGACACACATGTGATTTTTCAGTCAACTTTGGTGCATGAGAGCATGTGCTTGTAGTTCAAATTTGAATTATGCACATTAAATGACCAGAAACTCAATTAATGTATAAAAAGGCCAAACGAACCCGGAATAATTCCAAAATTTAACAGGTCACTCATATAGTTCTATGTTACCTCTGTAAAGAAAATCTGGCGGGAGGCAGCGTATATTGTTTCGCACACAAAGGTATAAAGAAATAAAGAAATTAGCCCTACTTAATTCTTGGGTTCTTATTATTTATGCCACTAGTTGTGTATCACTACTCAATTTTGCCATTAGAAGTTACAACTACTCAAAAAATGCCATCAATCCGTGAGATGCCTGCTCAAAAATGCAATTAGATATCTAAAAAATGCCATCATTAAGTTAGATGTTTGCTCAGAAATGCCATTAGACATTGTTATTTTCACGTCAAACCCGTTGACCATGTTACATGACAAAAATAAGTTGATTCTCACAATGATAAGTTAATGGTGTCCAGCACAACACACCCCTCAAATAAAACTAAGCACCCTGGAATTCTTTGACAAAACTAAGCACCCTGAAATTCTTTGACAACTAAACTGCTGGCTATATGATGTTGGCCATATATATATTGTATGTATATAATGTCAAGAAACGAGTGGTAGTACTATACCAACTAAAAGATGAAATGCACAAAATATAACGAGAAGAAACATAACATAGTTCTGCTGGGGGCTCAGCACAACACACCCCTCAAATAAAACTAAGCACACCAGAAATTAAACTAAGCAACTAATCGGGTAGACACTGCATTAGAACCACCATGAGCAACGACACTGCCACCTTACTCGGAGTCCTTGTCCCTCTTCCTCTTGGGCGATACTTCTTTGCTTGAACCGCACACTTGGCTCTTGCTCTTCATCCAACCCTTGTAGATATAGAAACAAAGGTAGCCATCCATTGCAGCGTAGTGGATGTGGTATATATCTAGTACAGTCCACTGCCATGCATGATGAAACATGTGCGGAGGTTTCTTCAGTTCGCCGTACATAGGATGAACAATGGCTCCTGCCAGGGTCAGCATTGAAGGCTGAGAGGAGGACACCAGGCGCTCCTTCTGGAGATCGAAGGGTTGGCTTACAACGAGGCCTATCCGACCCAGGATTTCCTTGTCGTTCCTAAAGTCTACAGTAACGAATTTGACTCGGCCGCCCTTGAGGAAGTTCTTAAATTCCTCGCACTCAACGTCGGCATGGCATATATGGTAGACCAAGCATAAGTCATGCACGCAAACCTGGATCACGGCGGGCTTCTTCTTCTCTGCCTCCTTTAGTTTCTTCTCGCTTCCCAGGACTGTGGTGTACTCAACATCTAGCCCAGTGAATCACTCACCATTTGAGTTTTCGAACATGTTTTTGAAGCGAGCAAGGCATTTTTTCACCGCTGCGGAAGAACGGGTGTAGATGACGTCGAACTCAGCGCCGGTGATGGTTCTAACCTTGTACTCACCACCGATCATGGAGATTTGGGACGCCATGGATTTGGGAGGAGGGTTAGGATTAGTGGAACTGTCGTAATGTGAAAGGACGGGACGACTAGGAGCGGTTTATCGATTGTAAAAATGTTGAGTGGGAGGCGCGTGCGAATGGCAGGGTAGTGGCTTGCCTAGTGGATAAATGGATTCATGCACAGTACTATGGGGGCCCAATTAGATGTCATGTCTACTCGACGCCCAATTAAATGGCTTTCGATGTCATGTCAAGCATCGGCAAAATTACAGGTGATACGAGGCTTTCCATTCTGCCATGATACGGGCTACCGAGATTCCTTGGATCTGAGATCCAACGGTTGCATGGCGTGATTCTAGACCTATGGGTGAATATCCTATCCTGGAGGGTTATTCTACCAATTTTCAGCAACTTAGCATGCGACCGTTTGATCACAGATCCAAGGGCTACCAGCAGCCCGTATCATGGTCGCGCCTACCACGACCATCGCCTCGCTCGCGCCCTTGGAGATTTAACACAGTGTGTTAGGCTATCTGATGTTGGCATGTCATACATAGTCATCAAGGTTAGCTATAATGTTGGCTATAAGAGTATTTTTGTTTACTTCTCTCTATCTCTTTCTTCGTAGTATTTATTGCATCTGCCAAGGAGTGACCTCTTCCAATGAAATGGTGCTTAGATGAGGTGCTATGGGCATTAAATGGCTTAGCAACTCAAGTCCCCAATGCATAGGTGCTTAGTTTTTTGTTGCTAAGTTTGCTTCATCTAGGTACACACGCTTATCACCGTTTCTTCCTGGGGTCACCAAGCTAGTCTCTCTCTTCTTAATTAACTTGGCACATCAGAATTTATGCCTATGTGGCAGGCTTAGCACCTGTAGGATCAAGTACAATAGTGGGCTATAAGCCCGCTTTACATGGCATTTTTGCGTATGTGTGTTTTGGCGTTTAGGGTTTAGGGTTTAGGGTTTGCATATGTGGGGGAAAGAGGCAAGGAAAAAGTGGAGGAGTGGGCTCTCAAGCAAGAGCCAGCCTCTACATGGTGGAGAATCGGGAGAGGCACGTGTATGGAGGTGGTCAGGAATCCGGCTTGGCAGTTAAAATGATAATGGAAGTCAAATCACCGGGCCCCACTTGTCCAGAAGTAACTCACTGTCAAATCACACATCCCTACGTTTGCAGTAGCCTACTCCCTCATCTTCTCGCGTCTCTGTCGAACCGACTAGGCGAAACTGCCCCGCCTACCGCGCGAGAAAAGCCCCGCCCTCGACTTTTAAACAGTACAGTATACTAATTTTGTATCCATGGATTGCGCCATGGAGCAAAGCCTCAAGAAAACGGCGGTACACATGTACGGAGTATACAACACGTCTGTCGCGTTCACGTCGCACTCCAGACGGTCGGTCGGTCTGGCACGCTGCTCTCCGAATGGAACGCGCGTCATATTGCGTTTGCACACACATGTGGCACCGCAATTGAGAACCGACCATAGGCACACTCCCCGGCCCCACAAGTCGGGTGAGTTAATAGAAGTACATACGTTGGTACCTGGACGATCCCTGCAAGACACGGAAGATCAGTTCGTCCATGCATGTGACCAGACTCCAGCAGACAAGCCTGGATTGGCTATTATCTACATATCGTGCATGCTGTGTTGTACAGGGCTGTAGTTCTGGTGAGAAATCTAAAAAAAGGTTTCTTGTCATCTCGCAAAATTAGGTGTCATGTGCTTCGGATCACTGCGAGGGTTAAACAGCGACAACTGAGTTGGGCTAGTCATTGGGGGCACATGCATGAAGACTACTCGGCTGCCATCTAGGTCATGCCGGCTATGTTAATTAGGAGATCTATTGACGGACACCTTTTCTACGAGTTTACCTTTAATTTGAGCTTTGATCCTCGTCTAGTTTGTCCGTCGGGATTCATCCTGTCTCCTTTGAGGTTATGATTTCTTGTCATGTGGCATTTTTTCGTTTTATATGTTATAATCTGGTGCTTCAGATCAAAATGACGACAACTGCGCCTCCGGGGCACGTGCATGAAGACTTCTCGACAGTCAATGTCGAGGTCAAGCCGGCTCCGGCCAGTAGACAAAAGAAAACTAGTACTCCACTATATAGTCACGAGCCTTCGCGCTTGCTTGCTAGTGTTGCTCTCTTCACACTGTCTTGTCCTCTCCAGATCTAAACACAACAACGGTGGCCACACTCTCTCTCTACTCATCGTTGGTCACAGATCCAGCCGGATCCTCTCCGTCGGGGAAGGTGAGAAGGTGCAACGTTCACGCGGTCATCCTCGGTAATGGCTCTTACCCACTACCGGCGCGTCCCGATCAGCGTGCCTTGCCGTTCTCTCCCAAGCATCGCTGGCGAGGGAGGACCTCCCACCCCTTCTTCCTCGCTGCCATAGTTTGGGCAGATCCGGCCTCCCGCCGCCCACCTAGCGACATCCCGACGACCCTCAGGTATAACTTCCTTCGAAACCAGCCTTGCCCTACTTCCCGAGCTCCTGACGTCGCTGCATTTGTATCGTTTACTATTTCTCAGGCCCCCTCGTGTAGATAGGATCGATCGGCTGTCTGAAAACCACCTAATTTTTTACTGTTAAGAGGTAAAACTAGTTTATGCACTCGAATCTAGTAGTACTTGGTTCAAACAAGGAAGAAAGGGGGTGGGGGTGGGGGAAGATTTGTTACCTGAATCTAGGACTTGGTCGAAAGAGGAAATAATGGGGGTGAAAGGTAGCAGAGACTGGCTATCCAACTGGTCTCTAGGTCTGATAGGGAAATAAAGGGAACGTGGTACAAACTCAATATAAACCCGATCTATTGGTTGAAAAAGGAAAGAAAGTGGGGACTGGGGGACAAGTCAACAGAGTACGTCCAGCACTAGATTTGCTAGCCTCACACAGTATAAGGTGGCTATATACCAAACAAAGATGGGACCAACCCAGATATCCTCTTTTGATGTTTGTTGCCCTGAGCCGCTCTTATGTAATGCCACTGGTACAATGTAGCAGTCACACTGTTAAAAGTAAGGACAGGTTAAACCAATGTTGTTTTCAATGTAATGCCTCCAGTAATATGAATCAATGGCACTTTTTTTCATGTCCTGCTAAATTTCCCATTAAGATAAGTTGCTTCTTTTCGTTTTCTGATGGAAATGGAACAGGGGCTGGAGCCCTTTTCTTAAAAAAAGTAGAAGAAGAAGCTGCTAGCTCATGGGACATTGCTTCATTTTAGGTGAACTGCACCAAAAGGTCCCATGAATTGAATCATCCATGTTGGTGACTGGTGTCATCCCTTCTACGATGGTGTTGACTGCATATATGGTTCCCATCATGAGGTATGTTCCTTTTTGGTCTGACCGTTTGCCAAAGATCCTGCATGTTGATCCTGTTCTTGTGCTAATGTTTTGGCACTGCCATGATAAAGCAGTAGTGTTATTATTTTGCACCTTAATCTAGTGGCACTATTAATTTGAGACAATATTTTGGCACCGCTAGTGCCACTGCTTTTTTATATATCGAAAGAGGGGGTTCCCTCCGATTTCATTAAAGAAACCCAACCATAGAGAACCATTATCCGACAACATCTCAGTGTAAACGGGCAGTTATGCAACTACTACTAGAACGGACTGAGTACTAGCAGGAGACAAGTTTGCCACATAAGCTAGGCAGGTAGGGGGACGCATCACCAGCTCGACCAAGTTTGGATTACAACCCAAATGCTACCACAGAAACATCAGGGGGAAGATAGGGACTGAAAGAGCCAGCTTCAGCATCCCAGTCTAAGCACCCCCGACCTTCATCCTTGTGACGAACGATACACCTCATTTGCCACCTGCTCCACCCTAGTGTCACTGATAAAATGAAGTAATTATATAGTTACAAACTTAAAATATAGAGAGTGTCCTCTCCATCATTTCATTTTCAATGTAGATAAAGAAAGTGCTTCTCTTTGTTAATGTATGTTTCATCAACTAGTCCCATTGCTAATGTTTAAGCGTTTCTACAAACTAGGGTGCTTAATTTTAGTTGATTTGCACAAAAATAGAGATTTGAATGTCTCAAGGCCCCTCCTAGTACTACCGCTGTACACTGATGTTCATCACAGGCAGAAGGTGTATCGGGGAGACTTGGGTCGATTTCCAGTATGATGTAATATTTTCTTTTGTCTATTAGTGTATGTTTCATTAACTAGTGCCACTATAATCTAATCACATCTTTTCATTATCTGTACAAATAGGGTTATTCAGCTGCATTTTGGTGGAACTTCACAAAGGTACGGATGGAACCGGCATATATGCAGAGTGAGAGGTGCCAAGTAAAAATTACCGACACCAACCCTGCTCCATCTAAGCATTGGCATCCACCACCATAAGTGGGATGTGTGGCGCTCACTGTGGAGTATCGATCCCAGATGGAGCATCCACCAGAGATTGAAGGATCGAGCATCTACAGGGTGCCGTTTGTGAGGGTGTCATGCCAGAGCGAGCCGGTGGAGTCTTCGTCGACCGAACCCAACTACAAGAGGAGAAAAACAGTTGGCCTGACGACGCTTCCCCGCCATCCTCTCCCTCGCCGTTCACATCATCTCACGGGGCGGCTGTCTACCGCCGAGGAATAGGAGGGATCCCCCCAGACCAATAGTCGGGCAAGTTGTGAATTGTCAGGAGGTGCTTAGGGTTGTTAGTATTTGCAGGTTGTGAATTGTGTTTTGTGTTGTGTATTTTGAGAGTACTTTAAGATATGAATGTCTTTTTAATTTCAGATTTGCAGTATTGAGCATATGAAGTATTTTATGAATTCTAATGATCTATTTTTAGCACTTAAAAAATATAGTTTCATAGGAGTATAAAAGTGCAGACAATGTGATTCTCAGAGAAGAAACTGCAAGTTTCAGTTTCAGATAAGAAACTCCAAGTTCAGTTTCAGATAAGAAACTTCAACTTTCAGAGGTAGAGCATTTATATTAACACGGCCTTTTCAAACAGTCCTAACATCATGCTGGAAGTTTTATTCATGGTCGAAACTGGAACTACCAGCCAGTTAATATCATGCTGATCAACATTCATGAATAGCACATCTTCATATGATGCACAGTCAAAAAGATATGCTATTTTCAAAATGCCCACACAATGTCGAGTGTGCGAAAAACAGAGAAAACAAGGGACAAAGTTTTGGAAACTGTAGGACGTGGTGTGCGTAGATGACAATTGGGACCCACATGTCAATAAAGGCAGAGGCAAAAAAATTGGAGATATTTTCTCTGTACTTAAAAAAATGTAGTTTCATAGGAGTATAAAAGTGTAGACAATGTAATTCTCAGAGAAGAAACTGCAAGTTTCAGTTTCAGATAAGAAACTCCAAGTTCAGTTCCAGATAAGAAACTGCAACTTTCAGAGGCAGAGCATTTATATTAACATGGCCTTTTCAAACAGTGTTAACATCATGCTGGAAGTTTTATTCATGGTCGAAACTGGAACTACCAGCCAGTTAACATCATGCTGATCAACATTCATGCATAACACATCTTCATATGATGCACAGTCAAAAAAGATATGCTATTTTCAAAATGCCCACACAATGTCGAGTGTGCAAAAAACAGAGAAAACGAGGGATGAAGTTTTGGCAAGTGTAGGACGTGGTGTGCATAGATGACAATTGGGATCCACATGTCAATAAAGGTAGAGGCAAAAAATTTGGAGATATTTTCTCTGCACAGGTGGAATCGAACCCGGGCGGAATAGCTGTCGGGTAGTGTCACTCGGCCACTGGGCTAGTTCAGTGGTTTCATTACGAATAAGACACTTCGTCAGGTGGTCGGATCTCCTCCTGCGCCTTTGTGTGCTCGCCGCGACGCCGCTGTCTGCCATTGTGAGCATGCTGAACAAACGAGATGAATCTGGAGAGGACTGTACGTGGAGAGGCGGACAGTCAGGACCCACGAGGTCTATGGCCGTACGCAAGCAAGTGGCTCATCGAAAAAATACTTCCTCCTAATGCTATACTGACGTTGGGGCCCACGGGTTTGTCAACATAGTTACATTTTTTAGGTGCTTCAATGTAGTTACTATAGGAGATAAATTCACAACGAAGCTGAGGAGCTGGCAGGTATCATTTATTATCACTGAGGCAGCAAGTATCAGCTGGGTTTTGGGCTGCCTCGTCTAGGCTTTCTTTTTTAACATGCGCAGCCCACGACCTCGGATGGGAGGTCCATAGGCCTGTTTGTATTTTCTTGAGGGCCGTCATGTATCGACCGGCCTATGGACCTCCCATCCGAGGTTTTATTTTTCCTGAAACATCGGCAGCCCAATTTATGTTTTTTTGAAGAAAACACAAAGGTCTGTTCTATTTTTCTATATAAGAATAGGAACGCGTGGTCCAACTTATGTTTCCCTTCTAACTATATTATAAATATTTAAATTATTTTGTATGTTATTGTCATCATATATTTAATAGATACTTACATATGTAAGAAAACAATATCCCACATTTTGTTAACTTATAAAAATATTTTCTTAACAATAAAATCCTGGATTTGTTTTGGCAATGAAAATCCTGGTGATTGTGTACAAAAGCTTGGTAAGATTTAAGGACCAATATAATAATAAATCACTTATATATATATATATATATATATATATATATATATATATATATATATATATATATATATAGCAAAATGCTCAGCTCCTGTTTATTTTTTGATAACATTGCTGCGCCCACCCCAACATTATAATTAGAATCATCCCAGCAAAATCGTGTATTTCGAGAAAGTGCAAATGGCTAGTAATGTTTTAGGAAAAACAAAAATTGGCCGCATGGACGCTACATTATTTGTTCACCCAGCTCAGCTAATGGACTGTAATTCAAAAAAAAAAAGATCAAATGGACAGTAAATTCTACCCCGCAAAAAAAGACTGGAAATTCTAAAAAAATGGGTTGAATACGTGCCACATTTTTTGAGGCTGAAATGTGGGCCAATAGGCCGAAGCCAATGCAAGTCGTTGTCAACTTAGTCAACAAACGATTCTGACATCGTTAGCCGTTGGATTTACATCCAACGACCGGCATCCATCTTCAATCTCTCATCTTCTTCCTCCAGCGTCGCTGGGACCACCTTCTGACGCCTCCTACTGCTAGCAGCTCTGCTTAGCACGCTTTGCTATGAAGCGCTACTCCACCATCACAAGAGTACTGTACGTGGAGAGGTTGACAGCTGGGTCCACGGCCACAGCCCAGTTTATTTGTGATTTGCCAAGTAAGTCGCTTTGTCAGGCCTGTTGGGCTGCAAATCTTTCAAGGCGAGGAGAGCTTCATTCGGCTCGCCGAGAAAATGGCCTATCAGTAATGAGAAATGGGCTGTACATTTTTAAAACACATCAAACCGGCAATTAGTTTCAAATTTCTTTTTTTTTATTTCGAGAGTTTAAATTGCATTGTTTTTTATGCGTGGACAATTCGTTGGATTTTATATTGATATAGGTTTATTTCTAAAATCAGTTTGAATGTGACTCGAAATTTCGGGGTTAAAAACAGTTCGGCCCGCATCGAAATATGCAAAATTTCGTATACTTTTTTAACCATGTCCACAATATGGGATGTAATACTAACAAAAAGAATATGGGCTCAAAAAAACCTTAAGAATTAGCAAATGGGCTGTAAATTATTTGAAATAATGGTAGATGGGTTGTATGATGTTTTCCATAGATTTGAGGCTTTCCTGAAAAAAAGGTTGACGCACAAGCAGTGACTGTTGGATGTCCATCCAACGGCCGTCGTGCTTCTTCAATCTCTGCTCTTCCTGCTCCAGCCACTCAAACAAGCGCCCGCGGGACTACCTTCTCCCTCCTCCCCGCGGCCGGCTGTGCTGCCGCGCAGGCCTCACCGCCCCACCGTACTCCCATCTCTGGCCTAGCCATCCCTCTACTCATCCACACCTGCTGTTATTCTTCGGCGACGACAGACAAACCAGTGAACCCTCGTACAGTCGTACTCCCCTCCGCGTGGGAAACAACTGCCGAGTCTTCCCTGCCTCCGTGTCGTTCCTTCCTAGGCCTCGCCGTCGTCCACCGCCCTAGTGCTCTTGGCGGGGCCTGGTCAACGTGGTTAACGACCGACATGCATCTGAAGTGGACTGTACATGGAGAGGCTGAAAGCTGGGTCCACGGCCGCACGCAAGGAAATGCCTCCTTATTACATGCAAAATAATGATTCCCCCACTTGACATCTAGGACCCACCGAAAGGGCCTCCGTATTTCACGAAAAAAACGTTATCACCGCTAACAGCTTGGACCCACCAACTATATCTTCGCACGCAAGGAAGTGCCTCGTTATTATACACACACAAAATGAATACTCCCCCTGCTAGCTGGGACCCAGTATAGTGGCAGGCTTACTTGTGGGCCTACTAAGTTGACGGGGATGGAGGGCTTTGTCAACTTAGTCAATATGCATGATTCTAGCTCCAGTGACCGTACGATGTCCATCCAACGGCCGTAGTGCTTCTTCAACCTCTGGTCTTCTTGCTCCAGCCGCCCAAACCAGCGGCGGTCGTGCCTCATGCTCCTGCCTCCCGTGGCCGGCTGCGATGCGGCAGAGGCTCTCACATCCCTATTTTAGCACTTGCATTAGGGCTAGCTAGAGTGTGCATCGGGAATGACAGAAACCCCAGCACCCCTCTCCTAATAACTAGGGTTTGATAAAATCTTTTCCAATGTACCAAAAATGCCCTTCAAAAATGTTCATCATTTCTGCCTTGGTCCTAAACCTCTGCCAAAAATGGTGCACAATTTTCTAGGACATCTAAGGGCTCTGGATTAATTCATATGGTATTTGTATTTGGGCATTTAAATGCTATAAAATATTTTAAATGCTCAAATAATCATAAACTATAATGTCCATACTGTTCATAATATATACAGTGGGCATGACAAGTTTTATGAGCTATAAAAATGTTCTGGCATTTTTATTAATTAAACAAAGTTGCTAAACAAATGAAACAGAAAAGAAATAGGAAAAAGAAAGAGAGAGAAAGCACTTACCTTGGGCCCAGCACTGTTGCAGGCCGGCCCAGCCCACCAGCCCCGTTCTGTTGCCTTCCTCCTTGCGCCAGTCGGCAGCGCGCGTGGCCACCGCGCGTCGGCACGCGCCCGGCCACCTCCACCCTGCCTGCCTGCCTCCCCGACGGCCTGGACGTCTCCTGGCGTCGCCACGCAGCTGCCCCGACCCCTCTCGCACTTTCCCCTCGTCCCCATCGCCTCCCCTGGCTCTCTCCTTCTCACCACCGAGCCGCCCGTCGCCGCCGCTCGCCGTTGCCGCACCTAGACCCTCCCCCTCGTCCCATGACCGTGTCCAGAAGATTCGCCGCGATGCCCTCTACCTCCTCGCTGAGCCACGGATCGCCGGGAGCCCTGCAACGCCTTCACGCCGCCGTCCCCAACCTCGGATCGCCGGAGCACCTCGCCGTCGATTAAGAAGCTGCAGAGCGTCCCCGACCCCTCCGTCGAGCTCGCTAGCACCGCTGTGAGCTCCTACGCCGAATCCCCCCTTCCTCTGCTTCGTTTGCGCCGTGTACCTGCTGCTCCGTTGATCACCGAAACTCACCGCCGCCGTGCTTGCCGCCGGCGATGCTCTGATGACCATTTGGTCACTGGCACATGTCCATCTCGCTCGTCGCAGCACGTAGACGAGCTAGGTACCACGCACGCCTCGCCTAGACCACCGTAGCTGCGTCTCCACACACGCCCGAACGCCGGCGCCGCCGTCGAGCTCGTTGCCGTCGCCTCCGGCCACCACAGGTCCGGCGACCACCACCGTTCGACGCGCAACGACAAGGGCTCTCCAACGCGCCCAATCGCGGCTCGAACCGAGCCCGGTGGACGTTTTCCGAAGCACGCCGCCATGTCTAGCCTCGCCGGCGTCACTTCGCCGGCGAGTTTGACTCGTTTGACCGGGGGCTTGACCACCCCTGGGTCGCTGACGCGTGGGCCACCCCTCCCCTAATTAGCTAGTTTAATTAATTAAACGTCAATTAAATTAGTTAGTTAGTTTAGTCACTGACCCGTGGGCCCATACCCCACTGACAGCTAATTAGTCTTTAGTTTAACACTAATTAACTTTGCTAAATAGCCGTGACACTGACATGCCGGGCCCACATGTCATGTTTGACTTGGACTAGCTCCTGTTGACTGACTGGCGTCAGCATGATGTCATGCTGACGCATTAAAGGTTTTTCTGGGATTTTTAGATTTAAAAATAATTCAGGAAATTCCAGAAAATGCCTAAACTTCAAAAAATCATATAAATTCAACAGTAGCTCAGATGGAAAAGATTTATATATGAAAAATGATCAGAAAAATCCAATCTTTCCAATGGCACTGGTTTCATGCATGTTTGAGCAAGTTTACCTTGCTGTATACATTAAAACATGATAATGCACTTATTTAAATAATAGCTAAAGTGCCAATTTGAATCTTTGATTCAAATAGGCTCAAACCCTTCTGGTTATAGTTGCATTTGTTTGTTTAATTATTGTATCGCCGGTGTTCTCTGTGTTAGGTCCTGCTCCCGAGGATACTGCTGCGTATCCAGCTGAAGAGCAGTACCCGACAACCACTTTCTCAGGCAAGCAATCATTGATCATTCCAATACAAACCCAATCTCCTCGCTCCTGCTCTCTTTTACTGCATTAAGGCAACATCGTGTGAACTGCTACTTGCTGCGGTAGTTGAACCCTATTCCCTTGCATGACCTGTCATTGCCACAGTAAATAGTTGAAACCCACTAGCATGTGTAGGAGTTGATTGAGCCATGTGATGTGTGATCCACCATGCTATTTGTTTATGTTGCCTGCTATGCTTAGAGTTGTGTCTGGTCTGGTTCATCTGGGTGATGGATCAGAGTGAAATGAGCATACCGATAAAGAGAAGGAGGTGTGGAATACGCTTGGTAAAGGTATCGATGAAAGGCCATGTAGGAGTACATGGTGGGTTGTTTCATTGGAATCGTCCATAGGACCCGAGATCTGTATGTGTGGTTTAAGTTACAGCTACTACCACACATTGGGATCCTTAATTGACCCTCTCGGCTTATTAATTACCCTCGATCTCTGTCCAGGAGTTGCAACTAGTTTCTGGTGTTTATAGCTTACTGGAGGTCGTGCACAACGCTGACCCTCTTGGTGGGTTGTGATGCGACAGGTACGTGGCACGGTGTACCGGTTGCCCGTTTGGTGACTCGGGAACCCTGTACACATCGTTTGGGGCCGTGAGTGACACCCCGACCAGATGTCCCCACGGATGGAACCCAAATAGGCGATAAACCTGGACGAGAGACTTGTGCAGTTAGTCAGGTCATGGCCGACACCCTCGCTGGGCTTCCGCTTGAAGGTTGCCGAGTACATGTCGAGTAAATGGTGATAAGTGGTGGGAGCGTGTGTGAAGAGGTACACCCCTGCAGGGTTATCAATCTATTCGAATAGCCGTGGTTCGCGGTACGGACTACTTGGTTACTCTTACAATTCATAGACAAGATGATGGATACTACTAAAAGCCTCAAGATAAGTGTGAGTACCATGGATGGTCCCTCCGTAGGATGACAGAAGAGGATCCTCGGTGGTGTATTGTTGTGGTGAGTAGAGGACTCGTGTTCGTAATAACATCTTGCAATCTGTTGAGAGATGTAGTATAGGTTAGCCAAGAGTCAAAGCTGGCTTTCTGCTATGAACTCCACTACCCCCTTTGATAATGTTGCATGTATGATAGGTTCTGTGGTAAGACTTGCTGAGTACCTTTGTACTCATGTTTGCTTAATAACTGTTGCAGAGGAGAACCCTGCCCCTGCTGATGGGTTCTACATAGACGTTGACGTCGACGAGTAGCTTGACACCCAGACGGAGATCTGGAGCTTGTGAAGGGCCTTGTAGATAGTCAGGCTACACCAAGCCTGTTTTATTTTCTAAGTTGTCTGTACTCAGACATGTAGCTTCCGCTTGTGCTTGTATGACTGTATGACTTGAGTGTTGGGTCATGTGACCCCTACCTGTATGGATATGTTATGTATGGCTCTTGGAGCCTCTTAAATAAAGTACGTTGAGTCATAGAGTTCTGTTGTGATGCAATGTTGTATTTGCACATATTGAGCATATTGTGTGTATGGTTGAAATGCTTGGTATGTGTGGGATCCGACACCTAGTTGTTTTCCTTTGGTAGCCTACCTTACAGGGAAATGCCTCCTAGTGATTCCAATGAGCCTTGGTAGCTTGCTACTGCTTGGAACACGTAGGATGGCCGGCATGTGTCCTTCTTCGTTCCTGTGTCTGTCCCTTAGGGGAAATGTCACGCGTTGTTCCTTTAAGTCCATGTAGCTTGCTACGACTTTAGTTCATACGTTGATGACCGACACGTTCGTTGTTGGGTCATGGATACCTGTCTCTGTAATCTAGTGCCACTTTTGGTTTATAACTAGCCATGTCGGCCCGGGTTCTCTGTCATATGGATGCTAGCGACACTGTCATATACGTGTGCCAAAATGCGCAAACGGTCCCGGGCCAGGTAAGGTGGCACCCGTGGGGTTACCGTGCGTGAGGCCGCAAAGTGATATGACATGTTACAGCTAGATCGGTGTGACTTAGGATCGGGGTCCTGACAGCGTTGGCATCAGAGCTGGACTGCTTGTAGGTTTCTCAAGCCAAACTGGTCGATGTTGAGTCTAGAAAAATTCTTAGTTATATGTAGGGGAATTGATTGTGCAATGGAACGTAAGGCTCTTTTTACTCCTTTACCCTATGCCCTTCTGATCTGAGTCAGTCTATTCTTTCTACGGGGATTTAGGACTAGGCCTCTTATCCTTTATAGGTTCATGTGTTACTAATCCGTAGACTCTTAGGATTGTTGGTTTCAAGCCTCAGTTCAGTTTCTATCCTTTTAGTATGATGATTATTGGACCCGGAACCTTGATATGGAATTGTTGAGTGGCTATGCTATCATTTGTATGATGTCTCAAATCTTTGTTTGAGCATTTACAGTTGTTATGCTGCCCGATTTCTTCCAGAAACACTAATGCCTTTACATTATTTCGTGTTTCAGATGTCTGGCCGCATCCTTCACCAAGTCGTTCGTTTGATACGGTGCATTAATGTGCCCGGTCACACGGCCATGCTAGTCCGTGTGCTGACTGAGACCGGTTATCGCTGGTATCCTGAGTACACCGTGGAGGAACAGTACCGGGATTTCAATCAGAGTCAGTATTTCTGCACAGTCCGGATATACCCCTCATATCCCGGAGAAAATGACCCCATCCATTGGTCTTATGGACTCGGGGTTACCATCGAGATGGCAGTACAGGATGCCTCCTATTCGATGATGACCATTCTCCGGGCTAGGCATGCCCTGTTGCTGAACACTGAGTTCTGTTACATGCCAGCCTCACTTCTCGGAGAGGAAGGCTACTACACTGGTTTTTATACTGATGCTGCTCATGAAGAGCCACTGCTTCAGACTACTGTTCAGATGCTGGAGGATAGGGACCGTGAGGTCCGTGCCCTCCGAATGGAGCTGTATAACACTCGAGCCGCCCACTGGACTACTTTGACACGGCTTGCACCTGCTGTGCATGCCAGATATCTGGACATGCGGGATTTGTACCCCGTGCGGACTCGTCTGCCTGATCGCATGGATTGGCGTGACGTTGGGGGTATTACACCTCCACGTGGGCGTCGATTACCACCAGCATCGGGACCGAGGCCACATCCATGTCCCTATGGTCCACAGCCTTCGAGCGCTCGCGAGTTTCAAGATCCGTCTGTTCCACTTCCAGGCTACGGTGGTAATCTTTACGAAGATTACTACGGGAATGTCTGAGTTAGACCGTGGTAGTAGTAGTATTGTAGTAGTTGTATTCCCACAGTCCTGCGCGTCTTGTGGAATATTACTTAGTGTGTACTGAGTTCCGGAGGTGTAGTTAAATAATGTATAGGAGCTTGGAATGCCTCTGATGGGATGTATCGTCTTTCACCGCAGTTGTACTTTAGCCTTGGCTTGTACTAAACTATGTATGGTGTGTATGACCACTGGTGCATATATAGCAGTTTCTATATTACCATGTCGTACGGATGAACATCTCTGCATTCCATGTCATCCATTACATTCTGCACTTCTATGTCAAATTTTTGCCATCCTTGTCTAAACCGTTGTTTTGTTTTCTTAGGATGGTCAACACTCGCAACACTCCTGCTACTCAGGAGCAGGGTGAGGCTAGTGGGGCTAGAGATGGGAATCTGCCCCAGCCACCCTCCTTGGCGGAAGTTATGCTCGAGGCAGAACGGAACAAGAGAGAGACCAACCGTCTGCTGGAACGCATAGAGCAGAACACTGGGTTCCGTCAGAGGAATGACGTGGTGTCAATCAATGACTTTATCAAGATGTGCGCACCGAAGTTCCATCACTCCACTGAACCTCTGGATGCGGATGACTGGCTACGTAGTATCACCCATAAGCTACACTCTGCCCGTGTGGCCGAAGCTGACAAGGTTACCTACGCCGCCTACCATCTTGAGGGCCCTGCCAGTCTCTGGTGGGAGAACTTCGAAGCTATGCGTCCTACTGGCCAAATCACTACTTGGGTTGAGTTCAGTGAGGCATTCCGTGAACATCACATTCTGAAAGGTCTCATGGATCGCAAGCGGGAGGAATTCTGCAATTTCACCCAGGGCCGGTTAACTGTGGATGGCTATAGTCGCGAGTTTGGCAACTTGGCACGCTATGCACCTGAGGAAGTATCCACCGATGCCAAGAAGCAGGCGAGGTTCCGCAAGGGACTCAGCCCTGAACTCCGCCGAGATCTACGTCTGCACGAGTGCACTTCCTTCCAGAAGTTGGTAAACAAGGTTATCAGTGCTGAAACGGGCCAGATCGACTTCGTGGCCACACGCAAGCATCCTCGAGACTTTGGTTCCTCATCCGGCTCTGGCTCTCACAAGCGTCGTGTGTGGGTTCCTAACACTGCTCTGCCACCCAAGTACACACCGAGGCCATCCTATGAGGCGCCTCGCCCAACTCAACAGTTTGCACCTGCTAAGACCTATGGAGGACCACCTTCCAACTTTGCTCCACGTACTAACACTGTGACCTGCTTCAAGTGTGGAGAACCGGGGCACTACATGCGTGAGTGTCCTCAGAACTAGCCAGGAAAACCCGTTGGCCGTGGTAAGCCAACCGGCAAGGTGAATTATGTCAAGCGAATCCCCACTGCACTTGGTCATGTCAACTATGTCTCTGCCGAGGAAGCTTATGAGGATCCTAACGTCGTCCTTGGTACGCTTCTCGTAAACTGCCATCCGGCATCTGTTCTTTTCGATACTGGAGCATCCCATTCGTTCATATCTGAGAGCTATGCTCGATTGCACAACATGACTTTTTGTGACATGCCTACTTCCATGGTTATTCAAAATCCTGGTTCAAAGTGGCAAACCTCTAGGGTAAGCCATGGAAATGAAATCCTTGTCGATAGACTTGTTTTCCTAGCATCTCTAATCGCTCTCAAATCCTCGGACATAAACATCATTTTGGGTATGGATTGGATGACAACTCATTACGCCAAGATTGATTGCTATACTATGACCGTTCAACTTACACATCCATCCGGCAAGATAGTCAATGTCTTGACCCGAATGGCTGAGCGTCAGCTCTACTCTCTTAATGCCAGCCCTCTACCAGAACTCGAAGATATCCCGGTAGTCCGTGACTTTCCGTATGTTTTTCCAGAAGAACTGCCAGGAATTCCACCTGACAGAGATGTCGAGTTCGCGATAGATCTTATCCCTGGAACTGTCCCAATCTCTAGGAGACCTTATAAGATGGCACCACTAGAATTAGCTGAGCTAAAGAAACAACTCGATGAGTCCTTGCAAAAAGGTTTCATCCGTCCTAGTTCTTCCCCTTGGGCTTGCCCCGTCCTCTTCGTCAAGAAGAAGGATGGAACGGAGCGGATGGTTGTAGATTACCGACCTGTCAATCTGGTCACCATAAAGAACAAGTATCCGCTTCCCAGGATCAACGACCTGTATGATCAGCTCGGTGGATCCTCAGTATTCTCTTAGATGGATTTGAGGTTGGGTTACCATCAAATCAAAATCAAGAACGGGGACATTCTAAAACGGCTTTTGTTACTCATTATGGCCAATATGAGTACACCGTCATGTCCTTCGGGTTAACCAATGCCCCAGCTACCTTTTCTCGGTTAATGAATTCTATATTCATGGAGTACTTGGATAAATTCGTCGTGGTATACCTCGATGATATACTCATCTATTCCAAGAACAAGATCATGTCGAGCATTTAAGGCTGGTATTGATGAAACTTCGAGAGCACCGCCTTTATGCCAAATTCTCTAAATGTGAATTTTGGTTGCCAGAAGTAACCTATCTAGGTCATGTGATCTCTGGCAAGGGTATTGCTGTCAATCCCGAGCGAGTTCAAGCCGTCCTTGATTGGACTCCCCCTGAATCGGTCAAGCAAGTTAGGAGTTTTCTTGGCTTAGCGACCTATTGCCGACGCTTCGTCGAAAATTTCTCCAAGGTTGCTAAACCTCTAACTGAACTCCTCAAGAAAGATAAAAAGTTTGAGTGGACCCCATAGTGCGAGTCCAGTTTTCAGGAACTGAAAAGACGCCTGACATCTGCACCTGTACTGGTACCAGCAGACTTTTCCAAGGATTTTATAATCTACTGCGACGCCTCGCGACAAGGACTAGGTTGCATACTCATGCAAGATCGTCAAGTGATTGCATACGCATCTCGACAGTTGCGTCCACATGAGGATAACTATCCTACTCATGATCTAGAGCTTGAAGCTGTAGTCCATGCACTCAAAACATGGCGACATTACCTCCTTGGTAATCGCTGTGAAATCTTCACTGATCATCAAAGTTTGAAGTACATCGCCACCCAACCAGATCTAAATCTTAGGCAAAGACGTTGGGTTGAGTTGCTCACAGACTACGACTTAGGAATCACCTATACCCCTGGAAAAGCCAATGTCATGGCTGATGCGCTAAGTCGTAAGTCTTATTGTAACAACTTAATGTTACAACAAGGGCAACCACTTCTCCACGAGGAATTTCGTAAGCTTAACCTTCACATTGTTCCTCGAGGATTCCTTTCCACCTTGGTGGCAAAACCTACCCTTATGGACCAAATCATAGTTGCCCAGCGGTATGATAAAGGCATATCTCGGATCAAGGAGAACATTGCTAGCGGAGTTGCTAGAAGTTTCTCTATGGATGATCGAGGTGTTGTGTACTTCGAGAACCGCTTGGTGGTACCCAAGAAACAACAACTACGACAAATGATTCTTAAGGAGGCTCATGAATCTCCTCTCACGATTCATCCCGGTAATACCAAAATGTATCAGGATTTACGTCAGAGATTCTGGTGGACTAGAATGAAGAGAGAAATCTCTCAATTCATTGCTAACTGTGACGTTTGTCGTCGAGTTAGAGCAGAGCATCAACGGCCTGCTGGCACACTTCAACCTTTAGCTATTCCTGAATGGAAATGGGACAAAGTCAGTATGGACATCATTACCGGGTTTCCCAGGACCAGGAAAGGGAATAATGCTATCTTCGTCGTTATCGACCGCCTCTCTAAAGTAGCTCATTTCCTGCCTGTTCGAGAGAGTATTACCGCTAGCCAGCTAGCAGACTTGTATGTCTCTCGGATAGTATCACTTCATGGTGTGCCGTTGGAGATTAACTCAGACCGTGGAAATCTTTTCACTTCATGATTTTGGGAAAGTTTCCAGAATGCAATGGGAACTCATCTCTCTTTTAGTATTGCCTTCCATCCCCAGTCAAGTGGTCAAGTGGAACGAGTCAATCAAATTCTGGAAGACATGCTTCGAGCCTCTGTCATTTCTTTCGGTATGGATTGGGAAAAGTGTCTTCCATTTGCCGAATTCGCTTATAACAATAGTTATCAAGCCAGCTTGGGCAAAGCCCCCTTCGAAGTTCTATATGGACGAAGGTGTCGAACACCTCTCAACTGGTCAGAAACAGGGGAAAGACAATTCTTTGGCCCGGATATGATCCAGGAAGCAGAAGACCAAGTTCGCATCGTTCGTGAGAAATTGAAAACAGCCCAGTCTCGCCAGAAGAGCCAATATGATAGTCATCATAAGGCCGTGACTTTTGAAGTCGGCGATAAGGCTTACCTTCGGGTTACTCCTCTTAAGGGAACCCATCGCTTCGGTATCAAAGGCAAATTGGCCCCTCGTTACATCGGTCCTTTTCGCATTCTTGCCAAACGAGGAGAAGTTGCCTACCAATTGGAACTACCTCCGCACCTATCCAGAGTTCATGACGTGTTCCACGTTTCTCAACTCAGGCGTTGCTTCTCGGATCCTATCGGTGGAGTGGACCACGAAACGCTTGATCTCCAGAACAATCTCACATATCGAGAATACCCCATTCGTATTCTTGATCAAACCGAACGCACCACTCGACGCCACAATATCAAGTTTCTCAAGGTTCAGTGGTCACATCATTCCGAGAGTGAAGCTACTTGGGAAAGGGAGGATCGTCTTCGACTTGAGTACCCCACCCTTTTTCCGACGGAACCCGAATCTCGGGACGCGATTCTTTTAAGTGGGGGTGAGTTGTCACATCCCTAGTTTAGCACTTGCATTAGGGCTAGCTAGAGTGTGCATCATGTTTACTTATCAAAGAAACTTGAAATGGGAATGACAGAAACCCGAGCACCCCTCTCCTAACAACTAGGGTTTGATAAAATCTTTTCCAATGTACCCAAAATGCCCTTCAAAAATGTTCATCATTTCTGCCTTGGTCCTAAACCTCTGCCAAAAATGGTGCACAATTTTCTAGGACATCTAAGGGCTTTGGATTAAATCATATGGTATTTGTATTTGGGCATTTAAATGCTATAAAATATTTTAAATGCTCAAATAATCATAAACTATAATGTTCCATACTGTTCATAATATATACAGTGGGCATGACAAGTTTTATGAGTTATAAAAATGTTCTGGCATTTTTATTAATTAAACAAAGTTGCAAAACAAATGAAACAGAAAAGAAATAGGAAAAAGAAAGAGAGAGAAAGCACTTACCTTGGGCCCAGCACTGTTGCAGGCCGGCCCAGCCCACCAGCCCCGTTCTGTCGCCTTCCTCCTCGCGCCAGTCGGCAGCGCGCGTGGCCACCGCGCGCCGGCACGCGCCCGGCCACCTCCACCCTGCCTGCCTGCCTCCCCGACGGCCTGGACGTCTCCTGGCGTCGCCACGCAGCTGCCCCGACCCCTCTCGCAGTTTCCCCTCGTCCCCATCGCCTCCCCTGGCTCTCTCCCTCTCACCACCGAGCCGCCCGTCGCCGCCCATCGCCGCCGCTCACCGTTGCCGCACCTAGACCCTCCCCCTCGTCTCGTGACCGTGTCCAGAAGATTTGCCGTGACGCCCTCTACCTCCTCGCTGAGCCACGGATCGCCGGGAGCCCTGCAACGCCTTCACACCGACGTCGCCAACCTCGGATCGCCGGAGCACCTCGCCGTCGATTAAGAAGCTGCAGAGCGTCCCCGACCCCTCCGTCGAGCTCGCTAGCACCGCTGTGAGCTCCTACGCTGAATCCCCCCTTCCTCTGCTTCGTTTGCGCCTTGTAGCTGCTGCTCAGTTGATCACCGAAACTCACCGCCGCCGTGCTTGCCGCCGGCGATGCTCCGGTGACCATTTGGTCACTAGCACATGTCCATCTCGCTCGCCGCAGCACGTAGACGAGCTAGGTACCACGCACGCCTCGCCTAGACCACCGTAGCTGCGTCTCCACATACGCCCGAACGCCGGCGCCGCCGTCGAGCTCGTTGCCGTCGCCTCCGGCCACCAAAGGTCCGGCGACCACCACCGTTCGACGCGCAACGACAAGGGCTCTCCAACGCGCCCAACCGCGGCTCGAACCGAGCCCTGTGGACGTTTTCCGAAGCACGCCGCCATGTCTGGCCTCGCCGGCGTCACTTCGCCGGCGAGTCTGACTCGTTTGACCGGGGGGTTGACCACCCCTGGGTCGCTGACGCGTGGGCCACCCCTCCCCTAATTAGCTAGTTTAATTTATTGAACGTCAATTAAATTAGTTAGTTAGTTTAGTCACTGACCCGTGGGCCCAGACCCCACTGACAGCTAATTAGTCTTTAGTTTAACACTAATTAACTTTGCTAAATAGCCGTGACACTGACATGCCGGGCCCACATGTCATGTTTGACTTGGACTAGCTCCTGTTGACTGACTGACGTCTGCATGATGTCATGCTGACGCAGTAAAGGTTTTTCTGGGATTTTTAGATTTAAAAATAATTCAGGAAATTCCAGAAAATGCCTAAACTTCAAAAAATCATATAAATTCAACACTAGCTCAGATGGAAAAGATTTATATATGAAAAATGAGCAGAAAAATCCAATCTTTCCAATGGCACTGGTTTCATGCATGTTTGAGCAAGTTAACCTTGCTGTATACATTAAAACATGATAATGCACTTATTTAAATAATAGCTAAAGTGCCAATTTGAATCTTTGATTCAAATAGGCTCAAATCCTTCTGGTTATAGTTGCATTAGCCCAACACACATGCATCTTGCCATGTCATGAGCATGCATCATATTGTTGCATTTGTTTGTTTAATGATTGTATCGCCGGTATTCTCTGTGTTAGGTCCTGCTCCCGAGGATACTGCTGCGCATCCAGTTGAAGAGCAGTACCGGACAACCACTTTGTCAGGCAAGCAATCATTGATCATTCCGATACAAACCCAATCTCCTTGCTCCTGCTCTCTTTTACTGCATTAAGGCAACAGCGTGTGAACTGCTACTTGCTGCGGTAGTTGAACCCTATTCCCTTGCATGACCTGTCATTGCCACAGTAAATAGTTGAAACCCACTAGCATGTGTAGGAGTTGATTGAGCCATGTGATGTGTGATCCACCATGCTATTTGTTTATGTTGCCTGCTATGCTTAGAGTTGTGTCTGGTCTGGTTCATCTGGGTGATGGATCAGAGTGAAATGATCATACCGATAAAGAGAAGGAGGTGTGGAATACGCTTGGTAAAGGTATCAATGAAAGGCCATGTAGGAGTACATGGTGGGTTGTTTCATTGGAATCGTCCATAGGACCCGAGATCTGTATGTGTGGTTTAAGTTACAGCTACTACCACACATTGGGATCCTTAATTGACCCTCTCGGCTTATTAATTACCCTCGATCTCTGTCCAGGAGTTGCAACTAGTTTCTGGTGTTTATAGCTTACTGGAGGTCGTGCACAACGCTGACCCTCGGGGTGGGTTGTGATGCGACAGGTATGTGGCACGGTGTACCGGTTGCCCGTTTGGTGACTCGGGAACCCTGTACACATCGTTTGGGGCCGTGAGCGACACCCCGGCCGGATCTCCCCACGGATGGAACCCAAATAGGCGATAAACCTGGACGAGAGACTTGTGTAGTTAGTCAGGTCGTGGCCGACACCCTCGCTGGGCTTCCGCTTGAAGGTTGCCGAGTACATGTCGAGTAAACGGCGATAAGTGGTGGGAGCGTGTGTGAAGAGGTACACCCCTGCATGGTTATCAATCTATTCGAATAGCCGTGGTTCGCGGTACGGACTACTTGGTTACTCTTTAAGTTCATAGACAAGATGATGGATACTACTAAAAGCCTCAAGATAAGTGTGAGTACCGTGGATGGTCCCTCCGTAGGATGACGGAAGAGGATCCTCGGTGGTGTATTGTTGTGGTGAGTAGAGGACTCGTGTTCGTAATAATATCTTGCAATCTGTTGAGAGATGTAGTATAGGTTAGCCAAGAGTCAAAGCTGGCTTTCTGCTATGAACTCCACTA
This sequence comes from Secale cereale, assembly GCA_902687465.1. NCBI lineage: Eukaryota > Viridiplantae > Streptophyta > Magnoliopsida > Poales > Poaceae > Secale > Secale cereale. The sequence continues at coordinate 459,604,455 of LR738712.1, forward strand.
CCCCCTTTGATAATGTTGCATGTATGATAGGTTCTGTGGTAAGACTTGCTGAGTACCTTTGTACTCATGTTTGCTTAATAACTGTTGCAGAGGAGAACCCTGCCCCTGCTGATGGGTTCTACATAGACGTTGACATCGACGAGTAGCTTGACACCCAGACGGAGATCTGGAGCTTGTGAAGGGCCTTCGTAGATAGTCAGGCTACACCAAGCCTGTTTTATTTTCTAAGTTGTCTGTACTCAGACATGTAGCTTCCGCTTGTGCTTGTATGACTGTATGACTTGAGTGTTGGGTCATGTGACCCCTACCTGTATGGATATGTTATGTATGGCTCTTGGAGCCTCTTAAATAAAGTACTTTGAGTCATAGAGTTCTGTTGTGATGCAATGTTGTATTTGCACATATTGAGCATATTGTGTGTATGGTTGAAATGCTTGGTATGTGTGGGATCCGACACCTAGTTGTTTTCCTTTGGTAGCCTACCTTACAGGGAAATGCCTCCTAGTGATTCCAATGAGCCTTGGTAGCTTGCTACTGCTCGGAACACGTAGGCTGGCCGGCATGTGTCCTTCTTCGTTCCTATGTCTGTCCCTTAGGGGAAATGTCACGCGTTGTTCCTTTAAGTCCATGTAGCTTGCTACGACTTGGGTTCATACGTTGATGACCGACACGTTCGTTGCTGGGTCATGGATACCTGTCTCTATAATCTAGTTCCACTTTTGGTTTATAACTAGCCATGTCGGCCCGGGTTCTCTGTCATATGGATGCTAGCGAAACTGTCATATACGTGTGCCAAAATGCGCAAACGGTCCCGGGCCAGGTAAGGTGGCACCCGTGGGGTTACCGTGCGTGAGGCCGCAAAGTGATATGACGTGTTACAGCTAGATCGGTGTGACTTAGGATCGGGGTCCTGACAGAGGCCTCACCGCCCCCTACTATTCCCACCGCTGGCCAGTCCATCCCTGTACTCACCCACACCCCCTGTTATTCTGCGGCGATGGTAGCCTCACACCGCAGCGAACCAGTGAACCCTCATACTCCTCTACACGTGGTCATCCACTGCCGCGTCTTCCCCGGCTCTGCGTGTCCCCTTCCTAGGCCTCGTCGTCGTCCACCGCCCTGGTGCTCCCGGCGCGGTGTGGTCAACGTGGTTAAGGAACGGCTTCCATTGGACGTGGACTGTACGTGGATAGGCTGACAACTGGATCCACGACGACAGCAAGGAAGTGCCCCCTTATTACGTGGAAGATAATGATTCCTCCACCTGACAGCAAGGACCCACCGGATGGGCCACCGTATTTCGTGAAAAAAACGTTTCCCTCCTGACTGTTGGGACCCAGTGGACGAGCCACCGTATTGCACGAAAAAATGTTGCCCCCGTTGTCAGCTCAGACCCAACGGAAGCGCCTCCTTATTACGCAAAAAAATCAATACCCCCCTGCTAGTTGGGACCCACCTTGGTGGGAGGCTGACTTGTGGGCCTACTAAGTTGACGGGGACGGAGTGCTTTGTCAACTTATTCAATATGAACGATTCTAGCTCCAGTGACCGTACGATGTCCATCCAACGGCCGTAGTGCTTCTTCAACCTCTGGTCTTGTTGCTCCAGCCGCCCAAAGCAGCGCCGGTCGTGCCGCATGCTCCTGCCTCCCGTGGCCGGATGTGCTGCCGCGGAGGCCTCACCGCCCCCTACTATTCCCACCACTGGCCAGGCCATCCCTCTACTCACCCACAACCCCTGTTATTCTGCGGCGACGACAACCTCACACCGCAGCGAACCAGTGAACCCTCGTACTCCTCTACGCATGGGCATCAAATGCCGCGTCTTCCCAGGCTCCGCGTCGTCCCCTTCCTGGGCCTCGCTGTCGTCCACCGCCCTGGTTCTCTCGGCGCGGCGTGGTCAACATGGTCAAGGAACGGCTTCCATCAGACGTGGACTGTACGTGGAGAGGCTAACAGCTGGGTCCACGGCCGCAACAAGGAAGTACCTCCTTATTATGTGTAAAATAGTTATTCCTCCACCTGACATTCGGGAACCACAAGACGGGCCACCTTATTTTTCGCGAAAAAAATGTTTCCCCCTGACTGCTGGGACCCACCAGCTACATCTTTGCACGCAAGGAAGAGCGTCCGGGCAAAAAAAACACGATTCACCCCCCTGACTACTGGGACCCACCAGCTACATCTTCGCACGCAAGTAAGTGCCTGACAGTCGGGACCCACCTGGTCGAAGCGTATGTAGCGTTGTCATTCTGGTCGTGAACGTGTACGTACATACTGGTCGATGTAGAGGCGCGCACGTGTCGTAGTAGAGGCGCGTACATAGCATGTACACGTACGTACAGCGGCAAGTGTGCAAGAAAGAAAATACGGCCACGTACGTACATACGGGCAGGGTCCCGAATGCCTACTCGCGAAAACGTACGGCCAGGGCTCGTGTACATGGCTGGGTCGGAACGGAGAAACAACGTTGTCGTCGTGTTCATGGGGAGCCAACCGGCTGGGTCGGAATGGAATGCGTCGTCGTGTTCATCGGGAGGGCTTGGACGGAATAGTCGATGGAAATAAGGCGTGACGTACCATAGAACGGAGGAAACGGCCTTGTGTTCGACCGGCCACGTCCGAAACGGGATCCTGTTCATCGGGAGGGGTCCAGCGTACCGCAAAACGGAGGAAACGAACCTCTTATGGTGAAATGGGGGTCCTGTTGATCGGGAGGGGTGTGGCGTACCGCAAAACAGAGGAAACGGACTTGTGTTGGAGCGCTACAGTCAAAACAGGGGTCCTGTTCATCGGGAGGGGTGTGGCGCAACGCAAAACGGAGGAAACAGACTTGTGTTGGAGCGATACGGTCGAAACGGGGGTCCTTTTCATCGGGAGGGGTGTGGTGCACCGCAAAACTGGACTCCACGGGATACTGTTCATCACCACCGTCTACCCCTCCAACCTGCACAGGCTACTGTTCATCCATCGTCGACCTCCTCCAGCCTTCACCAGCGACTGTTCAGCCTCCACGGCGCGCTACTCCACCGGCTACTGTTCAGCCAGCCCTCTCCACGAGCTCCCGTTCAACCACCCCTCCACGGGCTACTGTTCATCCAGCCCTCCACCGTCTACTGTTCATGCAGCCCTCCACGGGGTGGTCCTGTTCATGCAGCCCTCCACGGGGTCCTGTTCATGCAGCCCCAACCGGCTCGATCGAACGGGGTCCTGTTCATGCAGAGGCAACACCACGGGGTCCTGTTCAGCCACCCCCACCGGGAAATGTTCATCCAACCCCCCAGCAACGCTCACTGTTCATGCAGAGGCAGCATCGATCGGCTTCAGTTAGCAGCAGTAGCGACGGAATCGCTCGATCGAGTTCAGTTAACAGCCATCGATCGAACGCTCGGGTTCAATAACGCGTAGCCTGCAGTGCAATCGCTCGGGTTCAGTTAGAGCCCAATGCCTCGCTCGGGTTCAGTTAGAGCCCAACACCTCGCACCCACGCGCCTATGTGTACGAGAGAAACGCGCATCGCTCAGCCTCGACCACCCACCGTAACCAGGAACACCCCAATATTTTCCTCGCCCTCGCTTCTACCACGGTTTTCTCCGTCATGGAGGCCCAAAGAATGTCATGCAGCTGCGTCTCCGGCCTGCCCAGGACGAAAAGCCCATTTTCTATCATGATTTTTTGTCATAGAAGTAGGACCCCACCACAACTATGATGATACCGTGTTTTGTCACAATTATTGTCATAGAAGTGTCATAAGTATGACAGGAAAAAGTTTCATTCGGCCCAAAATGTCACGGATGTGCCTTTTTTTGTACTGTGGAAAATAGACCCGGGGCCATAGTTTTCACTAGAGGCTTCTCCCTCAAAGAAAGCATACCGTGGGTGAACAAATTACTGTCGAGAAATTGATAGAAAAAGCGCAAAGTTATGACGATATCTAAGGCAATGATCATGAATATAGGCATCACATGTGTGACAAGTAGACCGACTCCTGAGTGCATCTACTACTATTACTCTACTCATCCACCGCTATCCAGCATGCATCTAGAGTATTAAGTTAAAAACAGAGTAACATCTTAAGTAAGATGACATGATGTAGAGGGATAAACTCATGAAATATGATATAAACCCCATATTGTTACCCTTAATGGCAACAATACAATCCGTGCCTCCCTACTCTTTCTATCACCGGGTGAGAACACCGCAAGATTGAACCCATCACAAAGCACCACTCTCGTTGGAAGAAAAACCAATCTAGTTGGCCAAACCAAATCGATAGATCGAAGAGAAATACAAAGCTATCTTAATCATGCATAAAAGTCTTAAGAAAAGAGTAAAATAATATTCATAGATAATATGATCATAAATCCACAATTCATCGGATCTCGACAAACACAACACAAAAAAAGATTACATCGAATAGATCTCCAAGAACATCAGGGAGAACATTGTATTGAAGATCAAAGAGAGAGAGAAGAAGCCATCTAGCTACTAGCTATGGACCCGTAGGTCTATGGTAAATTACTCACGCATCATTGGTGGGGCAACAAGGTTGATGTAGATGCCCTCCATGATCGAATCCCCCTCTGGTAGAGTACCGAAAAAGGCCTCCAGATGGGATCTCACGGGAACAGAGACCTGTAGTGGTGGAAAAGTATTTTTGTCTGTCCTTCTAGGGTTTGGGGAATATTTGAGAATATATAGACCAAGGAACGGGTCACGGGGTCCACGAGGGGGCCACAAGCCCTAGGGGTGCCCCTCCTTAGGGCACGCCCCCTGGCTTGTCGCCGCCTTAGGTATCTTCTGACTTGGACTCCAAGTCCTCTGGATGTCTTCTTGTCCAAGAAAAATCATCGCGAAAGCTTTATTCCATTTGGACTCCGTTTGATATTCCTTTTGTGCAAAGCTTAAAAACAAGAAAAAAAACAGAAACTGGCACTAGGCACTAGGTTAATAAGTTAGTCCCAAAAATAATATTATATAGCATATTCATGCATATAAAACATTGCAAGTTGATAATATAATAGCATGGAACAGTAAAAAAATATTGATACGTTGAAGACGTATGATGTATCCCCAAGCTTAATTCCTGCTCGTCCTCAAGTAGGTAAATGATAAAAACATAATTTTTGATGTGGAATGCTACCTAATATATCTAGCAATGTGTTTCTTCTTTATTTGGCAAGAATGTTTAGATCCACATGATTCAAAGCAAAAGTTCATTGACATAAACGTAATAATACTTCAAGCATACTAGAAAGAAAATTACGAAGCTTCAAAAATAACATGGCTAAATAAAATTATCACTACAAAATCATATAGTCTTGTTATGCTCCCTCATCCCAGCACAAAGTATAAATCAAGCCCACCCTGGTATCAGACAAGTAATTGCTTCATACTTTTAAATGCGCTTCAGCTTTTTCAGCTCTTCACGCAATATGTGAGCGTGAGCCATGGATATAGCACTATAGGTGGAATAGAAGGTGGTAGTAGACAAAAGTAGGGAGAAAGTCTCACATCCACTAGGCAAATTAATGGACTATTGTGATGTCCCTCAATCGATATCAATGTGAGTAAGTAGGGATTGCCATGCAACGGATGCACTAGAGCTATAAGTGTATGAAAGCTCCAAAAAGAAAATTAAGTGGGTGTGCATCCAACTTGCTTGGTCATGAAGACCTTGGGCATTTGAGGAAGCCCATCGTTGGAATATAAAAGCCTAGTTCTATAACAAAAAATTCCCACTAGTAGTATATGAACGTGTCAAAATAGGAGACTCTCTCTCATGAAAACATGGTGCTACTTTGAAGCACAAGTGTGGAAAAAGATAGTAACATTGCCACTTCTCTCTTTTTCTCTCATTTTTTAGACTCCTCTTTTTTGGAGACTTTTTTATCTGTTTTTTCTCTTCTGGGCTCTTTGGCCTCTTTTATTTATAACCTCACATGGGACAATGTTCTAATTATGATGATCATCACACTTTTATTTACTTACAACTCAAGGTGACTCAAACTCATAATGATGGAACGGTGGAGTTGCATGGCAATATATCTCGGAATTACTATGAAAATGCCATAATAGGTAGGTATGGTGGTTGTTTTGAGGAAGGGGAATAGGTGGGTTTAATGCACCGGTGTGAGTTGTGCGGTACTAGAGTGGCTAGCAAGGTTGAAGAGTGAGAGTGCGAATAATCCATGGACTCAACATTAGTCATAATGAAATCTCATACTTATTGCAAAAAAATTTATAACCCCTCGAAGCAAAGTACTACTATGCATGCTCCTAGGGGAGAGGTTGGTAGGAGTTAACTACTGCGCGCTCCCGACTTTCACGCAAAGGACGACAATCAAAAATAAATGACGCTCCAACTTCATCACATAACTAGAAGACCACACGTGCATGCTACGAGAATAACAAACCTTAACAAAATTATTTATTTAACTACATAATTCATTACTAGCATAACTCTAATATCATCATCTTCATATCTCAAAACAATTGCAAGGAATCAAACTTCTCATATATTCAATGCTCTTTATGAAAGTTTTTATTATATCCCTTTTGGATGCCTATCATATTAGGACTAAATTTATAACCCAAGCAAATTACCATGTTGTTATGAGACTCTCAAAATAATATAAGTGAACCATGAGAGTTCATCAATTTCTTCAAAATAACATCACTGACGTGCTCAAAAAGATATAAGTGAAGCACTAGAGCAACTACCCTAGCTCAAAAGATATAAGTGAAGCACATAGAGTATTCTAACAAATTCACGATTAATGTGTGTCCCTCTCAAAATAAGTTTACATCAAGGATGATTGTGGCAAACTAAAATGAAAAGACTCAAATAATACAAGACGCTCCAAGGAAAACACATATCATGTGGTGAATAAAAATATAGCCTCAAGTAAATTTACCGATGGATTGAAGACAAAGAGGAGATGCCATCCGGGGCATCCCCAAGCTTAGATGCTTGGTTGTCCTTGAATATTACCTTGGGGTGCCTTGAGCATCCCCAAGCTTATATTCTTGCCACTCCATATTCCATTGTCCATCAAATCTTTACCCAAAACTTGTCAACTTCACAACACAAAACTCAACAAAAAACTCGTGAGATCTGTTAGTAAAATAAATTCAATACTTACTTGTAGGCACTATCGGGAACTCATTCTTATTTTATATTGGTTTAATATCTACTATATTCCGACTTTTCCATGGTTCATACCCCCCGGTACTAGCCATAGATTCATCGAAATAAGCAAACAACACAACGAAAACAGAATCTATCAGAAACAGAACAGTGTGTGAAAATGTGAATTAAGGTGAAACCTCTATATCTCGAAAAATTCTGAAAATTAGGACAACGTGGCAAATTTATAGATCTGAAACTTGTAAAACATTCAGAGTTTTTTCACGTTCCAGCAATCAGAAAAAATTCTGACACTGGACGCGAACGTTTTTGTTTTCCAGAAAAACCAATCTACTATCTTGCAAATCATCCCAAAGGTCTTAGTTTGCACAAACACTAAATTAAAACATGAAAACACATCTAACTAGACTCTAGATGATAAATTTATTCAATAACAGCAAGAAAAATATTAAAACCAAAATAATTTTGGGTTGCCTCCCAACAAGCGCTATTGTTTAATGCCCCTAGCTAGGCAAAAAAGCAACGGTCTAGGTATTGTCATCTTTGGTATTCATCCCATAAGTATCCCTCATAATAGATTCATATGGTAATTTAATTTTCTTTCTTGGAAAGTGTTCCATGCCCTTCCATAATGGAAGTAAAAATCTAATGTTTTCTTCTTTCATATCAATAATTGCACCAATCGTTCTAAGGAAAGGTCTACCAAGAATAATAGGGCGTGTTGGATTGCAATCTATATCAAGAACAATACAATCTATGGGCACATAATTCCTATTTGCAACAATAAGAACATCATTAATCCTTCCCATATGTTTTTTAATAGTGGAATCCGCTAGATGCAAGTTTAAAAAACAATCATCAAGTTTATGGAAACCTAACACATCACATAAAGTTTTTGGAATTGTTGAAAACAAAATCACACAAAGCTTTGCATTCATAATATTTGACCTTGATTTTAATAGTAGGTTCCCAATAATCATAAAGCTTTCTAGGGATTTAAACTTCCAAGTCAAGTTTTTCTTCAAAACATTTCATCATAGCATCAAAAATATGTTTTGTAAAGGCCTTATTTTGACTATAAGCATGACGAGAATTCAACATGGATTACAACAAGGAAATACAATCTATCAAAGAGCAACTATCATAATTAAATTCTTTGAAATTCAAAATAGTGGGTTCTTTGCTAGCTAAAGTTTTGACCTCTCCAATCCCACTTATATCACTTTTTCACTAAGATCATTATTTTCCAAATTATCGGGACACACTTTTATATACAGTAGACTCATCTCCAGTCCCTTATTTTTCGAGATCTATATTAGCAAACAAAGATTCAATAGGTGCGAAACCAAGCATCTTAAGATCTTCATCATTGTTATCGCATAAACTAGAAGAACACGTCTTTTCTAGTAATTCTCTTTTTAGCACGCAACCTAGTCGTTCTTTCTTTGCACCCATTAATAGAAACTTGCATAACTTTCAGAGATTCATTAATATCATGCTTTGGTGGCATAGATCTAATTTTCAAAGAATCAATCTTATGAGAAATTCTACCAACATTTCTAGCCAAATCATCAATCTTGAATTTTTTTTCTTCTACTATAGTATTGAAATCCTTTTGCGAATTTATAAACTTCTTAATTGTACTCTCAAGATCAGAAGGTATTTTATTACAATTTCCGTAAGAAATGTTGTACGAATTACTAGGAAACGGCCTAGGGTTGAAATTACCTATATACACGTTATTACCAAAATGGTTCCTACCAACGAAATTCACATCCATAGATTCATTATTATTCTTAAGCAAAGTATACAAAGGCATATAATTAGGATCCATAGAAGAACCCTTGATAGCAATTAATTTATAAGATCATCCATCTTTTCACTCAAAGTATTAATTTCTTTGATTGCATGCACCTTTTTACTAGTAGATGATCTTTCGGTATGCCACTGATAATAATTTACCATGATATTATCGAGGTGTTTAGTAGCTTCTCCTAATGTGATTTCCATAAAAGTACCCCCGCGGCCGAATCTAAAAGATTTCTAGATGCAAAATTCAATTTGGAATAAAAAATTGTGTGATCATCCATAAACTTAAACCATGAGTAGGGAAATTTCTTATCATTAATTTCATCCTTTACCATGATTGTGCAACATGCTCATGATCTAGTTGTTTAAAATTAATTATATCATTCGTAAGAGAGATGATCTTAGAGGGTCGAAATACTTGGAAATAAAGGCATCTTTGCACTTATTTCCATGAATCAATACTATTTTTAGGCAAAGATGAAATCCAAGTTTTCACAAGATCGCATAGAGAGAACGGAAATAGCTTGAATTTAATGATGTCATTATCCATAACTCAACGAAAGTATTTAGATGGGATGCAGCATCTTCATTAGCACTATAGGAAAATTGTTCTTTCATAACAAGATTCAACAAAGCGGCATTGATTTCATAAGATTCCACACTAGTGGCGGGAGCAAATGGAGTACTAATAAAATCATTATTATTACTACTAGAAAAATAACACATTTTAGTATTCTCTAGATTCATTGTGACAAAACAAGCGATCTAGCACACAAGCAACCAAAAAGACGAATGGAAAAAAGGCGAATAAAAAGGCAAATATTTTTGCGTTTTTCTGAAAACGTTTTAGAAGTGGGGGAGATGAAAATTTGAGGAAAATGTCAAATAATGTAAGTGCAAGAGATGAGAGTTTATGTCAAGTACTTGGTAGGCTTGATGTAGAACCTCCCCAGCAACAGTGCCAGAAATTCTTCCTGCTACTTCTTGAGCTTGCATTGATTTTTTCCTTCAAGAGGAAAGGGCGATGCCGCAAAGTAGAGATAAGTATTTCTGTCAGTTGGGAACTAATGTATCAATCTAGTAGGAGGCACAAGCAAGTCTCCAATCTATGCACCTGCACAAACTAACAAACAATTGCACACCACACGGAAAAGGTGTTGTCAATGACTTCACGATCACGAACAAGAGTGAGATCCGATAGAGATAGATTTAATAATAAAATAAAACCTAAATAAAGTAAACAAAAAATAATTGTAGCAAGATATTTTTGGGTTTTTGTTTTTATAGATCTGAAAATAATAGATTGAAAATAGACCCGGGGGCCATAGTTTTCACTAGAGGCTTCTCTCTCGAACAAAGCATACGGTGGGTGAACAAATTACTGTCGAGCAATGATCATAAATATAGGCATCACGTCCGAGACAAGTAGACCGACTCCTTCCTGCATCTACTACTATTACTCCACTCATCCACCACTATCCAACATGCATCTAGAGTATTAAGTTAAAAACAAAGTAATGCCTTAAGCAAGATGACATGATGTAGAGGGATAAACTCATGCAATGTGATACGAACCCCATCTTGTTACCCTTAATGGCAAAAATATAATATGTGTCTCACTACCCTTTCCGTCACTGGGTGAGGACACTGCAAGATTGAACCCATCACAAAGAACCTGTCCCATTGCAAGAAAAACCAATCTAGTTGGCCAATCCAAATCGATAGATTGAAGAGAAATACAAAGCTATCTTAATCATGCATAAAAGAGTTAAGAAAAGACTAAAATAATATTCGTAGATAATATGATCATAAATCCACAATTAATCAGATCTCGACAAACACACCGCAAAAGAAGATTACATCGAATAGATCTCCAAGAACATCAAGGAGAACATTGTATTGAACATCAAAGAGACAGAAGAAGCCATCTAGCTTCTAGCTATGGAGCCGTAGGTCTATGGTAAACTATTCACACATCATTGGAGGGGCAGCAAGGTTGATGTAGGTTCCCTCCGTGATAGAATCCCCCTCCCGTAGTGTACCAAAAAAGTCCTCCAGATGGGATCTCACGGGAACAGAGACCTGCAGTAGTGGAAACGTATTTTCATATGTCATTCTATGGTTTTGGGAATATTTGAGAATATATATGCCAAGGAACGGGGTCAGGGGGTCCACGAGGGGGCCACAAGCCCTAGGGGCGCGCCCCCTGGCTTATCGCTGCCTCGGGGACCTTCGACTTCGACACCAAGTCCTCTGAATGTCTTCTGGTCCAAGAAAGATCATTGCGAAAGTTTTATTCCATTTGGACTCCATTTGATATTCCTTTTCTACAAAGCTCAAAAACAAGAAAAAACGGAAATTGGCACTGGGCACTAGGTTAGTAAGTTAGTCCCAAAAATAATATAAAATTGCATATTCATGCATATAAAACATCCCAAGTTGATAATATAATAGCGTGGAACAATAAAAAAATTATTGATACATTGAAGATGTATCAACGCTAAGCATTATATCTGGCCTAGATACAAATAAGTACAATAAAGAACCAATCATGGAGTGATATACCTTTTGATCGAACTCTTTACCATTGTCGTTGGATCCCAGTTGACCTTTGGTTGGCATTGGTGTCGTATGGCCCTTGGAATCTTTCATTCCAAACTTCTTCAAACAATCTTTGACATACTTCTCTCGAGAGATGCAGATGCCATTGCTTTGTTGACGGATTTTAAAAACCAAGAAATAATTTTAGCTCTCCCATCATGGACATTCACTACTAGGCAAAAGCCTAGTAGTAGTGCGGGTTAAACAGCTAGTGGCACCCGCGCTACTACTACGTATGTTAGTAGTAGCGTGGTTGCCACCCGCGCTACTACTATTAATTTCAAAAAAATCTCAATCTCGTGCATGCTGTCAATTGTAGAAATGGTCCAATCCAGCGATGATAAGGGTCGCCGGAAGTGCGGAAGGGCAGTGGAAGACCAGATCCATTGACGACTGCTGCACAGGGCCTGAATCCATTGCCGAGCAAGGTGGTGGCGTGGGGCTCCTTTTCGTAGCAAAGGCAGCGAGCTCCTGGTCGTCCATGGCGACGACCTACATGGGCAAGGACATAGGAGGGTGAGTCATACTAGAGGAGAGTGAGAAAAGGAAAAAGGAGGGAGAGAGGAAGGAGATCGAGGTAGCAGCGGGGTTGGTCGCCGGTGGTGAGGTGCTTCGGCATGGTGGCATGGAGATGCGGGGAAGACCAGCGAGCTCCAGGACGCCAACGGCCTATATTGGCGCCATGGACGAGGAGGCATGCATGGGTAGGCGGTCCATGTGAGAGCCTAGGATGAGAGAGGGGGGAGAGGAAGGATTTGGGGGAGGAGATGTGGATTTTAGCGATCTTCAAAAACCATATACTTAGTAGTAGCGAGGGGTATAAACCCGCGCTACTACTATCAACTTAGTAGTAGCGCGGGTTTATACCCATCGCTACTACTATGGCATGTCCCGAGGGGCACGGTAGAGACCGCTTAGTAGTAGTGAGGGGTAAAAACCTGCCCTACTACTATCAACTTAGTAGTAGCGATGGGTAAAAACCCGCGCTACTAGTAAGTAGGAGTAACGAGGTGTATAAACCCACGCTACTAGTAAGCGCATGCCTATAATCTTTTCCCTAGTAGTGATTTGGTATTTCTCTTGCATCATGTAGCCAAACACATCATTGTACCGTTACAACATTCGAAGATAATGTCGTCCACATAGATTTGGCATACAAACATTTCTCTGTCATATATCTTTGTGAATAGAGTGGGATCCAAAGAACCAGGTTTGAAGCCTTTGCTTTTCAGAAATTCCTTGAGAGTGTCATACCAAGCTCTTGGTTCTTTTTTGAGGTCATATAGTGCCTTGTTGAGCTTGTATACCATGTCAGGATGCTTGGGGTGTTCGAAACAAGGTGGTTGAGCAACATACACTTCTTCTTCTATTCTTTCATTAAGGAAAGCACTCTTCACATCCATTTGATACAGAAGAATGTTATTGTGATTGGCATAAGCTAGTAGTATGTGAATGGCTTCAAGTCTTGCCACAAGAGCGAAGGTTTCATCGAAGTAAATTCCCTCTACTTGTGTGTAACCTTGAGCAACGAGGTGAGATTTGTTTCTGACCTTGACCATTCTAATCTTACTTGTTGTGGTAGATCTATTTGCTGCCAATAATATAGTGCTTTCGAGGATCAGGGCATTTGACAAGTTCCCAGAAATTATTGAGTTCAAACTGTTGAAGCTATTCTTGCATAGCTTGAACCCATTGATGTTCCTTAAAAGCTTCATCAACTTTGTTGGGTTCAGTTATTGAAATGAAAGCAAAGTGTCCATAGAAGTTGGCTAGCTATGAAGACCTTGATCGAGTAAGTGGACCAGGTGCGTTGATGCTATCAACGATCTTCTGAATTGGAACTTCATTTAACACACGAGGATGAACTAGACAAAAATTTTGCTATTGAATATTGTCTTCAGCCTTAGCGGTGTCTTCAGGTTCAGCATTGGCTTCGGACTGAGGTTGAGCTAGGATCACAACTTCACCGTCTTTGTGTATTTCATTAGGTACAATTTCTCTAGTACCCATCAAACTGATAGCTTCACCAGGTGAAGGTTCATCTCTCATAGGAGGCAAGTGCTCTCTTTGTAAGCCATTAGTTTCATCGAACCACACATCCACAGTTTCAACCACTTTATTAAGAAAGAGGATGAAGACTCTATAGGTGTGTGAATCCTTTCCATAACCAAGTATGAAACCTTCATGTGCTTTTGGTACAAATTTAGACGTGTGATGTGGATCTTTGACCTAGCACTTTGCACCGAAAACTTTGAAATAACTTACATTTGGCTTCTTACTAGTTAGTAGCTCGTAAGAGGCTTTTTCAAGAATCTGGGAAGATAAACTCTTTTGATGATATGGCAGGCTGTACCAATGGCTTTAGGCCACCACTTTTGTGGTGTGTTGTATTCGTCAAGCATTTTACGTGCCATCTCAATGAGAGTCATGTTCTTGTGCTCCACAATGCCATTATGCTACCGTGTGTAGGGAGCTGAGAACTCGTGCGTGATGCCAAGCATGTCAAGATATGTGTCAAGTCCAGCGTTCTTGAATTCAGTCCCAATATCACTTATGATATGCTTGTTTTGACGCCATAGTTCATCATAGCACGGTTAGCAAAGTTCATGAAGACATCCTGCACTTCAGTCTTATACATGATTGTATGCACCCAAGTTTATCGAGAGTAATCGTCAAGAATTACGAAGCCATATAAGCATGTAGTGGTAGTGAGAGTACAGTAGAGAGTGGTGCCAAATAAGTCCATGTGTAGCAACTCGAAGGGACGTGATGTCGTCATAATTTTCTTCGAGGGATGCTTGGCCCTTGTGATCTTTCCGTCTTCACAAGCACCATAGAGATAATCCTTCTTGAACTTGATGCCCTCGATGCCAATGATGCGTTTCTTCTTCACCAGGGTGTGCAAGTTCGTCATGCTCGCATGTCCTAGCCTTCGATGCCAGAGCCAGCACTCTAAAGCTTTTGCTAGAAGACATACGGATATTTGAAGTCCTGTAGATAAATATACCATGTAAAAATCATCTCTTTGATATCCTTCGAAGACTTGTGACCTATCCTTGGCCATTAGCACAACACAATGATATTTTCCAAAGAGCACAATCGTATCAAGATCACAAAGCATTAAGACTGACATTAAGTCGTATCCAAGGGATTCAACAAGCATGACATTATCCATGTGCCGATCCTTTGAGATAGCAACTCTACCTAGACCCAATACCTTGCTTTTACCAGTGTGAGCATATGTGACGTAGCTCTTAGAAGATGGTTGAAGAGCAGTATCCATGAGAAGACTTCGATCACCAGTCATGTGGTTAGTGCAACCACTGTCCATGATCCATTCAGTAGCTTTCAGAGTTGTTTCCTACATTGCAGCTAGCGGGATAGTCTTCACAGAGAGAAGTTTGAAGCATGAACATTTAACGAACTAGACTATTATGAAATGTAAGTCCTTTAGAGGGTAGGATAGGATGTTCATCAAGAAATCCATGGACGAAATAAATGTAAGACCATTTGGACATTTTATATTGCGTCCAACAAGATTGTTCAGGACCCCAGCAATGTCTTCAGAAGTCAATGTTTTCCGGCTGGAGACCCGACCCTGCAAGAGAAGTTAATTCTTCTTAACCACCCACATTTTAAGGGGTGGCTTAGAAGCAACGAGTCTAAGTGCAGCATCTGAGAACTTTGGCTTTGGAGCCCTAGCAAATAATTTTGCAGGAGGTGAATAGAATTCATAAGAATATGCTGAAAAGTTCTTCGATTTGTGACCATAGTGATTCGAAGACACATGCTCATATTCATGAGTCTGACGAATGTTTCCCTGCAAAACATTGGCGTTAGGGTGACTAGAAGGGGTCATCTTCCTATATGAAGCCTTTCGGCCGTGTAAATCCTTTGGTCCGGGGTTTGTTTTCTTCCCTGGTGGTGTCATCAGGACATTCACATGAAGCTTCTCAAGACAACTTTTAGGCACCCAAATTTTCTTCATGGGTGGCCCATTCTTGTAGTTAGTACCAATAAACTTGGCAAACAATTCACCTTTCTAGTTTTTGAACAATTTGTAATTGGAGTCAAATGACTCATCAATGATGATAGGTTTGTCACAAGTAAAACAAGATAAGGTAGAGGGATCTACTGGAGGTTCCTTAGCAGCAACCCATGTGGTTTTTGCATATTGCTCAGGAGTCCAATAAGAGCCGTCAACATTCATTTTTTCCTCTTTTTTTTGACTATAAACAGTAGGGTAAACCCCACTGCAACTTTTATTAAATAATAAAAAAAATAAGAAGAGTATTCTGATAGGCTTGAGATAAGCCCCGAAACAAAACAAAGAAAGAAAGAAATAAAGAGAAAACTAAGAAAAAATATGAAAAATAACTAAAGAAGGGCTAGAAAATACTAACTAAGAAATACTAAGAAAACAAAGAAGCAACTACTAACACAGAACAAAAGAAATTACAACAGAGCTTCCAGCCAAACAGAGAACTACCTTTCATGCTTCTGCTTCATCCTATATTTGAGTAGCTTGAGTTCCTCCAGGAAGAAGAATTTCTAGCCTTGGAATGAAGGTGCTATATTCTCAAAGATCTTATTATTTCTGGTGATCCAAATGGCACATGACCCTTGGATTATGATATCCATATAGAAAGGGTAATTGAGCTTATCATTCAGATCCTGAAATGCTTCTAACACTGATAAGTTGTGTGTTCTTGTTGGACAAATAAAATCCCAGCACTGCTTTGCAAAGGGGCATCCCCAAAAGAGATGATGTAGTGTTTCTTCCTGTCGACACTCACTCACTGCACAATTGTATACTTCTAGCTCAAAGCTCTTTCGTCTAAGCAAGTTCCTTGTGTTAACTCTATCATGTAACAACATCCCGAAAAAACCTTATGTTTGGGCTGCCATGAGCTTTTCCAAATCCAATTGAAGTGAGTGGGATTTGTTTGTGTCGAGTCATTACATTGTATGCTTTAATGGAGGAATAGAATTCATTTCCCCAAATGTAGCTCCATGTGTCCATTGAGTCCAAGTATTCTGATTGTCTCAACGATATGCTTATGTCCTCCATTTCTAAGAATTCCTTAGATTCTTATGTTGTTAGAGGTAAATAGAACAAATCTTGAAGATATTCAGTGTTAATCACTTGCTGGACTTTTAATTGTGGATTTTTGACAAATGAATGCAAGTGATGGAATTTGTGTTTGAGGACAAATTGATGCCACAGATCATCCCAGAAGAATGCACTTTTACCATCTCCCACAGTACATCTGGCAATTGCTTTAAACTGATCAATGAGTGCCAGGTTTGATTTCCACCAGAAGGAGCCTACCATATGATCTCCTGGAAGTTGCCCACTACTGTAATAAGTCTCCCAAATTAAATTGACCCAAGGTATATCATGTCTATTGAAGACCTTGTGCATGTTTTTCATAAGAAGTGCTTTGTTCTGCGTTTAAATGTCCATCCCAATCCTCCTTGAATTTTGGGTCTACAGATTGTGTGCCAAGCCACCAGTGCTAGTCTATGATCCTCCATTTCAGGGCTTCTCCATAAACAATGCCTTAAATACTTTATTATCTATTTCTTAATGGTGACAGGTATGTCCAAATAGCACATGAAGAAGACTGATAGTGATGCGAACACTAATTTAACCAGTAACAACCTTCCAGCCTGAGTCATGAGAGTAGATATACTAGCTAACCGATTAGCAATCCTGTTGACAAGAGGAAGACATTGTTCCACAGTTGGTTTGTATATTCCTAAGGGAAGTCCCAGATAAGTAAAAGGGAAATGTCCCGTGGCACATTGCAATGTGTTTGTAAAAAGATCTACTCTATCTTCTGCAATGTTAACAGGAACCATGATTGATTTTCCATAATTGTCCTGCAGTCCAGTTGCCGATGCAAAAGTATTTAAGATTGCTTTGAGGCTTATTAATTGTCTAGCATTTGCTTGCATGATAACCAGAGTGTCATCTGCATATTGTACTATTGGGAGATCAGGGCAGGAGTTTACTTGTAGTGGTGGGGTGATAAGATTATTCTCATGGCTTTGTTGAGTACAGATTGTAGCAAATCAGCAACCAACACAAATATTAATGGACAGTAAGGATCTTCCTTCCTCACTCCTCTTCTAATATAAATTTTCGACGAGGCACTCCATTTAACATCATGGCTGATGATGCAGATGAAACGATTAGTTGCATCCAGGAAGTCCATTTTTCTCCAAAGCCCTTTTCTCTAAAAATATCAATGATTGCTTGATGTTCAATAGTGTCAAAAACTTTTTCAAAATCTAGTTTAATTACTAACATCTCTTCCTTTGACTTGTGAAATTGGTGAATATAATCATATGCCCATCCTAGACAGTCTTGAATTACTCTGTTTTTGAGGAAGCCATATTGGTTAATGTGCACCATTTTTAGGATAACTCTATGCAGTCTATTTTCCAATAGTTTTGTAATAATTTTAAGCACTCCATTGAGCAAATAAATTGGCCTGAAGTCATTTGGGGACATTGGAACTTCTTTTTTTGGGACCAGAGTAATGAATGATGTGTTGATGCTTTCAAGATTTACATTGCCATCATGGAAAGACGTGATAAGTTCAACAACATCCACTTTAATAATATCGTAGCAAGCTTTGATGAACTCATTATTAAAACCATCATGGCCTAGAGATTTATCCATAGGGAGATTTTTTACCACATCATCAATTTCATCCAGTGTAAATGGTTTTTCCAAGTATTGGAAGACTTGAGGGTCCAATGTGTGTTCATACAAGTCCTTTAACTCAGAGTGCATTGTATGCCCATTGGATTGTCCCAATATTTTTCGAATGCCTCCCAAAGAATGGCATATTTACCTTCGTGATGTGTAACTTCCACTTGATCTCCATTCATAAGCATTGCAATTTTGTTATGCCTGTGATTAATGGAAGCCTTGGTATGAAAGAATTTAGTGTTTTCATCCCCAAATTTAACTCCTTTAATTTTACCTCTTTGCTTCCAGTAGATTTTCCGATTGTTGAGTACTATCAGCAGAAACTCCTTTAGCAAGATTCTACGATTGCCTTCAAACATAGTTAGATCCGTGTATTCCTCAATAAAATCCATAGGAAGATGCAAGCATTTAAATCCTCAATCTTCTTTTTAAGACACGACAAGCTTTTAGGCCACAATATTATAGCTCTTCTCAAGATTGTGAACAGGGCATTGATCTTTTTTGCAGAATCAGTGTAACCCACAGTATGTTCCAGGCTATCTGGAGCACTTGTTTGAAAGAGTTATGTTTTAACCAGTAATTTTCAAATCTGAACACCTTGGATTTGGGAATATTTGTGCCAATTTTGATCACACGTGGAAGATGGTCAAAAATTGGCTTTGCTAAAGGAAGAGCAGTGGAGTCTGGGTAACTTGTCATCCAAGCTGTAGAAGGAAAGAACCAATCTAGCTTCCCAAGGAGAGGGTTGTCCTGCATGTTGCTCCAACTAAATTGTCTACCTTTTAGTGGAAGTTCAGTCAGCCCAAGATTACTTATAACTTCATTAAACAAAAGCATATCACTAACATCTCCTCCAGGTCTATTCCTATCCTTAGGTGTTATGATGAAGTTAAAGTCTCCCATGATTATCCAGTCCACTTCATTAGGCATTTGAATATTGCTAAACCATTCTATAAATTCAATCTTATCCTCATGATTGCAAGGCCCATAAATGTTTGTGAGAATCCAATTTTTGGAAGAAGTGTTGCAAGTGAATTGTAAGGATAATGAGAATTTGTTCTGAAAGATCATTTCACTTGTGAACAATGCTCCATTGCAAGCAGTGAGAATTCCTCCAGAGGCCCCAATGGATGATAGATATTCAAATTTATTAAATCTTTAGGACAAAATTTGTGAATATAGGCAAGATCAAAATTCCCTCTCTTTGTTTCCTGAATGCACACAATCCGAGAAGCACTTTCTTCAACTTTTTCCCTAATAGCCAGCCACTTATCTGGAGCATTAATACCTCTTACATTCTAGTTGAGTATTTTCCAAGACCTATTGTTATTCATTGAAAACTCATTGTTGTTTTATTTGATGTACCAAGTACCATCCCTTGGTATGTGTCCCAAGCTGTGGATTCTATGAAGAATTATAATCTACATTTCTCATGGTGATAAGGAGAGCTAACAACTAGCAAGAAACCGCAAAGGCTAACCATTTCAACAGCATCATAATACATAGGAATATAACTTTCTCGAGATCAAATAGAGAATTATCATCACTATCATAGAGATACCAAATCCAGGAGTCATACATGATGAGCAAAGTAGGAACATACAAAAGGTGCCTCCCTCGGCCATAATCTATAATCTTACATAGTCTGAAATAAAAAAACCCAGCATACATATAGCAAGCACCATCTAGACTAGAGCAATGTAACATTCAGCTGCTATCACTGTAGCTATGAAGCAAGCCCATCATTAAACTATCTTAGGTTGAGTTGCAGTTCTTGTGGCCTTGGACACCTTGGCCACATCCTCATGTCCCTTCTTCTTGGGCCTCTTGGGCAGCTTCTCCTTAAGTTCATCGTCAGCTACCTTACAGAAAGATTTATTTAGGTTTTTGACCACTTTATTTTGAATAACTGGTGGTATAGCATTACAAGGTAGGCAAGATTTAGTACCATAAGATTTTCTTCTATAACCATTATTATCTCTCTTAATCCTGTCACTTCTTCTTACCCTAGTTTCTACCAAAGGCTCTTTTTCTCTCCTTTTCTTGGAGATTGCTTCTCCCGGTGGCAGCAGTATTACTTTGTTAGGAGAAACTTACCTTAAGGGGCTACCAGGACCATTTGAAGAGTGTGCATCTGGGCTCATTATTTCATTTTATTTGCCCAAACCTTGCATGATCTCCTTACAAGTGGGAGGCTGAGAGGTAGAATGTCCATCAGGTATATGAAAGAGAATAGTTTCTTCACAATCACAGTTTGCAGTCACCTTTTTCCACAAATCAGATTTCAGTAAATGCATTGTCCACCCAAAATTATCAGGAGTCAACATCAGATGAATTATGAAATTAAACCAACTTACCACAATTTCAATTTTGAAAGTGTTGGCAGCTCCCTGAGTTGCTGGGGTAAAATGTTGTATCCACAAATCCAGTCCCTCTTCAAAAATTAAATGAGAGCCATCAATAAGTTCCAAAGCAGGAGATTCAGCAACGGTATGAAAATCAAACATGTGAGGAGAACCTGGTATAGAGTCAGGTCCATCAGTACCTTTCTTGTTGAAGTCAGAAGATGTTCCCACTTCAGGAATTGGGACATCCTCTTTTCCCTTATCTGTTGAGCTTATAGCCTAAGGTTGTGCTATATTTACTTCTTTAGTAGCAGTCACTTGAAAAATTTATGTATCTTTATTTGGTACTGAACTTTTATTGATGGTAGCATTTTCAATGTCATCATCCTTGTCAGTGGTCATCACTTGAGTTATAGGGCCACCAGCAAAAGTGTCTCCCCCTTCCTTGGGTAAAACTGTCATAATTGTATCTTGTTGGTTGTTGTTTTGTTCTGAACCAACAACTATCACTACAACAAGAAACTACCCAACCTCATTCTGATGTTGTAACATCTCCACATTGTTAGCTACCAAGTGAAGATCTTCCTCCTCTACCTCAGCATGATAGGCCATAGCAATGTTGAGGAGCCCCAGGCCCAGAGGTTGTATTGGAACTCCCTGATTCACCTCTTCACTAGCAGAGTGAGTAATGGAAGAAAATGCCATCAGACAGAGATACAGTTGTAGTAATGCTACTGTTGGGAGCTCCATCATCTTGTAATATTGGAATTTCAGCTTGTTGTTGCTCTAGTTCAATTTGGATGGGTTGAGGGAATGCCCAGTGTTGCTCTTGCTCCTCTTGTTCTTCCCAAGCATCCTAGTCCACATTTTGTGCCTGTATATTATGCACTAGCAAAGGCTAAAACCCTGGGAAGTCATTTGCATGCTGAGGACCAGGGTGTGGGCCTACAACATCTGGTGGAATAGAGTCCTCATCAGCAGGCCCACCACCCAGCATCTCTTCCAACAGAACCTCAACTGAATTGGTCCAGGATTCTTCTTCAAAGCTTTCCCCCTCAGTACACCTGATGCTTTTTCGAATGTCAATGAGCTCTGTCACTCTAGCCTTAACCAATATCTTTCCTCTCAAAGCATCTTCTCTCTCCCAGCTGATAATTCAACCCGATTTGGAAATGGCCGCAACAATGTCTTTAGTATTGCAGTAATCAAACGGAACACCTACGAACAATAACCAGCACGTCCTATTGAAATGGACCCAGCGCCAGATTCTGCCCTTGTTGTGCTCGGTAAAAGAAATGAAGACATCTCCAAAAGGATGTGGGCTCTGCCTTATGAGCCTATCTCGATCATGGACGTGCATGAACTGGACGTATGCCTCACCAAAAGGACACGGCTGGATTTGTCTAAACACTACTTGCTGAACTTCTTTCAGAAACTCCTCAAGAACCTCTCAGACAATGGGGAAAATATACCTCGTTAGGATGCGGGTGAATGGAGGTAATCAGCCAATCTTTGTGTCCTCTTGGGTGATGAGGCAGGATTGCTCTGGAAACCCCAGTTCTCCCTTCGATTTCTTGTATTTGGAACCCATGCAGAATGAAGGGGAGCGGGTCGATGAGGATGTTGGCCATCGGAGTAGTATCTGGCAAGGGAGAGACCACTACCCTCACCGGCGACGATGACTGTGTTAGCGACCTTGTTGAGGCAGGATCAGAGGTGGAAGCAGAGTTGGCAAGCGAAGAGGAATGCGAGGAGGCAAGCGATTGTCTTGGCTTGAAGTTCAGAAAAAGATCCTTGACCAGCTCCATAAATGACGACGCCTGCCTAATCCGGGGAGCAGGCCCATCACATTGAAACCAGGCTTGAACCTCTCCATCGGACCAAGCCCGTTCTGGTGGGCTAGGGAAGGAGCTAAATCGCATAAAAGGCCAGAGCCCAAGGTGTTGGGCGGTTACGAGCAAAGTGACCATTGGTTCCACATGCATGGTATACTACGTACATAGCCACATGCATATGTTGAGCAACTTGCAGCACAGTTTGTGGCCTAGTGATTTCAGAATTAAACTGTGATGAATTGTAGAAAATTCCTTGATTGTTGGCCTCGTGAATAGGGCCCGATAACTGCTCGAAGACTGATCTGCCATATCTGACCATCATGTTATAGCTCCGACGTTCACCGGAGTGAGGAACCACATCCCTACCGTTTTTACCCATGAGAGTCCATTCCTTATCAAGTTCATTACAATAAACAACTTCTTCTCTACGCCAATTAGGACTGTCGAAATTCCAAAGACTGAATAACATCTCAAACTCCTTTTCAACAATTCTACCTGCATTATAGATCTCAAAACCAACTGACTTTGAGGCTACAAAAAATTTGTATGATCTGTCTCTTAAGAAACGTACTCGAAAACCTTGGGCATAACCACCAAACATTGGAAGGAGAGAAACACTAACCATGTGTGCAACAAGTTTGAAAGATTCTCTACTGAAAGATACCACCAAAGTGAATTCCTTTTGATGAAAGCCCGGAGAGAAACCATCGGGTGTCCAAACTTGGACCGCATATCCACTTGAAATTGCTTGCCATGATAAAAGTTTAGAGCAAAGGGGGGCATCTTGTTGGGAAGGGTGGCTACCCATGCCAGAGTGTCCACTGGTAGGTAGGTTGGGGTGGCCGCCGGGGCCGGAGTGGCCACCGGCACTAGGAGGAGGAGGGGCTAGAATACCGCGGGTTGCAAAAATTAGGTTGGGTGATTATCTTTTACCATTATACAAGAGTCAAGATTCATGTTCCTCTCGAACCTAAAATGGTAACCAATCCTCTTCTGAGGAAACCACTACTATTGTTGATAAGAATGCTAGGTTGAAGACACTGCTTGAAATAGGCATGTCCAAAACCCTCAAACGGCATCAAATGCTTTGTGATGTCCTCAAGAAGCAGATCTTGAACCAAAACCCTGGGAAAGAGGGTGTTGGGTTCATGTTCTAGAACCCAACACCCTCTTTCCTAGGGTTTCGGTTCAAGATCTAATTCTTGAGGACATCGCAAAGCGTTTGATGCCCTTTAAGGGTTTTGTACATGCCTGTTTCAATCAATGTCTCCAACCTTGCATTCATATCAGCAATAGTAGTGGTTTCCTCAGAAGCGGGGTTAGTTACCACATCAGCAGTTGAAGACATAACAGACTCAGAAGCATTTGAACATTCAGCAGTAGAGGTAGCATTGCCACGCTCAAGACATTTTAACCAAGGTGGCATAAATTCTTCCTAAGCAAAATTGATCTGTTGAGCAAATAATGAATCATTTTACTTCTGAAGATCATCATGAGACGCTCTCAATTTTTCTAGATCCCGCTTCCTTTGAAGATAATCATAGGAAAGCTTCTCATGATCAGCTGAGAGGGCTTCTTGATGACTTTCGAGCTCTTTGTACTTAACGTGAAGATTTTTTATATCTTCAATTAAGGATGAGTTCGATCCATTTCCTCGTCCAACAGGTCATCGCTTTTGTCTATCAACTTTTGAATCTTTTCCATAGCAGTTTGTTGTTTAGTAGCAATTTTAAGTGTTTTATAACTGGGTTTGGATTCACACTAAGAGTCATCTTCACTAGAGGTTTGGAAGTAGGCATCACGTGAGTTTACCTTGGCACCTCTAGCCATGAAGCAGTAGGTGGGAGCAGAGTCGTCTTCATCATTGGCAGCAGCATTGGCGACTTGATCATTGTCTTCATTATTGAAGATGGACTTAGTCATGAACGCCGAAGCTAAAGCCAGACTCGCAACACCATAATCATATTCCTGCACTTACTCCTTTGCCTCCTCAGAATCAGACTCCTCTTCAATCCATTTCCTTGCCAAAAAAAGGATGTGCCTTGCCAGAACAACCTTTCTTGTGGCATGAAGACTTTGAAGAAGACCTTGAAGATTTCTTCTTCTTCTCATCAGAATCATAATCCTTAATTTTTCTTCTTCTTCTTGGATTCCTTTTCCCACTGAGGACATTCAAATATGTAATGGCCTGGTTTCTTGCACTTGTGATAGGTTGTCTTATTGTAATCATGAGAGGAAGCTTCAGTGTTTTTGGAACTTGATCTTGAACACTTTCCGAAGCGATTCTTCTTGGAGAAATTTTGAAACTTTCTCACAAGCATTGTGATCTCTCTGCCTATGTCTTCAAGATCATCAAAACAGCAGTCAGAGTCTTCAGATGAGGAAACATCCTTTGCCTTCAAAGCACGGGATCGACCATAGTTGGTACCATTGATATCTCTCATCTCGCATAGCTGCAATTCATGTGTGTTGAGCCTCTCAAGTATGTCAGATGGATAGAGGTCTTTGAAGTCAGGACGTTCTTCGATCATCAGTGATAGGGTGTAAAATGAGCTGTCAGGTGATCTCAATAGCTTCTTCACCACTTCATGCTTGATGATCTCAGTGGTGCCAAGAGCACGAAGCTCATTAGTTTTATCAGTAAGACGGTCGAAAGTGAGATGGACATTCTCTTTGTCATTTCTCTTGAAGCGTTTGAAGAGATTTCGAAGCACACCAATCCTTGAGTCTCTCTAAGTTGAGACGCCTTCATTCACTTTGGACAACCAGTCCTAGACTAGCTTCTTGGATTCCAGAGCACTCACACGGCCACACTGACCCTTGGTCAAATGACCACAAATGATGTTCTTGGCAGTTGAGTCTAGTTGTGCGAATCTCTTAACATCAGTTGCGGTGACACCTTGACCGACTTCACGAACACCAGTCTTGACGACGAACCAGAGGTCGTTGTCAATTGCTTCAAGATGCATGCGCATCTTATTCTTCAAGTAGGTGTAATCAGTGCCATCGAAGACAAGGCACGCAGCAAAAATCTTGATTATCCGACATAGCTAAAACTCTAGGTGGTTAAACAAAATCACATAGAACAAGGGAGCACCTTGCTCTGATACCAATTGAAAGTGCTAGTGATCGACTAGAGGGGGGTGAATAGGCGATTTTGATGAAAGTCTTCAAAACATGGAATTTCTTTGAAGACAGACAAGAAAACATAACCTATACGATATGCAGCGGAAGATAAACTAAACAAGCATGCTCATAGTCAAGAAAGCATGATGCATTAAGCACAGAGACATGTAGCAGCTAGGTAGTGTAGATCGTAACAGAAGATAGAGTGAAGCCAATTATCAAACAGAAAGTATGTCTTCACACAGTGAAGATAAATGGACCGGGCATGCCATGGCTTCAAGAAGCTAAACAATAGGTAAAGGGGTGAAGAGATAGAACCAGTTGCTTGACGAAGACAGGAATTTGTTAGACCAGTTCCAGTTGCTGTGACAACTGTATGCCTGGTTAGGGAGGCTGAGATTGAACTTAGAAGACCACGTCTTCACCTTATTCCCCTTGAGCTAAGGTCACTTAGACCTTGCCTAGTCACTCTGGTAAGTCTTCAAGGTAGACTTCCAAACCTTCATAGACTTCGTTCGTCGGCGATCCACAATGACTCTTGGATCCTTAGAATGCGACGCCTAACTGACTAGAAGATACACAATCTTCAATTGTAATAAGTCTTCAGATCACGCAGACAAAAAGACTTCAGTGATGCCAAACACTCTTCGGGCTCTGGGTGCTTTGGGTTTTGTCCTCTCAAAGGATTCAGAGGTGGGTTGCTCTCAGACAAACAAAAGCTGTGTCTTAACTCTAATCAGCCATCGATTTATGGTGGAGGGGGTGGGCTATTTATAGCCAGGAGGCAACCCGACATGATTTGGTCGAAATGACCCTTAGTCATTGGGGAGCCGACACATGTCCAACAGCCAGATTTCAAAAAAATGCGGCAGCTTCACTTGGGCTACAAGTAAAGATGACTTGTCCAACTCAGGACAATATTTTCTCTCATTGTCTTTACTCGAAGACATAGGAAATGGGTTGAGCTTCACATCAGTTTTCTGACTTTGTTCACTTGGACCCCACTTGATAGTTCGGTGGTTCCTATGAGTCGAGAAAGAAGAAAGTGAAACTAGAAAAAAATATGTCTTCGCGCTCCATTGACTTCAAATGAATGTCTTCACATGTCATTATCTTTTACATAAATGCCTTCATGAACCACCATAGTCTTCAATGTCTTCATATATTTTTAGGGGTCATCTTCGACGTGTAAACCGAATTAAAAGGGACATCTACCTATGTTCTCCTATGAATCTCACAAACACATTAGTCCCTCTACCATGTTTGTTGTCCATACTCCAAAACCAACTAAGGGTGGCACTAGATACACTTACAATATGAATGCAAATATATCTGATCATAAACTCACAATTCATTGGATCCCAACAAACACACCACAAAAGAGTTACATCAAATAGATCTCCAAAGAGAACATTGTATTGAAGATCAAAAAGAGAGAAGAAGCCATCTAGCTACTGCCTACGGACCCGTAGGTCTGTGGTAAACTACTCACGCATCATTTGAGAGGCACCAATGGAGATGATGAACTCCTCCGTGATCATGTTCCTCTCTGGCGGAGTGCCGGAATAGGGCTCTAGATTGGATCTTGTGGTTATGGAACTTGCGCCGGCTAAAACAAATTTTCTCCGACTCCTCTATGGTTTATGGAATATTTGAGTTTTTCTAGAGCCGAGATGCGGTGGAGAGGATCACCGTGGGCCCCACTACCCACCAGGGTGCGCCAGGGGGCTGGGGCCGGCCCGGTGCCTCGTGGGCCCCATGGGCCTTCTGTCATGGACTTTTTGACTCTCTAGATGTCTTCTGGTCCAAAAAATTCTCAAAAAGTTTCATTCATTTGGATTTCGTTTGATATTGATATTCTAGAAAGTAAAAAACAAGTAGAAAACAACAACTGCACTGGGCACTATGTCAATAGGTTAGTACAAAAAATGATATAAAGTTGCTAGAAAATAATGGCAAAATATCCAAGAATGATAATATAAGAGCATGGAACAATCAAAAATTATAAATACATTGGAGATGTATCAGTATCCCCAAGCTTAATTCCTACTCGTCCTCAAGTAGATAAATGAAAAAATAGACTTTTTGATGTGGAATGCTGCCTAATAGGTTTATCATATTCTTTTGTTTGTAGCATGGACATATGGAGTTTTAGATGATTCAAAGCAATAGTCTATAATTTGACATGAAGACTTTAATAATCAACCATATCAACAAGCAAGTATGTCTTTCAAAATATGAACGCTAAAGAAAGTTATCCCTAGCCCATTATGCTCAATCATTGATCCATCCATGCAACACATCCAAATATTACCTACATCCAATGCTCAAGTGTGATAATAGTGTTCTATAGTTGGTGCTTTATATGAGAAGATGGAGACTCAACAAAAATGAAAATTGCATAAAAGTAAATAGATCACTACAAAAAAATGACACATCCGTGACATTTTGGTCCGAACGAAACTTTTTTCTGTCATACTTATGACACTTCTATGACAATAATTGTGACAAAACATAGTATCATCATAGATGTGGTGGGGTCCTACTTCTATGACAAAAATCATGACAGAAAATGGGCTTTTCGTCCTGGGCGGGCCGGAGACGCAGCTGCATGACATTCTTTGGGCCGTCCATGACGGAAAAAACCGTGGTACATGCGAGGGCGAGGAAAATATCGGGGTGTTCACGGTTACGGCGGGTGGTCGGGGTCGAGCGATGCGCGTTTCTCTCGTACACGCACGCGCGTGGGTGCAAGGCAATGGGCTCTAACTGAACCCGAGCGAGGCGTTGGGCTCTAACTAAACCCGAGCGATTGCACTGCGGGCTACGCGTTACTGAACCCGAGCGATCGCTCGATGGCTGTTAACTAAACCCGATCGAGCGATTCCTTCGCTACTGCTGCTAACTGAAGCCGATCGATACTACCTCTACATGAACAGTGAGCATTGCTGGGGGGTTTGGATGAACAGTTCCCGGTGGATGTGGCTGAACAGTACCCCGTGGTGTTGCCTCTGCATGAACATGACCCAGTTCAATCGAGCCGGTTGGGGTTGGATGAACAGGACCCCGTGGAGGGCTGCATGAACAGGACCACCCCGTGGAGGGCTGGATGAATAGTAGACGGTGGAGGGCTGGATGAACAGTAGCCCGTGAAGGGGTGGTTGAACAGGAGCCCGTGGAGAGGGCTGGCTGAACAGTAGCCGGCGGAGTAGCGCGCGGTGGAGGCTGAACAGTTGCAGGTGGAGGCTGGAGGAGGTCGACGGTGGATGAAAAGTAGCCCGTGGAGGCTAGAGGGGGTCGACGGTGGTGATGAACAGTATCCCGTGGAGTCCCATTTTGCGGTACGCCACACCCCTTCTGATGAACAGGATCCCCGTTTCGACCGTAGCGCTCCAACACAAGTCCGTTTCCTCCGTTTTGCGGTATGCCACACCCCTCCCGATGAACAGGACCCCCATTTCGACCGTAGCGCTCCAACACAAGTATGTTTCCTCCGTTTTGCGGTACGCCAGACCCCTCCCGATGAAAAGGATCCCGTTTCGAACGTGGCCGGTCGAACACAAGGCCGTTTCCGTCGCTCTGCGGTACGCCAGGCCTCGTTTCCATCGGCTATTCCGT
>LR738712.1:459633874-459650803 GCA_902687465.1 Secale cereale
CCCCCCCCCCCCCCCGATGAACACGCCGACGCATTCCGTTCTGACCCAGCTGGTTGGCCCTCCATGAACACGACGACGACGCTGTTTCTCCGTTCCGACCTAGCCATGTATACGAGCCCTGGTCGTACGTATGCGCGAGTAGGCGTTCGAGTACCTGCCCGTATGTACGTACGTTGCTGTATTTTCTTTCTTGCACACTTGCCGCTATACGTATGTGTACATGCTACATGCGCGCCTCTACTACGACACGTGCGCACCTCTACATCGACCAGTATGTACGTACACGGTCGCGACCAGAATGACAACGCTACATACGCTTCGACCAGGTGGGTCCCGACTATCAGGCACTTCCTTGCATGCGAAGATGTAGTTGGTGGGTTCCAGCAGTGAGGGAGGCGAATCGGTTTTTTTGCCCGGATGCACTTCCTTATGTGCGAACATGTAGCTGGTGGGTCCTAGCAGTCAGTGGGGTGAATCATTTTTTGTTTTCCCGGACGCACTTCCTTGCGTGCGAAGATGTAGCTGGTGGGTCCCAGCAGTCAGGGGGAAACGTTTTTTTGCGAAATACGATGGCCCGTCCGATGTGTCCCCGATGTTAGGTGGAGGAATAATTATTTTGCGCGTAATAAGGAGGCACTTCCTTGCTGCGGCCGTGGACCCAGCTGTCAGCCTCTCCACATACAGTACTCCTACGATGGATGTCGTTCCTTGACCACGTTGACCACGCTGCACCGAGAGCACCAGGGCGGTGAACGACGGCGAGGCCTATGAAGGGGATGACGCGAAGTCGGGGAAGACGCAACAGTGGAAGCCCGCGCGGCGAGGAGTACGAGGGTTCACTGGTTCGGCTGCGGTGTGAGGCTGCCGTCGCAGCAGAATAACATGGGGCGTGGGTGAGTAGAGGGATGGCCTGGCTAGCGGTGGAAGTAGTAGGGGGCGGTGAGGCGTCCGCGGCAGCACAGCCGGCCACGGGAGGCAGGAGCACGAGGCACGACCGGTGCTGGTTTGGTCCGCTGGAGCAAGAAGACCAGAGGTTGAAGAAGCACTATGGCCGTTTGATGGTCATCGTACGGTCACTAGAGCTAGAATCGTGCATATTGACTAAGTTGACAATGCTCTCCGTCCCCGTCAACTTAGTAGGCCCACAAGTCAGCCTGCCACTATACTCGATCCCAGCTAGAAGGGGGAGTATTCATTTTTTGTGTGCGTAATAAGGAGGCACTTCCTTGCGTGCGAAGGTATAGCTGGTGGGTCCAAGCTGTCAGCGGCGATAACGTTTTTTTCAAGAAATAAAGAGGCCCTTTTGGTGGGTCCCAGATGTCAGGTGGAGGAATCATTATTTTGCGCGTAATAAGGAAGCATTTCCTTGCGTGCGGCCGTAGACCCAGCTGTCAGCCTCTCCACGTACAGTCCACTTCAGATGCATGTCGGTCGTTGACCACGTTCACCAGGCCATGCCGAGAGCACCAGGGCGGTGGACGACGACGAGGCCTAGGAAGGGAACAACACGGAGCCTGGGAAGACACGGCCGTTGTTTCCCACGCGGAGGG
The DNA here is from genome assembly GCA_902687465.1 of Secale cereale. NCBI lineage: Eukaryota > Viridiplantae > Streptophyta > Magnoliopsida > Poales > Poaceae > Secale > Secale cereale. The sequence continues at coordinate 459,635,425 of LR738712.1, forward strand.
GAGTACGACTGTTCGAGGGTTTACTGGTTCGTTTGCCGTCGCCGGAGAATAACATCATGTGTGGGTGCGTAGAGGGATGGCTTGGCCAGCGATGGGAGTACGGTGTGGCGGTGAGGCCTGCGCGGCAGCACAGCCGACCGCGGGGAGGAGGGGGCAGGCAGTCTCGCCGGCACTTGTTTGAGTGGCTGGAGCAGGAAGAGCAGAGATTGAAGAAGCACGACGGTCGTTGGATGGAAATGCAACAGTCACTGCTTGTGCGTCAACCTTTTTTTAGGAAAGCCTCAAATATGTGGAAAACAACATACAACCCATCAGCAATTACTTCTAATGATTTACAGCCCATTTGCTAATTCTTAAGGTTTTTTGAGCCCATATTCTTTTTGTTAGCATTACAGCCCATATTGTGGCCACTGTTAAAAAATGGGAAAATTTTGTTTTTGCCTCTCTAGATTTTGCCAATTTTCCTTATGCCACTCTAGATTTTGACATTTCACTTTTGCCACTATTAGTTTTTGACAATTATCACAATTGACATTTTGTGATAATTGTCAAAAACTAAGAGTGGCAAGAGTTGAATGTCAAAATCTAGAGTGGCATAAGGAAAATTGGCAAAATCTAGAATGGCAAAAACAAAATTTTCCCTTAAAAATTTATACGAAATTTTTTATATTTCGGTGCGGTCCGAACTGTTTTTAATCCGGAAATTTCGAGTCACATTCAAACTGATTTTAAAAATAAATGTATATCAATATAAAATCCAACAAATTGTCCACGCATAAAAATAAATGCAATTTTCTCGGCCAGCCGAATGAAGCTCTCCTCGTCTTGAAATATTTGTAGCCCAACAGGCCTGACAAAGCGACTTAGTTGGCAAATCACAAAAAAAAACGGAGCTGCGGCTATGGACCTAGCTATCAGCCTCTCCACGTATAGTATTCTTCCGATGGAAGTCGGTCGTTGACCACATTGACCACGCCGCGCCGAGAGCACCAAGGCGGTGGACGACGGCGAGGCCTAGGAAGGGGACGACACAGAGCCGGGGAAGACGCGGCAGTGGATGCCGACACGGAGAGGCGTACGAGGGTTCACTGGTTCGGCTACGGCATGTAGCTGCCGTCGCCGCAGAACAACATGGGGTGTGGGTGAGTAGAGGGATGCCCTGGCTAGCGGTGGAAGTATTAGGGGGCGGTGAGGCCTCTGCGACATCACAGCCGGCCACGGGAGGCAGGAGCACGCGGCACGACCGGCGCTGCTTTGGGCGGCTGGAGCAAGAAGGCGCGAGGTTGAAGAAGCACTATGGCCGTTGGATGGACATCGTACGGTCATTGGAGCCAGAATCGTTCATATTGACTAAGTTGACAAAGCCCTCCGTCCCCGCCAACTTAGTAGGCCCACAAGTCAGACACCCACTTTGGTGGGTCCCAGCTAGCAGGGGGTATTCATTTTTTGTGTGTAATAAGGAGGCACTTCCTTGCGTGCGAAGACATAGCTGGTGGGTCCGACCTATCAGTGGGGGGAACGTTTTTTTCGTGAAATACAGAAGCCCCTCCCATGTACAGTCCACGTACAGTGCGTAATAAGGAGGAACTTTCCTTGCATGCGACCATGGACCTCGTGGGTCCCAGCCATCAAGCTCTCCATGCACAGTCCTCTTCTGATCACTCTCGTACGTTGACCACGCCGCGCCGAGCGCACCGAGGTGGTGGACGACGGCGAGGCCATGTCAGCCAGTCCATTTATTTTTTAGTCCATTTGGTGGGCTTGGTGAAACAATGATGTAGCATCTATGCAGCCCGTTTATATATATGGTAGAATTTAAAGCCCATTCGCATTTTTCTCGAAATTCGCGGACTTGCTGGACTGGGTGAAAATATCATGTTTGAATAGATGGAGAAATGTTATAAAAACATAAACACATGATTGCACGTCTATTACTGCATTGGTCAATAAAATCTTTGCAAGCTTATGTACGCAATCACTAGGAGTTAACTTGCCAAGTTATATATAAACAATTATTATTATTTTTTTGTAAGAAACTTCCAACTTATGAAATAAAATAAAATCCCTCGCAAAAAAACTTATGAAATAAAATATCATTTAAATTTGATGAGTTAATAGTACGTGCGGTATTATTATTTTTTAGGCTAGACGTGGGACAGTTGAGTTGGTTCTAGGGAAAACTACTGGGAGAAAACTCAGTTTACATCGAAAAAGAAAGTGGGAGAAGATTCAGATATAGGATTAATGAAAACGAAAAATAGAACTGAGCTGTGCGTCATCTTGAAAAAACAAACATAACTTGGGCTTCTGATGTTATAGACAAGCTAGGTTGGGAGGCCCAGAGGCCGCTTGATACCTGCTGGATCCAAAAAATGTTGAAACATGTTGTGGGCTGCCCATGTTAAACAACAAAACCTAGGCCATGGACCTGGTGGGCTCGGATCCAAAAAATGTTGAAACTTGTTTTGCTGACCATGTTGGGAACGACAGATGGCGGCGCCATAGCTAGAGCACCAAGGAGGAGGACGACGTCGAGACCTCGGATCGAACGAACCGGAGCGGGGGAAGACGCAGGCGGAGGGGAGTACGAGGGTTGACTTGTTCGGGTGCAGGGTGGATTTAGAGGTACCTCCTATGCCCTCCTGGCCGCATAGGTTATGTAGGCTAGATTCAGAGGTACCTCCCACATGTTCAGGTCATTGGTATCGTTGTCTTCTTTCATGTTGGCGTAACTGGGGTCGATGATGGTCTCGACGAGGTCAACCACGGAGTCCTTCTCCTGCCCGTTGCTGATAATCTTGTATTGCTTCTGGATGTCGACAAGCTTGTTGCACCAGATGACCGAATCATCGCGTTCTTCGTTCTCTCCACCGTAGCGAAGGTGCAGTCGACGCTGCCGATGAAACGGGCGAATGCTCCAGAACCTCTGATGGCCCTACGGAAGTGGTAGATGAGAACCTCGTCCCGCACACATACCTTGGCCATGGCGATCCGCTGGTCCCTGTCAGGAGACGAATGGATGGGCACAAGGTCTAGTCCTGCAACCTTGTGCTTTCTCGTCCTGTAGGTACTGCTTGAACTCGGCGAGGCAGAGCTTCAACGAGTACGGATCGTTGGTGTACATCACATTCAACTTGGTGCAGCTATAGGACTGAACGTCGAACTCAAAGGGGAACTCCTTGCTGAAGTCCATATCAAGCAGGCTCACCCCTCGGATCGCCATTGGAGTCTCATCAAGTGAACGAGTGTGTACGCGGCGACAACAGTTCGTTTTTCAGCTCTTGGGGAACTGGATTCAACAGTAAACTGAGTGTGTACAGACGACAACAGTTACTACCCCTCCCTCGTCCGCTGCACGCCCGACAGAAGATGCACCCTCGGCGCATTCAAACGCCTCCATTAAGAAACACCTACTCCGGCCACACGACGGTTCACGAGCGGGTCTGTATTGGTACTGTAATAACAGGAGTTAGTGGTCACTTTACTTAAATTTAATTGGCTTTAATAGAAATTTGTAATTAAAACAAGCAATGCATTGGCTCGTTCTATCAGTGCCAGAGGATCAACATGCACAACAATTAGAATTATTATTCTCAGGACTCACACGATCAGCACATTTGTCGCACTTTCACAAAGATAATACTACCAAGTTTGAACTGTTTCTTATGGTTGTTGTCCTCTGCATCATCATGTCGTGTTTCCTAGCTTGCAAGATTCAGAACCAACAAATAAGATCCAAATAATAAGTACAACAAAGATGCCTACACATCTCATTTATTCCCAGCTTGCAAGATTCAGAACCAACAAATAAGATCCAAATAATAAGTACAAATAAGATGCCTACACATCTCATTGATTCCCAGCTTGCAAGATTTTGAACAAACCCATTAGAGCCTTTTGATAAAATGAATATCGGGATTAAATCCATTTTGGCTAGCCGTGTCATACAACCCAAGAACTTGGCGAATGCTCTTGACCATCACAACATCTGTAATTGAGTATTCCTGTTTGCACAAATAAGAAAGAGCACGATTACTATAATAGTGGCACTAGTTGAAGTAAACTTTATTTCTAAAATGAGAAAAGATTGCGATAGAATAGCTTTAATTAGAAAATAGAACATTAGCACAGTATGACAAAGCACAATCATGTTGATAAAGGACAGTACTGACCGATGTGAGGGGCCCTATGCCGCCACAACTCGATGTGTTGAACCTGCAAATCCACTCGGATTAGGCCATCCTGCATATCCATGATTCAATTCATGCGCCTTTTTCTGCAGTTCACCTGAAATGAAGCAAAGATTGCATCATTGAGCTAGCAAGAAGTACTTGCTCTAGTGAGATGACAGGTTCTTCTTTAGTAGTTACACAAAAATTGAGCAACATTAAGGTTGGTTGTCCTTTTGTGCAGTTCCAGTCAAATAAAGTGCCATTGTGGTGACATTGATCTTGCAAAGACTAATAAAATGTTGCACGAGTTTACTAGCAGAATTTGACAGAGATTTTGGAAACTCCAATCACCATTTTGTGCAGTTCCACCAAAATTGAGAGATGTTGCCCACGTGACATTTTAGTTGAACTGCACAAGACACTCATTCCAAAAAAAAGTGTTTTGTGCAGTTCACCAAAAGGTCACAATAGCAATAAGGTGAAATGGATATCCCTATGTGCACAAAAAGATAGAAAGTAAACAGTTGCTGGTCAATAAGAATATACGAAACATATACGAACTGAAAAGAAGCATCTTAATTATGTTCATGGCAATCACGCAAGGACAGTAGAAATTTTAGAACGTCAACAATGCTTCATGTTACCAGAAGCATTACGATCAACAATGAGATTCCTCAAATATGGGATTAATTTAATGGTGGCATTGCTTGTTTACCAGAGACAGTAAATCAACAGCAGCTAAAGAGTTGGTTTAAGGGCATGGGACCGTGGGGACACCAGGACACTCAGCAGCGTAAAGGGGCAACTTACTTATCATACTAGGGAAAACAGGAGGAGTGCCATTTGTAACACCGTTTAATTGCATCTTATCACTGGAGGCATTGGACTAACAATAACACTGGTTAGACATGTCCCTAAGGTAACAGTGTGATCGCTTCATTTTACTTGCGCCCTTACATTAACAACAACAAAAGGTTGGTATAAGGACATGCGACAGTGGATGCATCAGCACAATGTACCTACAAGGAGGCATAAAGTGGTGATGCCGAGTTTGTTCATGCTATGTGAGGGCAACAAATCTAATCCTGGAGACCTTTTACTATGTGAGGGAAGCAAACCTAATCCTGGAGACCTTGTACTATGTGAGGGCAGCAAATCTAATCCTGGAGACCTTTTACTATGTGAGCGCAACAAACCTAATCCTGGAGACCTTTTACTATGTGAGGGCAGCAAATCTAATCTTGAGACCTTTTACTATGTGAGGGCAGCAAATCTAATCCTGAGACCGTTTAATCTGTTGACTTGTCCACCAGCCGCCACTTTGTATCCTTTTTTCAACCAATAATAGATCTGTTCCTTATCCAGTTTGTACTGCGTTTTCCCATTATTTCCCTTTTCAACCAAGAGACTAGTTGGGTATCCGGTCTCTACTAATTTCACCATATTATTTCCTATTTGAATCAAGTCCTAGATTCATGCTACAACTTTCCCCCCTTTCTTCGTTGTTTGAACAAAGCCCTAGATTCGAATGCATGAAGTAGCTTTACCTCTAATAATACTAAAAATTTAGGTGGCTTTGGAAGAGCTGATGGGAGTATAAAAAGATGCACATGCAGACACGTGGTTGCTGGGGCAGTAGAGCAAGGCCGCTTTCGAAGAACTTATACCCGAGGGTCGTCGGGATGTCGGTGGCGGCAGGTTGGATCTGCGGACAATACGGCGTGGAGGAAGAAGGGTCGGAGGACCTCCTGAGTCGGCGCTGTGTCGGAGAGAACGACACGGGCAGAGTATCGGGCCCCTCCGGCAGCTGCGGGTTTCCTCCCTCGCCGGCGATGACCGCGTGAATGATGCACCTTTTAGTCCTCTACACACACCGGCCGAAGGGATCTGGCCGGATATGTGACCAGCGGTGAGCAGAGAGAAAATGTCGCAACTGCTGTCTTGTTTGGATTTGGAGACGATGAGAGAATGAAGAGAGCAACGCTTGTAAAGCAAGCGCTCAGGCCCCTGCGTACATATATAGCGGAGTGATTATCTTTTTCTCTCCACAACAAGCGTTTCAATTTGTGTACGTGGAATTAAAGAAAAGAAACTCTCTATTTAAGGTGATTACCTGTACGACTCCTACTTACTACTAGTAGTAGTATTGTTCACTTGTGCTCCCCGGCCCTCCATTCATTGAACAACCCCACAGGTGAATAAACATACAGTACTAGTATTTATATAGAACGAACAAGCTCAAATTATTTTCGCGTAGTTAAAAGTTGAGGGCGGGGCTTTTCCCGGGCAGTACGCGCGGCAGTTTTCGCATAGGCGGTTTGACAGAGAGGCGAGGAGGGTGAGGGAGTAGTAGATTCAACTTACTTAGTGCTGGAAAGGTCAAAGTGTGCGATTTGACGGCGTGTTACTGTTTGGATCCATGTGTTAGAGTTAGTTTGGGTTAGTTTGAACTCAACTAACCCAAAAATATCCAAACATGAGGGTTAGTTTGGGTTACTGTTTGGATCCATGTGTTAGAGTTAGTTTGGGTTAGTTTGAACTCAACTAACCCAAAAAAATCTAACTCTAACCTTTAACTGAGTTAGAGTATCCAAACAAGGCCAGGCGGTATGACCGGGGTGATGCCCCACTTCCGTTCCGCACTCTAATCTGGTGCATGACACGTATTACGTCGGCCCGGATGCTGCTGGCTGTCCCACATGTCGGCGAAGTAGTACGTAGTAGTAAGAAGAAGCAAATAATCACGTGATATAAGTCTTTCTAGAGATTCCAACAAGTGACTACACCGCGTGCAGTATCTCAAATCTCAAATCTCAAATCTCCCTTCCGGTTTATAGGGCTAAAATCTCAAATCTCATCAACCAAGGCATTCTGCGATTGGAGGAATGTATCTTGTACTTTACAAAACTACCCTAATTAAACTCATGCATTAATTACGTAGTTCTCTCGTTTTCCTCTCCGCCTTGGCCGCGGCGCACAATATTGACCACTCCTATATGACTAGCCACTCTATCTACATGCGGGACATCAAAGCATCCGGGCCCGCGTGCCATCCACCAAATCACAGCGAGGTGCTACAGTCGAAACTCACCGGTCACCCCGGTGCGGCCTTCATGACCCGTCATATCACAGAACCCACATCTTTACCAGTAGTGGTAAAGTGGCTTCGAAGTTGGACTGGATGAAGCAACCATCCTTTCACTGGAACGCTCATTGAAGCCATTTCTCCCCTTTCTTGAAGAAAACCTCACTCCAGGCTACTCACTTCTACCATTTTTCTTCTGTACCGACGAAGGAAAGGTGGGCGAATTAGTGATGCTGCTATATTTTCATTCCAAGAATCTTCTTTTTGCGAAGCACCGACCGATTCTCACAGCCTATTCTTTTCCCGTTTTCATTACGATTGTGGTTTCCTTTCGATTGCTTTTTGTTTGTCAGTTCATTGATGGATCCTGGAGCACTAGGCAAAGAGTTGCCTGCGGACAACCCACTCAAGACAGCGATCTCCAGGAAGCGAGCACCGACCAATGAGTTGACCATTTTGGCGGGCCAACCCATGGAGACGAAGAACTCCAAGAAACAAGCATTGGCCAAAGAGTTGACGACGTTGGCGGACAAACTCCTCAAAGAAAGTTGGAAGAACAGCAAGGGCCCCACCGTGCCTACCCCAGAAACTCTGATGGCCACCTATGCGAGGCACAAGGCCGAGTTTGATGAGATAGTCACCGTTGAAAAGCAGTATTCCCCTGGCAATGTGATGGCCCCCATCAAGGACGAGGAGATGGCCCCCGGAGGGATGGGATCCCCTGGTGAGCTGCACAAGGTAAAAAATAATGGCTTATTACCAAAAGTTGTGGTTTTTCATTATTTGCAATGTGCTTACTAATATGTTAGGGTTGTGCAGTTGCCGATGGACGTCCTTGATGATTCCAATGTCGCGGCCCGTCCTGTGGACAATGCCCTAGAGATCGTTTTCGATGTCGCGGTCCGTCCTGTTGGCATCGCCCCGGAGATCGATTCCGATGCCGCTGTCCATCATGTGGACATCGCCCCAGAGATCGATTCCGATGTCGCGGTCAGTCCTGTGGACATCACCCCAGAGATCGATTCCCATGTCGCTGTCCGTGCTGTGGTCATTGCCCGAGAGATCGATGGCAAGAAATAGTTGGTTGCGCTAATCCTTCAGGTTAGTTTGCATTGCCCTGTGTTTAATTACCAGAACGATGCGTGTTATCAAACCATCTTAGGGCTGGTGCACTGTCTTGTGTGGACGGTACTTGCTACTTTTGTTTGATAGTGAATCATGCGAACCCTCTCCGAGTTATGGAAACAGATGTATCCTCACCAGCTTTTGATGTAATATATGGCATGCTTAGATGTAAGTTTGAACTGTTTGTCATATCAGCAGGGCTTATTTGATGATTCTTGGTGTTAGTAGGCTAGCTACTGTGCGTGCTATAGTACTTGCAAAAGTCAACTTTATACTACTAACTTTGAAGCGGAGGGAGTGCAAATCCTAGGCGGGCTAGTGTGGCCTAGTGGGTTTTAGTGATATGACGTGGTACAGTGCCGTCCAGTCTTCGCCCGTGGTAGCAGTACTGCGGGTAGAGTAACTTTGTGGAACCATCATGACTACGTTGAATTCCGCTTCTTCATGAAAACTGGACAACACTGTACCACATCATATCACTAAAACCCACTAGGCCAAATAGCCCGCCTAGGATTTGTACTCCCTCTATTTCAAAGTTAGTAGTACAAAGTTGACCCATCTACTTGGAAGCGGTGCGGAATCCCGCATGGCCCACCTCGCTAGTAGGCCTTTGGCCAAAAGCCCAACTAAAATTCTGAAATTATCTTGGCCCATTCATGCACACATGTGAGTGGAGTGAGTGGCACTAAAGTTTAGCCCACCACGGAAGTTGAGAGAGAGTTGCACCTCTTTATAATGTTAGCTCTTCTACCACTTGTATGAGCATGAGAAGATGAGACCTAAACACGCGCTCCTCCTCGCTCTCCACGCCTCGTCACGACGCGCCGCGGGTTGCGGGAATGAGCCGAGCCGATGACAGAGCTATGCACGTTGTCTATATTTTTGCTGCTCGGGAATAATTAATAAATTGTAATTAACTGACACGTTAATTGCTCAGCCGTTTCCGATCCTTTTGGATCATTGGGCTGTTACTTGGACGTGGGGTTTTCTCCATGACCTACCCGGCCCGCATTATATAGTCAGGCAGACGTCTACCCTAGCGGCCGCCACAACATATGGTTTCTCACCACCGTTCCAGGTCATTGCGCCGCCACGCAAGTCTTCTCCATCCCTCCTTCCGGCGTGCACCGCGAGAAGGGACTGCAGGCCTCCGGAACCCTGCCTCTTGTGATCCTGTATAGGAGAGGGGCGATCAGGTTTTTGGATTGTTGGAAATGTGAGCAAATTACTATGATATTTAATCCGAATAAACAGGAAATAAATCATTACAGCAGTAACACAGATTGTACTAAGCATGCTAACTAGCATAGAAGATGAACCGATCAAATCTAGGGCACATACTAAAAGCATGAATTCTACCTCTTCCTCAATTACATGGGCGACAACATGAACGCCGGCGGTGCTGCTCCCGTTGCATCGTATGTGATTCTGTCCTTCTTGTTCGAGGTCGCCATAGAATTCATGCTTTTAGTATGTGCCCTAGATTTGATCGGTTCATCTGCTATGCTAGTTAGCATGCTTAGTACAATCTATGTTACTGCTGTCATGATTTATTTCCTATTTATTCGGATTAAATATCATAGTCATTTGCTCATATTTCCAACAGAACAATCATGACTTCGTTGAATTCCGCTTCTTCATGAAAACTGGACGGCACTGTACCACGTCATATCACTAAAAACCACTAGGGCAAACTAGCCCGCCTAGGATTTGTACTCCCTCCGTTTCAAAGTTAGTAGTACAAAGTTGACTCATCTACTTGGAGGCAGTGCAGACTCCCGCATGGCCCACCTCACATTATAACCACATATTTCTTGAAGTTCATGCACGGCATGCGGAGATCTCTTCTCCCTCCCCCGTCTCTCTCCTCTCAGCCGACGCTCGCCGAGCGATTAGATTTCGGCTAACGACGGTTTATTCAATTGCAGTCCCACATGTTAGTGAAAATGCAAGACAACGCGTGTCCGCTCTAGTGAGCGCCGTGCGAGTCGGACTGTCAGGGGTGCGACGTGAACGCAACGCGTACGAGTTGTAAGTGTGCCGCCTTTTCCTTTTGAACTTGCAAAGCGTAACATTTTCATGCAATCGATTGATAGAAATCCAGAACAAAATGACGAGGGCGGTGCTTTCCCGCGCATTAGGCGGGCTAGTTTGAGTGATATGACATGCTACAGTGCCATCCACTTGCTCCATTTTTATGTAAGCAAGAGTCTACACTCTTACGTGGGAGGAGTGCGGAACACAGGGGATCTGATTTTGATCGAGGGATAACCGTTCCCTGCGAAATAATGGAGCAATGTTAGCAATTATAGCATGATAGTTAGGGCATCTCCAGCACCGGCCCTCAAAACTACATCGGCATCTGTCCGAGGACACTGATGGATACCATCCAATGCTACCCGCATACCTTTCGACAACTATATGAACTAACCGGACGAAATTCGTGCAAACAAACCAAATTTCAAATTGACCGGATGAAATTCATTACATTTCGAGAACTTTTCCTAAAGCCTGGACAAAATTCATTACATATTTTACACAAACCATACTAAAACCTACTGTAAACCTAATCTAAACGATTGCCGGGCCCCGACCACCATGTCCCGCCATGAACCCGAGAAAGCCGGCCATTGCCTTTGCCTCCTCCTTATCCGCCTCAATAACCTCCTGCTCTGGAGCACAAGGTTATGAAGATTTCCGCCTCCACATCACTGTCAAGCGGCTAATCGGCCGCCGATTTTTATCCCACCAAGCTTGGCGTCGACTGAGTGGAGGAGCGGTGGCGACCTACCGTGTACTACTCTTCGTCGCTGCCGGCTGCGCCCGCACACGCACGCTGGCTTCATGGTCGTGGCGGCAGAGGGCGGCCTGGGTGGGGGAGCCTGCATTCTCCTTCGTCTGCTCCTGCGAGAGTACGTCCAAGAGAGCTTTGGAGTGCCCGGAGCGGAGCCACCGATGTCCTTCGTCTGCTCCTGCGACAGTACGTCCAAGAGAGCTTTGGTGTCCCCGGAGGCCATGGTTGGAGTGGTGCCACAGAAGGAAGGGACCGGAGGAGAATGAGTGTGGGTCTTTGGCTATGGCTGGGAGCTAGGGCTCATGTTAATATAGCGGGCCAATGGCAAAGAGCCGCGGCAGACGGATGGACGGCTGGCACCGGAGTAGGTTCGTCGGCAGCCGTGGTGTCATTAACGCGGAGCAGTCGCTTGCACCGGAATGCCGCGCGGGTGGCGCTCTCTCGGCTGTTGCGTTGCTGCAATGCCGGCGCCAGTGAGAGCTCGCGTCGGGCGTGAATGCAGTTGTTGCTTCAGTGACTTAACCGTAGGTGCGTTGTCTCACTGACATGTGGGCCCAACGGGCATCATGACCGCATGTCAGTGACACACCAACTGCACCTGCTGTTAAGGCTGGTGAATGAGGCATTGATGTTCTGGAGAGACGGTGATTGTTTTAGGCGGGAAGCACGCGCTAGCGATGGAAGGGGTTTCGGTAGGCCAGGGCAGTCAGACGCTGGCGTGGTGGGAAAATGTGAACTCATAGATGACGAGCCTTTGAAGCGTATGCGGCACATATTGACAACCAGGCGTCCATGCAACTTCTCTTTTCGCCAGCTAGCATTCGATGACCACCACACAACCATACATAACTTACGAATAATGGACGAATCGATCAGACACACACTGTGTGCAGTGGCACCATGATTGGTTGCTCATGATAGTACATGGAGTACTCCGCACCATAGTACCCTCTCTAGCTAGGTTGTTATATAGATTGTCGTTGTGATGGACGATATACATGAGCAAGGCGCTGAGTCATGAGTATGACCATTGGTGTTGAGCCAGGTGAATACATGCTCGGTGTTCACGGAGGCCTCCAGCAAACGTTAAAACAGTGATGTCACATACGCATAATATTGGTTTTTATTTCTTTCTCCACTGACAGGTAGGCCCACATAGATAGATAGATAAAGAGAACGAGTTGATGAGGCACATGCGGACTGTTTGACTGGTCAACCAGACAAATACAGAGCTATACGTTGTGCCAGTGACCGTATAATCACCATATCTCGTATACAATGATCCAAATTTCCTTCGTCTTCTGTCCTTGAGCTCTTGACAAACCAATGCACTTTACGGTTGTCCAGCCACTCCACCTTAGATTTGTCACCAAGCGTCGTTCATGCCACCGCGCCGCACACTAACTGGTAAGGAAGCGATGGCATCCTACTGCGCCGAGTTCCTCGCCGCCCACGACCGCACACAGAATGGTAGGCAAGCGGTGGCATCCCGCTGTGCCGAGTTCATCGCCGCTCGTGACCTCACACCTATGTGGGCGGAATTTGAAGCTGCCAAGGCCGAATGGGCGGTAGAGCAAGAGGCCGCCAAAGCCGCACATAGGGAGCGGAAACGTCAGAAAAATAGCAAGAAAAGAGAGGCCCGCCGCCGCAAGAAAGAAGAGGACGCACGCGCTGCTGCGGAGAGGTCGGCGGAGATCCAAGCACGGTGGGGTGTCGCCGACAAAGCTGGGAAGGAGAACGATGGCGTTTGGCCAGCATGTGAAAAGTGGTAGTACTAGTAGTTAGTGTGTGTGTCTGTGTCGCCCGCACGTTTGTTTAATTAATTATGAGCATGTAACAGTACTACTAGTTACTACTATAGTTTTAGAGCAAATTACCAGTACATTAGCTTAGACTAAATGGAAAAATTCCTATCCTATGCATCAAATGGCATCTCTTTCTCTATAGGAATTGAGTTTGAGATGCATGTCATCTCACTTCCTATTATTTTCATATTCCTATAAAATTCCTATCCTATATGAACCAAAGGAGGCCTCTGGTGGAGTAACTATTGTAGCTAGCAGTACTGCTGGTATAGTAGTTTTCTTCAAGAAGCGGAATTCAACGAAGTCATGATGGTTCCTTCGTCCGAGCAACTTCAAGTGGGTAAGGTTGGGCCTGTGATTTGACAACTCATTAATAATTACAGCGGCGCGACGACCGGGGTGACTCTCCCTTGGAGTTCTGCGAGCATGGCAAGTGGACCAGGAAGGTCGACGTCTCACATGTCGGCGAGCAGAAGTATTCTTTCCGATATCAAGTAGCAAGGAAACCGCGTGGTATAGTATCACTTGTGATTTATATTTATTTTTTATTTCTAATGAATGCTAGCATTTCAACTCTTATGACGAAGGAGTGCCAAACACACGGCACATGCTGGATGTCGCACACGTCAGCGAAAGGACTAGGACATGAACAACATGGTAGAGCATCTCCACTTCTAGGTCGGAGACCACACGTAGTAGTACTACTGTACTAGTGGTATGAACGATACAAAGTGCGACCTGGAGAGAAAGACACGTCTAGTTCGAAGGTCTCGGGGCATACACGTAAACAAATATAAAACCTAATATGTGCCTCCAATTAATATAGTAGTGGTAGAGTACTTAGTCATGTACTCCATAACATCACCGGGCATTGCACGTACAACATTCAGTGGTAGTAAGAGACAAATGCATATATGCCAAGCATGTTCATACTATTTTTGCCTTTCTACTTCACTTACTGCGCTACGTTACACAGGTTCGCACGTCCACTCCTGGGTACATGTCCATCTCATAGTTCCAGTCCCACGTGTTCTTCATATAGATGGAACGATCCTTGCATGACACGTGCACCTTGATGCTAGATGTGTCGCGTGTTGGCAAAAGGATGAACAAAGCTCACGTAAAAAAATAGAGTGCAAGAACATAGATTCCCGATGACCGAGAAGGATCAAGGAACCTCGGGGTGGAGCGTCTGCACTAATAATATTTTATATTATTCAGCGATATAAAATCAACCAATCATCTCCACAGTGGACTGGAAGAGTACGAAACACGGCAGCCCAGTGTAGTTACATCATACTAGTACATGGCTAACCCACGCTATCACCATATTTCTTGGCTTCCGTGCGACGGCGACCAGAGAAGAGGCGGCGGGAGGGGAATGAATGCAGCTACTGTTTGGGTTCACCGTCCGACTTAAATAAATGCGCAACATCACGTGTACCCGCGGGTGCACAAATTGTAACATACGTGTCTGCTTAAGTGGGCGTCACATAACTGGTGTGTGTGTGTGTGTGTGTGTGTGTGTGTGTGTGTGTGTGTGTGTGTGATTCTGAGAGATAGAGTGCGTGTGTGCGACTCTACTCTTCAGACATGTACTCAACCTTTTGCATCGGGATATAAGTATAATGATATTTACTTTACCTAGTGATCTACGTGGCCATGTTTTTTGCGGGTGATTTACGTGGCCATGTTAACGTGGTTGTGTAAAAAAAATGTCACTTCCTTCTCATGATTTGCGTTATATAATTACAAGCAAGGTGCTCGTGCATTGCATGGAACATCAATATGCACTTTTTTACAAAACACATGTTGTGATTTACCCATGCAGGAGTAATCTCATGTGGAAAAACTAATGATATTTCGATAATTTTATCAGAAAACTGGTATCTCGAGAATGTCATTGAAAAATTGAAAGATGAGAGATAAGGTGAGGAGGAGTGGAGCCTGGTGGTGACTGGTGGTCGGAATGGGCGTAGGCATGGGGATGGATGGCGCCGGTAGGCGGTAGCGGCCACCATGCTAGATTGTTCCGGAGACTTTCTTTTTTAATTGCTCAGCAATGAGGTGTGGCAGATAAGGATGTGGAGAGAGGTGCGACTATCTTTTGTAAAATTATCATAGTTAGCTTTCTATCTGTCAGATATAGATGAGACGGTCTATATTACAAGATGGCAGGCACACCATCATCGCCAACTCGGTTTTTTATAAGGGTACAGATGATAAGTTTGCTAACTACTAAAGTAAAGTGGAATTTGTCCATGTTATACAAGTAAATTAAGGCGACTGTTTATCATACAGGTAAGGGTGGATGAAGGGTGGTTGGAACAAATTCTCCGCCTAGAGAATGTGTGTGTGAGTTGGAGTCTCAGTGTGTGTGTGTGGGGGGGGGGAGATG
>LR738712.1:459650973-459691018 GCA_902687465.1 Secale cereale
TGTGTGTGTCGCGGGGTCCTCGGTGGCGGATGTAATTTAAGTGTGCATGGCTTCATCATAGAGAGGTGATGTGTATGGTAGAGGCCACCAACGATGGGGTGCGAGAGAGAAAATGCCCTTACAGAGGGAAGAGAAGGTGTGTGCGCGTGAGAGTAGTCAACATCGAGAGAACGTGTTTGTTCGAGAGACACCGAGGAAGACTACTATATATCGATGGTGCATGTGGGCGGGAATTGAATGAAGGGATAGTCTTATTGGTTTCGGGGATATAGGGGAAGAGTGAGAGGGGGGGTAGCTACAAGGAGATTGTTAAGTGTGAGTGTGTGTTTTACCCATCCAGGTGGAAGTTATGTGCACACAAGAAGAGAACGATTCGATGTGGTGTTAGGGTTGAGGGGCAATTAACTACGTATGGAGACATAGAGACCTTCAACGTGCATGTGTGAGAGGTATACATGTATACGTGGGATGTGTGGGTGTGTGTGCGCGCGCATGATCGAGATAAAAGAAAGAAGACATAAGTCATAAGCTAAGATCAACGACATGGGAGAGACGGATCGGTATGACAATATGAATGCATGCGAGAATGCAGGGAAGAAGGCCCGACAATTGAGCATGTGTTTTCGTCTTTAACAGATAGTGGCGTGGGCTGGAGAATGCATCTATGGCAAGCAGAGGGAGTGAGGCAAAACGATTGTGCAAAAGAGATCAACCTATAAATGAAAGAAGGTTGATGGAGAAACAGATAAATAGAAAGATAAAGATGCTAGCTAGTGTGTGTTAGAGATAGGAGTCGAGTGGATCAGAAGGCTGAGTTATGGGTGTGGGTGTGAGAGAGATGAAGAAAGGGTGCGTCTGACTCACATACAAACAAATATAGGAGAGAAATGAGATCCCGAGAGATAGAGTTTTGTGTCTGCGAGAGAGAAATATATTTCAAAACGAGAGTGATAGCTAGAGAAACATATGAGGGAACGCAAGATATCTCTAGGGAGAGAGAGTGTGTGTGACCGACATACAAGAGAACAGTGGAGAAATATGAGACCCTGGGAGACAGAGTTTGTGTTTGTGTGTGAGAAAGAGATATTTAAGAGGAAGAGTCGTAGGTTCTCATACCTAAGGAGAGAAAGACATCTCTGTATGAGGGGTGTGCGAGTGGCACACAGCGGAATAGTAGAGAGAAATGAGACCCCGGAAGATAAAGTTTTGTGTTTGTGTGAGAGAAAGAGATCCCACATGGCGAATCATAGTTAGAGACACATAGCAGGGAGCGAGATATACTTAGAGAGAGATAGAGTGATGTAGGTCGAGGGAGAGAGTACCGTCAGTGTGTTATGAAGATAAAAGATCATTGTCGACATACAGGTAGCACAAGAGATACCCGAGAGACGATGTACGCGTAAAGGTTAGAGAGATAGTCCTATATAAGCATGAGTGATAGTTATATGAGACGAATATCTAGATTTAATGGGAGTCAAATATTTAAACTGGAGATCACGACATCGATAATATCATAACACAAATTGGTGTATCAAACATGCATATTCATTTGAATTTGGGAACACGTGTAATGTTATATAGTTTATCAATATTGGGGATCCATAGATTCTTTAATTAGAAACAATTCATGGTTTGTACGCAATTAATGTCTAAACAGGATTACACTATATGTTGCGTGTGTGAAACACATTATACATGTTTGAGAAGTAAAAAAACCTGCATGAAACACACATTAATTGGAGACAGTTAGCGAGTAATGCATACATTGGATTTCAACATAAACTGGTTTCACATATTTAAAAAGCCAAATTGATGGATACAACCTAATGAATCTGAGATCATGCCATTTGTAAACCATATTTATGTATAAAGGGTGTTGTGCTTTTGAAAGTATATATTAAAAAAATGATGTATATATAATTTTATTCCAATTGAAAATGGATCCCGCCCGAAAAAAATAGAATACAAACGGGATTCGAATTGAGTTGGCACGGTAAACGTGCACTCTGCAAAATTTGAACGAAGCGCACCCGAAACCAAAATCTGCAAGATGGAAATTACTAGTGCCTATCCCTGCCACGCAAAGCATATCTGCTTGATTTCTATAGGTTTCGATAGGGGTAGGTTTGTAATTTCACTCAGACGTGACATAACCGCCTCTCACCTGGATTCATACACGGTGGGCGCCAAAACACAGTGTGTCCTCGACCGAAATCGACTCCCTCCCCGATTCATACACGGTTGGCGCCAAAAACAAACTCTCGTCGGCAAATATTCGGTTTATGCGAAATTACCGTCCTATCCCCAACCGACTAATATTTCGGTGATGTAGGAAATTTGAAACGGGGGCTAAGTTTGTAAATTTCCTCGCATTTGAGACAAGCGCACCCTGCAGACATGGTTCCCCCCTTCATCTCCACCTCCATTTCCCCATTCGTACTCCGTGGGCGCCAAAACACCCTCTCCACCCCAGCCTCCTCCGTCCGCCACCCCATCCACCGCCGTCCTCCTCCACCATGCCGGAGCTGATACCCCGACGCCGCCATCCATTACAAGAGATCGACCTCTCTCATCCGCGGCTTCGGACCGGGATCCTTGCATCCCGTCCTCTCGCTTCATCCTCGCGGTCGTCCACCATGCCGGCGCCCCTCCTATGACAGTCTCGTCCATCTCGCCCCGGTGCCACCGTCTACCCTCCTAGATCTGCTTCCACGCTCCCAACAACCATCGCTACCGCAGCACCGTCAAATTCTCAGCAGATGCATACACGGCGCCGCACCAGAGGTGGTACTCTTTCGTATCTGCTCAACTTATTTATCGCAGCAAGAAAATAGATCGCCACTGCTTTACTCTGATTTCTTGTCCATCACTTACTTGCTAGTTGAGAGCAAACATCGGTTGCGAAGTTGCCTTTGTCCGTTTTGCACCTTCAGATCCGCCACGGCATGCTCAACACTATACTCCCAATGCTTATGGTTTTCCCCTTTTATATTCCACACTAGTTAAATCATAGTAGATTAAATTTCAAAATTGGGTCAGTCGATTTTTCAGAGCTCGCCGGAGTTTGCTGGTGCGAACGAAGGGGCTCGGGTGGGGACTTTGGTTGTGGGGGAGGGACGATGGTGGGGCCTGCCGAACAAAGAAAACTCGACGCGGTTGGGGGCGGGGGTGGGGATGGCGGAGGAACACATGCGGTGGGGGCCGGTGGTCCGGCCGGCGGCCCGTGCACTGTTCTCTATGGGAAGAATCAGAGACGAGGAAGAAGAAGGGTTACGAGATGTAGGATCTTCATCCAACCGCCTGAAATGGTGGACTGACCCAAATGACAAAAGTCACGCAACTTGCATGCAGACATGTCTTTATATGTTATGCATGGCCGTGCCTAAGGGCATATCGGTTGAAGTAGATTCTTCTTTTCTCTCAAAAAACCCCTTCCCAAACTGTACAAGCTTCTTCCAAAGCATACGGCTTTCTAGATGTATATGACGATCTCTAGACAGATGGATCTTATATGAATCATATGATGAAGTACCACATGAGTGGATATATAGGAAAGGAATCCAAATCTGCCGAATCGCTCATGTTATGATCTTCTACATCCTAGGTCTATGCATTCCGTCATCTGGCTTATGTTCTTCATGTAGCATTCAGATCGAATGACTCTATGAAATTACGTCGATACTTCCACATATTATGGGTAACGTAGGAGACATCCCTATTTTCCCCCGAGGGTCTTAATTACCACTGCTTAGCTTTCAATTTGCCTCTGACCATCAAATTAAATGTGAATAACCCGTCCTCCTCTCATTGAAACAAGGGGCGCTTCCGGTTCTGTGCGTGCTTCAAACAATTTTGTCTTCTCCATATTACCATCATCGTACCTGCTTAGCACTACTCCTAAATCCATCAAGCTAAACAACGTGCCACTCATAATTCCAAACTTGTTGCTCAAGTACAAATCTAATATGATGCTGATATTACTAAAACAGATAATATTTAATTGGTCAGCTAATGTTCCTACTTTACTTTCGAAAAAGCACGTGCACCACATATAGAGAGACAACAGGGAGTTGGTTTCTTAATGCGCTCCGGTTCATCATGTGTGGGCACTGCGCAACGAACATTTTATTATCCAAAATCTTCTTGGTCTTCTTTAGCATGTTCCTCTTTTGTTCTTCTTTAATAAGTACTCTCTCCGTTCCTAAATACAAGTCTTTGTATAGATTCCACCATGGACTACATATGTAGCAAAATGAGTGAATCTACACTCTAAAATGTGTCTGGATACATCTGTATGTGATTCATAGTGGAAATCTCTACCAAGACTTATATTTTGGAACGGAGGGAGTATGATAGTAGTACAGTATGTTCCTTGTAGTGAAGATGAGCAAGGATATTTGTAGTGTAGAGGTCGATACGGTCGGTTGGTATGGACACTTTGAACTCTTTGGGCCTCTTTGATTCGTAGGATTTTGTAAACATCGGAATAGGTTTGTAGTGGCCTGCCACTTGAATCCTATAAGAATAGCAAGGAAATGTAGGGAGCAGTGTCGCCTTTGAGAGTTACACTAATATTAACAGTACGACAATGTAATGTGAATCATATGTGTCGAGATGCCATGCCCATCCATTATCAAGACATATTCCATCTATCATCATACCATGTTTTCCCACTCAAATGATGTTCTTGTGCATCAGACATCAAAAAGGAAGAGGGTGATTTCCGAACCTGAAGGAGCACCAGCAAAGTCCTTGAAAAACGTGGTTGTGCCAGAGAAATCAGACAGCACCCCACTTATATTGACTGTACAACGAGTGACACAAAACGTAGGACCGACTCTAGGATACTGTACCCATACTTCACTGGCCACACCACTAGCCCCACCAGACAGGACCTGCACTCCAACAAAAGGTATGCTGATTTCAGTTGCCATAGCACCAGCCGTACCACAAAAAAATCCCACTCCAATAAAATGTACAACAAGTCCACCGACCGATGACCTATCCCAACTGTAGAGACGGACAATTCCTGCATATTGGAACCCCATTCTAGTAATTCCCAGTTTAAAAGACAATGCTTTCAATGTTATTAGGGACTACGTGCATATATTCCCATCATTGGAAGATTATAGTGAAGACAAACATCATTTTCACATCTTCCTATTCCACTTACGTGTAAGTGCTATTATTCATGTTGATTATTTTCCTGTTTTCTGTTGATTGAACACATCAATGATTCACATTACATTGTTGTAAGTAGGCGAGGGTCAATCTGGATAGTCATGACGAGCAAAGCTTGCTTGCGCTTTTCAAGGAAGCATTGCAGCAGTATTGGTGTTACCTGAGGAAATCACACTTTGATGGCAAGTCTATAAATGAATTTCTGGTTAAGTCTCTTGTGCTAAATTTAGAAGACATTGAATGGAAAAACCTTGTTATGCACTGGTCTCGTTACGAGGATGACGTACTGTCTATGATATCGCATGACAATTTGAACTTCTACTTTTCCGCATGTGCCTTACGGATCTTTTTTGCAGGAAATCTGCTCGAAAAAGAATTCTTGTTTGAAAAGAACGACATGATATCGCAAATATGCTGCCCGCTGCTTTGCTCTTGTTAGTATCTGTTGTCCTATATCACTGTACTTGCATACATACCCGGTTCATTACGTGACAACAGTATGCATGATAGCTTGCTTATTAATTGTTCCCTTCAAATTATCTGATCTGTATGAATGGTTACATTAGTGTATAATATATCCAATGCCAATGAATTTTTTTAGCTCTGCATTGTTCTTGTAAGTACCTGATGTCCTTTATCAGCGTACTTATATTGACAGGTAGTTGTTCACGTACCATCACTCTGCAGCTTATTTTGCTTTGCCCTCCATTTTCTACACATAAGATCTATATTTACTCTTACCATAAGGTTGGATAACACCGATGGTACTGAAGAAGTTTAGCTCTGCATTGCTCTTAGTTGTACCTTCTGCCTGTATCTCTGTACTTACATTTATAGCTACTTGGTTATGTAGCATCACTCTTCATCTTATCTTAAATATTCTCTATTTTTTCTTATATTGTCACATCTATATTTACTCTTAACGAAATGTAGAATGAAGGCAATGCTTATGAAGAAGATTCTGTGGTAAACTTCTTGAATTGCCCCCCCCCCATCAGAATGGTCAAGGGCTTTATAGAGCTTGCCTACACCAATAATGTAAGTTTGTCCTTCTCAAGCCTTCAAACTTTGTTGTGTATATTTGGTTAGGCATGACTGCAATAGCTGTTTATTTTTGGTGTTTGCATCAAATTGCATGTTTAAAGTTTATTATGTACTCCAGTTCATAAACAAAAGTTTGTCCTTCTCAATTTAAGTTTTCAGTTGTACAACCAAGTTCCTTCTTCATACCATGTAAATTAAACTATGGAGAGAAAGTGATCTTATTTTTCCAATCGAAATGGGATAAATTGACATCACACTAACCATTGATACTTATGAGTTCTTGACCTATAATCCAGTGGTGTCGTGAAATTGCAACTCCTTCACAATGTCATTTCCTGCCATGTCTTGACCTAAACAATACCATATTGTGTTAATGCTATTTTAAAATGTGTCACTTTATTCGTTAGTAAGAAATGTGATGAATTGTCAGCACTGATACTTATATGTGCAAAACCTGTCATCTGTCTGCTTGTTTATATTTAAGAGTGAGGAGGATATAAGTGTCAAACAAGTGCAGTCTCACCAGCTTGCTCAGCTGCTTGCGCTGCAGCTCCCGTGCAGGGCTAACCTTTCT
The DNA here is from genome assembly GCA_902687465.1 of Secale cereale. Taxonomy (NCBI): domain Eukaryota; kingdom Viridiplantae; phylum Streptophyta; class Magnoliopsida; order Poales; family Poaceae; genus Secale; species Secale cereale. Next base: position 459,657,773 of record LR738712.1, read on the forward strand.
TGAACTCTATTGAAGTGCTATCGGTTTTGTATATTATTTTGTCGGCATGTTTAGTTGCACTGGTTGCGATCTTTGATGTCCAGTGTATGTAATCTGCTGTCTACTTGTGCTTTATTATCATAGTGGCGAACTTTGATGCCTAGTGGATGTAATATACCGTAATTTCTTTATTGTATAGTCTAGGTTTTTTTTTACGATGCTGCAGTTATTTTACTGTATTTATATCATGTCTTCATAGTAAACCGGCCAAACCGTAAAATTACGGTACATAATAAGGCCGTCATGCAAATCACCATGTATGATCCGCATCATGGGCCCCATCATATTGGTCCGTTAACAGGCCCAAATGTAAACTGGCCCACAAGTAGATTCGGGCCTTTAATAGGCTGAGTAAACCGTCGGCCCTATTTTCCCAAGAAAACTCAATGGGCCTTTAGGAGGCTGAAAAGTAGGTTGGGCCTGAATCGTGCTGCACAGCTCACGGGCCGGCAACAGGCCGAAATAGAGCCTGGCCCATGAATGCCCCAATCAAATCACGGGCTTATAACATGCCAAAATTGTCTCGGTCCTTGTTTGGCCCAATCAGATTATCGGCTGTGAGCAGGCCGGATGCAAACCGGGCTGTAGTTAGGCCCAACTATATGACGGGCTTTTAACAGGCTGATATTAATATAGGGCCGAAATGTTAAATGGGCCCTTAACTGGCCGAAACTAATATCATGTCGAATTACTAAATGGGCCTTTAGCAAGTGGGCACAAAAGCATAGCGTCCAGTTGACGGGCTGAATCTGATATGGGCCATAATTTTGCCCAATGCCTCTTAAAGGGCCGGACCTGATCTGGGCCGTAATTTGGCCCAGAACGTGGTGGGATTTTAACGGGCCGGATCTCATATGGGCCATTATTAGGCCCGGAACGTGGCAGACCATTAATGGACCAGATCAAATATGGGTCGGCATTTGGCCCAAAATATGGCAGCCAGTTAATGGGCTGGCCTACTAGGGTCCTCAAAATCTTGTGGGCCTACAGCTGGGCTGGCCTATTAATGTCGGCGAAATCTCATGGGCCTTTAGCTGGGCCGGCCCATTATGGTACACAAAAATTTTGTGGGCCTTCACCTGGGCCGGCCCATTATGGCCCGCAAAAATCTTGTGGGCCTTTACCTGGGCCGTCCCATTATGACCCGCAAAATCTTGTGGGCCTTTAGCTAGGCCAACCCATTATGGTTCGCAAAAAACTTGTGGGCCTTTAGTTGGACCGGCCCATTATGGTCTGCAAAATCTTGTGGGCCTTTAGTTGGGCCGGCCCATTTAAACTTTATGGGCTAGTCCACGTGTCAACATATCATAGGCGCATCGTGCCCATTGGATGAATGACACATGTGCCAACGCGGAGCTGACACCTGCTTCCGTCAGCCAATCAGAATTTTACACGTGGAAAATCCCCATTGGTCGGGGCTGTTAACGGGTTATTGGATCCAAAACCGGACCCGATAGCTTAACGGCGTTCCGTTACGGTGGATGCCATGTGTCGGTGACCCTTGACGAAAGCACTTCTGTGACGCGCGATTTATCGTCATGGAAGTGGACACTTCCGTGATGATAATTTTGGCAATGTCATGGAACACTTCTACGACAGCACATGTATGACTATCTTGATTCTGTCATAAAATCGTCGTGGATATACATGCATGACAGAAAACGTGACCTACTGTGACAAACACATATCATCACGGAAGTGTATTTTTTTGTAGTGGATAGGCCCTGCATAGAGGGAAGTAGGGATTTGTAGAGGTGCCAGAGCTCGAAGCTTAAATTGAGAGATAAAATTATTTCGGGTGGCATGCTTTTCCCGTCAACGAAAAATACTAAGAGTTCCCAATATTTTCCATGCTAAATAAATCATAGGCAGGTCCCTAACATAAAAATAAATTTTATTTCCTTTCCACCATTCTTTCACAATCCATGGCTAGCCGTATCGACAGGTGCCTTCCATAGCAACACATACCAAGGAATTTATTGTAGTATTTTTTGCATTTCGCGACTGGGCATCCCTATTACCGCCACACTCTCATGCAATGGCAAGTGAATAAACACTCATCTTGAGAATAACCTACTTAGCATGGAAAATACCAGCCACCCCTGTGACGCCCGAAGACCGACGTCCCAGAAGATTCCAGATGTTCCGGGTTCTTCCGTGTGTTTCATTTGTGCTTGCGTTATTTATTTTGCATTGCATCATATCATCATGCCATCATGTCATAATTCTTTTGCTTTCTAATTAAATTGTGTGGATCTCCGATCCATTTAAATCGAGGGAAGTGTGATTTCTCTTTAAAACATATCCTCCCAATATTTAGGGAGCTATATTAAAAATATTCCATTTGTTGGAAGTAACCATAACACACTTGCATATCTTCCCCATGCCTTTTCTTTCCCAATTCCTTGCTTCCTAAACCTTGTCTAATTCAAACCGTTTGAATTAAATTCAAATGAGTTTGAATTTTACTCTTGCATTCTTACCTCTCAGTTTTTTTTCGAGGACCGTGGTCATTTTTGCGAGCCCGAGAAAAATAACCTCATGCCCTAATCCTATTCCTAACACCTCCTTTCTTTTCTTTTCTTCTTGGTGTTTTCTGTTTTATTTGGGAAAACAGCAGTAGGGAGGCAGAGAGGACCCAGCCTTCTGGCCCAAGCCCTTAGTCCAGCAACCCAGGCCACCGCGGCCTCCCTAGGCCCATCAGCAGCAAGCCCAGCCAGTCGCAGTCCGTTTCCTTTACTAACCCTAGCGATGCCAGCACCCCATCGACCCTCCTCCTCGCTTTCCTCCGCCGCCAGGCACTCTCTCTGGCTGATCCCCATCTTCCTCCCTCATCTCGCACAGCGCTCTCTCACCTCTCTGGCTCGATCTTCTCGTGCAGCCCGACCCCCATCGCTCCCTCGCTATCGCGCGCCCCTCACCTCTCCTCCGACGCGCTGCCCTGCAGTGCTCGCCGCCAGGTCCCCCGCGCCTCTCCGCGGCTAGCCTCGTCGCCAGGAGCAGCCGCGCCGCCCTTTTCCTTGCCGACACTGCCGCCCGACCGGTTCTCCTCCTCGTGCCCTCCGAGTCGCCAGGGCCTGAAGCCGCCGAGGCACTGCCTCCTCTGCTCCTCGTCGAGGCCCCGCGAGCCTCATGCTCGCCAGGCCGAGCGTCTCCGCGCCGTTCGCCGCCCGAGCCCATGGCCTCTGCTCCAGCCCCCCCTCGTCGAGCCCGCCATGCCGCTGAAGGACCTCGGCCTCCTGTACTCCAGCACCTGGGGGCCGAGCTTCTCCAACTCGACCCCGCCCGTCGAGCTCCCTGCCGCGCTGGAGTCCTGCCGCTGCTATGCCTTCCGCCCGCTATCACATGCCAGGACAAGTCCAAGGACCTCGGAGGCATCAAGTTCCCCACTGTGTACGTCTACGGCTCGAGTACCACTACGTCCGATGCCGCGACAAATACCCCGCCGACAAGACCGACGCCCGAACGACTACACAAGACGAGGCGCCAAGTTCAACTATGCCCGACGACTTGAAAATCTACGAACGTGTACGACGACCGTCGCCGAAGACCCAAGTACCGCTACCGTCGCCGAAGAACCGTGAACGAAAACGCAAACGTGTACGACTACCGTCGCCCCGGATACGATGGATTCGTCAAGTACCTCTCCAAAACGGAACGAGTACCTCTACGTCAATGATGACCCCGACGCCCCGTGTACGACTACGAATGGAACGACTACTTCCCTCTACGAACGTGTACCACGTCCCGCGAGTACCACTACTTCCCTCGACGATCTCGATCCTCCCTGAAACGAACGTTCCAAAGGCATAACCCCGAGACGATGACCCGTGGACGAATGCTTGTGGTTGTATGAGATGTTTCCCTTGTGTGCACCATGCCCAATTCGTCTTTTGTCATGCTCCTCAGTTGCCTCGTCGCCAACCCGTGGGAACCCGGTGACGGGATCACCCCACCTTTCATCTTGTTCGACTCGCTCACGCTACCTTGCTTTTGCACCGGCATCTCGACGAGTGTCGGATCATCGGAACGTTGTCGTGGCATCGTACCCATTTTCGCCGCCACGACCCTCTTTCCTTTCCGTCGTGGCGAAAAATACTCCTTATCTCTTCATGTCAACCTTTAACTAAAAATTGCATAAAACTTGATCTTGTCATCCGCATCATGTTAACAACATTATAATGTGTGAATTGTTGTTTGCTTAAAATTTCTAAACATGCATATGGGGATTTTCCCGGAATTGTTGTTGTTATTTCCGGCCTCATTTAAAATGCCTAAATAGTGTAGTTTTATTTATGCATCATACCTTGCCATGTTTTGCATATTGTCATGTTGCTTGTGTTGTTTTCATGTGCTTCCTACCTTGCCATGTATTGCTTCCTGTATAGACTTGTCATGCATCATACCTTGCCATGTATTGCATCATATAGGCTTGTGTTATTTTTCTGTGCTTCCTACCTTGCCATGTATTGCTTCCTGTATAGACTTGTCATGCATCATACCTTGCCATGTATTGCATCATATAGGCTTGTGTTATTTTTCTGTGCTTCCTACCTTGCCATGTATTGCTTCCTGTATAGACTTGTCATGCATCATACCTTGCCATGTATTGCATCATATAGACTTGTGTTGTTTTTCTGTGCTTCCTACCTTACCATGTTTTGCTTCCTGTATAGACTTGTGGTGCATCCTATATAGAACTGTCTTGCATCATACTTGGATGTGCATCGTATGCCATGTTTATGCTTGTGTGTTTACCGGGTTGTTTGTTTCTTTCCGGTTCGCTTCCCTCGTTAGCTTCGGGTTCGTTCCGGAGTTGTGAGGTTGTTCGACTACTTCATGGACCCGTTCTTCTCCCTTGCGGAATCCCAGGCAAGATGATCATACCCTTGGATACCTTTACTATCATTGCCATGCTTAGTAGTCTCGATGCTATCGTTATATGTCGCGCTACCCATCTTATTGTCAGCCCCTCTCCTTGTTGCCATGAAACCTCTAACCTTTGACACCTTCCTAGCAAAAACCATTGTTTGGCTATGTTACCCGCTTGCTCAGCCCCTCTTATAGCATTGTTAGATGCAGGTGAAGATGAAGTTCATTCCAGGTGGGAACTTGTTGTTGGAATATCATAATATCTATTATTATTATTAACACACCTATATACTGGGCATGGGTGGAAGGCTTGGCCTTTTGATCGTTGTTTTGTTCCACTCATGCCACCTTAGGCGCCGATAAACCGGCATTATGTTCCTTGATTTTGCGTTCCTTACACAATGGGTATATGCGGACCCCTTGATAGTTCGTCTTTGAATAAAAATCCTCCAGCAAGGCCCAACATTGGTTTTAATTTGCCTCATAATAACAACTTAATTAAATAATTACATTTGCATAGGGGGTTGCGCACTCGGGATTCTTTTCTACATAGCAGGGGGGCCAGTGCTGATGGTGTTGGTCCCAAATGGGGGGACTGCGGGGCCACCACGGGGAAACTCGAGGTTTGGCTCCCGTAGGCTCACCTTTCCGGTTGTGGCCTGAGACGAGATACGTGCGGCTACTATCAGGGTGTCGGCACGCCGGGAGGTCTTGTTGAGCTTGTTTTACCATTGTCGAAATGTCTTGTGCACCGGGATGCCGAGCCTGATCGGATTTCCCTAAGATAAGGGGTGATGATATTATATTTATCACTTCAGCTGATCGTGAGAGCTTGTGATGGGCTAAGTGGGGACACCCCTGCAGGGTTATGATCTTTGGAAAGCCGTGCCCGCGGTTATGTGGCAGATTGGTATTTGTTAATGTCCGGTTGTAGAAAACTTGACAGAGGATCCGAAGTAAAACACACAACTGTGTGAGTAACCGTGACTGTCTCTTTTCACTTTGAGAAGAGAACACGGTGGGGTTATATTTGACTCGTAGGTAGTTCAAGATCTTTAGCGATCACTACTAGTTTGCGATCGTTTGCGTAGATGCTCATCTTATTCTTGTACTCGTAAGTTAGCCACCATATTATGCTTAGCCGCTGCTGCAACTTCACCACTTTACCTCTTCCTACCCATAAAGCTTTGCTAGTCTTGATACCCATGGTTATGGGATTGCTGAGTCCTCGTGGCTCACAGATACTACAAAAGCAGATGCAGGTTCAGCCGAGAATGATGCAGGAGATGGATCAGAACTCCACCGGGAATTCGATGAAGAGTGTGGCCGTATGCTTGTGACGTTTTCGACGATCAGTAGTGGTTTCTACTAGGGGCGATTCGGACCTGTGGCTTTATGTTTTTGGTATCTTTCTTTTGGATCTTCGCCCGTAGTCGGGTTGTGGTGTTTTGAATGATGATTTGCTTATGTAATGTATTGTGTGACGTGGCGAGTGTAAGCCAACTATCCTTTTGCAATTTCATCCCTATTTTTACATGAGTCGTGCAAAGATACCAAACTTGAGATCATTCCAGAATGGGCTTACACCTTGAAGTCGTGCCTCGACACGTAGGAGGTATAGTCCCATCCTGGGCATTACAAGTTGGTATTCAGAGCCTTCTCCGACCTAGAAGCCCCCACTGATTGATCGAATCATTAACGGTTGAGTCTAGGCACACACTTGAAAATGTTTTGAGTCCTATATATATATCGGAGAGTAGGATTTCTTTTGCTCCTCATCTCTTTTCACTCTGGTGAGGACTCCTGACGATTACTTTTATCTCTTCTACTCTCAAAAATGCACCAATTTTTTTTAGGATCACGCGAGTATTGTTTGGATCGTTCCGATGTCTTTGTGACGAGAACATTGTTCTCGATGCCTCCTGTCATTAGGGGTTGTGGCAGTGTCCCGGGGAGTTGAGCTCCGAGGTGTTGTCGTCACAAATATATTGCATCAGTTCTGGAATACTTAAGACGGCCGACATCGAAAACTCTCCTATGCGGTTAGTGGCAAGATAACCCCGACATCACCCAGTAATGGGGAGGTAGTTTGGGAGTATTGCCATAGCTTGTATAGTAGATGCGTTTCGAAGGTCCGAGGTAAACGGTTTCCGGAAATAACTGGTTATGTGTTGAAGGATGGATACAGCTGGATGTAGGATTAGAGTTGAGTGCGCGATGCTTCCCCTGTATCCCCAACACCTGATTGCATAACTGGAAACTTTCGGAAATTAATAGGTGGGTTCATCTAGTAGTTCGTAGGCATTCTTCCAACGAATGCATGATATGGAGTTCGGGGTTCTACATTGAGTGAAGTGGTTTTATGGGCGTTGTTCCGATCGGGAGTTGCATCTTAAAGGGTCCTTGGCTATGCTCATCCGGGGATTGCAAAACCCTTTTGTAACACGTTCCATGAGCTTTCAGCACGAATATGTGGAACGAAACTTCTATCTTGTATTTGTTCTATCGGCTCCTTGTTGTTTTTTATTTACCTTTTGTTCTCCAAGTGGCTTCTCGACAAGCTGACGTACCTACGAAATTCATTCGTTCAATTCTCTGTTCGGATGATATTGTGAAGATTATGTTGCTACATGTCTATCTTTTGTTTTCATTTTGATTCTGGTATTTGAGTTGCTTCGATGTCAAATGTTGATTCCATACCTTTCCTAATCGGTGTTCTCATATTTCTATGGGAGTGCTAATTCTTCTTGACCATCGAGATTTTATGTTAATCCTTTTCAACCGGTGTGCCTTCTCTTCAAGTTATTCCATACGGACGCCGTTGAGAAATCTGACGATTTGTCTGTTTCATTCATCCCAAGTTGTCTTTGTTTCCCCACCCTCCCACCCTTTTCTTTATGGAGCCAGCAATTCTCAAATGAAATATCCATTTTATTCATGTGATATTTCTTCATTCTTTTCCTTCAATGTTCTTATCCGGTGATTTATCGTGAAGATGCTCGAGAGCTTCAAGTTCATCATTCTTCGTTCTCGTTTCTTCTCCGATGGAATAAATTCAAGCCTTGGTCATGATCATATCTCTTCCTTTTTGTTTAACATGTTTTTCCCATGTTGAAATTTCTTACCCGAAGTCTCTCTTGTTTATTCAACTCTCTCTAATTCATATCTGGAGTGTTGAAGATATATCAGAAGATTCGCATGTCCATTCTCAATTTGTTCAAGCTATTTTGAGATTGTTATCTCATTCAAGCCATTTAATTCAACCGGTGCAATATCTCTTAAGCAATCTTTTTCAACGGTGATTTCTTTGAGTGGCCCCTAACCCACAGGTCTTTTCCCCAGGATCTTACCTGACTCTTCTATCTTCCGGAGTTATTCTAAAAATTCTTTTCAAAGCGTGACATAAGAATGATTCCCATCAGTCACATGCCTTCTCCAAGATCGCTTTAAAATTCTTTTTCATCATTGGTTCAATCTTTTAATTCTTCATTACGGAGGGCCTATACAGTTCATGGTGGTGTATCTCATCGTCTTCTCAGATTTTAAAGACTCGAAGACGAGTTCCTCTTGAATCTTTATCCGTTCTTCCAAGATTCGTGGTTCTAGCTTCATGCCATCCTCATTATTGTTCCGATTGTGAGGAATTCTTTTTTATAACCATCCGAAGCATTTCATGAATTCTGGCCATCATTTCAGAAGATTCTTCGTTCTCAGTTTTCAACTTCGTCCTCCAACTATTCTTAATTGATGCCTCTTCGTTCGTCTCAATATTCTTACGGTGGTTCATTCAAGTTTACTCTTCCTTGTTTTCGTATTAATTCACTCGTTCTTTTCATAATCCTACCGGTGGTTCGTTGAATATTTATCCAAGGTTGTGCTAGATCCCTCTTTAATTCTTTGCAACGGGAATAAGTAGTATGCCAAATCCTTTGGTTGTCATCAATTTAAATTGGTGAAGGATATGCATAACATAAATCTTATTCTAGTTTCTTCCAAGAGGTTAATCCCTTCCTTTGGAGTTTGTTCAGAAGGAATATATTCTCGATTCTAAGTTGTTCATCTTGTTTTCCGGAGCTCCAAGTTATTTCAATTTTATCATTTCAAACCTCCATCTAATTCATCGCATGCCTTGAATCTTATTCTTTCATCTTCCACTTCTCATGCTTTATTACCGGAGTTCTTAATGGTGGTTCATCATCATTTAATTCATCCTCGAAGTCTTCATCATGATTCTTGATCAATGAGCTCAAGTATTCTTCTTCATGCAATTGAAGTGTAATTCTTTCTCCCTTATCTTTTGAGATGGTGTTATGCCATTCTTGACAATTTTCCTTTAGGTTTCATGTTTCACAAGTTGTCAGGAATGAGTTATTTAATCCCGTCATTTTCTTCGTTGGAGTTATCTTGGGTTGTATTTCACCTAAAGCTTTCCCTAAGGATTGTTGCTATTTATGGTGCTTATAAATGACCCAGTTTCCTCCTTGTTGATCTCAATACAATCAAATGTTTTCGTCAGTGGCTGGTTGTCACCTCTTAATTTTGAGATGTTTTCCATAAGCCCACATCAAGCTTATTCTTTTCGTTGTTGATTATCCAACAACTCTATTCAATCCATCGTTGTAAGGATGCTCTTTCAAATTCAATTTTGAGAGAAGTTGTCATATTTTTTTCTTTGTTCATTCCTTTCATGGATATGTATTCTATTCTTTCATTCCGGAGGCATTGGGATATTGCTCTCTTCGTCCCATCATATTGTCACATCAAGATCATATTCTTCCCTTGCTTGTCTATTTAACCGGAATGTCGTGTCCTCCATTCAAGTTCCGTCGTCTATCTAGTTTTGCCTCTATTTTCAACCGGAGTGCTGTCTGAATCTTTCTTACCCCTTGTGCCATTCTTTTAATTGTTTCAGAGGCAATGTTTTGTTGATTTCATCAAGTATCTTCCCATCTCCTCAAGTTAATGTTCAATTCCTTCCATTTTCAGACGAAATGCTGTCCAAATTATTTCGTTCTATTCCTGCTCCATCTTGTTTTAACCAGAGTGGTTGAAATTCTTTCGTTATCTGTAAGCTCTTGTTCATGTCTTTTAACCTACAAGGTTCTCATAATGCTCCTTGTTCCTCTTTTCTAACGGAGTGTTTTCATCTTCGTTCATCTCCATTGTACTCTTATTCAAATTGGTCAACCTCTCAGGTTCATGGTTTCACTCGTCTGTCAAAGAAGCAACTTTGTTTACCTCTTCTTTTTCGTTTCTACCCGGTGCTATCTCTAGGATCTCGGGTCGAGATCCTCTGTTAGTGTGGGAGAGTTGTGACGCCCGAAGACCGACGTCCCAGAAGATTCCAGATGTTCCGGGTTCTTCCGTGTGTTTCATTTGTGCTTGTGTTATTTATTTTTCATTGCATCATATCATCATGCCATCATGTCATAATTCTTGTGCTTTCTAATTAAATTGTGTGGATCTCCGATCCATTTAAATCGAGGGAAGTGTGATTTCTCTTTAAAACATATCCTCCCAATATTTAGGGAGCTATATTAAAAATATTCCATTTGTTGGAAGTAACCATAACACACTTGCATATCTTCCCCATGCCTTTTCTTTCCCAATTCCTTGCTTCCTAAACCTTGTCTAATTCAAACCGTTTGAATTAAATTCAAATGAGTTTGAATTTTACTCTTGCATTCTTGCCTCTCATTTTTTTTTCGAGGACCGTGGACATTTTTGCGAGCCCGAGAAAAATAACCTCATGCCCTAATCCTATTCCTAACACCTCCTTTCTTTTCTTTTCTTCTTGGTGTTTTCTGTTTTATTTGGGAAAACAGCAGTAGGGAGGCAGAGAGGACCCAGCCTTCTGGCCCAAGCCCTCAGTCCAGCAACCCAGGCCACCGCGGCCTCCCTAGGCCCATCAGCAGCAAGCCCAGCCAGTCGCAGTCTGTTTCCTTTCCTAACCCTAGCGATGCCAGCACCCCATCGACCCTCCTCCTCGCTTTCCTCCGTCGCCAGGCACTCTCTCTGGCCGATCCCCATCTTCCTCCCTCCTCTCGCGCAGCGCTCTCTCACCTCTCTGGCTCGATCCTCTCGCGCAGCCCGACCCCCATCGCTCCCTCGCTAGCACGCGCCCCTCACCTCTCCTCCGTCGCGCTGCCCTGCAGTGCTCGCCGTCGGGTCCCCCGCGCCTCTCCGCGGCCAGCCTCGCCGCCAGGAGCAGCTGCGCCGCCCTTTTCCTTCCCGACGCCGCCGCCCGACCGGTTCTCCTCCTCGTGCCCTCCGAGTCGCCAGGGCCTGAAGCCGCCGAGGCACTGCCTCCTCTGCTCCTCGTCGAGGCCCCGCGAGCCTCATGCTTGCCAGGCCGAGCATCGCCGCGCCGTTTGCCGCTCGAGCCCATGGCCTCTGCTCCAGCCCCCCCTCGTCGAGCCCGCCATGCCGCTGAAGGACCTCGGCCTCCTGTACTCTAGCACCTGAGGGCCGAGCTTCTCCAGCTCGACCCCGTCCGTTGAGCTCCCTGCCGCACTGGAGTCCTGCCGCTGCTATGCCTTCTGCCCGCTGTCACATGCCAGGACAAGTCCAAGGACCTCGGAGGCGTCAAGTTCCCCACCGTGTACGTCTACGGCTCGAGTACCACTACGTCCGATGCCGCGACAAGTACCCCGCCAGCAAGACCGATGCCCGAACGACTACACAAGACGAGGCGCCAAGTTCAACTACGCCCGACGACTTGAACATCTACCAACGTGTACGACGACCGTCGCCGAAGACCCGAGTACCACTACCATCGCCTAAGAACCGTGAACGAAAACGCCAACGTGTACGACTACCGTCGCCCCGGAAACAATGGATTCGTCAAGTACCTCTCCGAAACGGACCGAGTACCTCTACGACAACGACGACCCCGACGCCCCGTGTACGACTACGAACGGAACGACTACTTCCCTCTACGAACGTGAACCACGTCCCGCGAGTACCACTACTTCCCTCGACGATCTCGATCCTCCCCGAAACGAACGTTCCGAAGGTATAACCCCGAGACGATGACCCGTGGACGAATGCTTGTGGTTGTATGAGATGTTTCCCTTGTGTGCACCATGCCCAATTCGTCTTTTGTCATGCTCCTCGGTTGCCTCGTCGCCAACCCGTGGGAACTCGGTGACGGGATCACCCCACCTTTCATCTTGTTCGACTCGCTCACGCTACCTTGCTTTTGCACCGGCATCTCGACGAGCGTCGGATCATCGGAACGTTGTCGTGGCATCGTAACCGTTTTCGCCGCCACGACCCTCTTTCCTTTCCGTCGTGGCGACAAATACTCCTTATCTCTTCATGTCAACCTTTAACTAAAAATTGCATAAAACTTGATCTTGTCATCCGCATCATGTTAACAACATTATAATGTGTGAATTGTTGTTTGCTTAAAATTGCTAAACATGCATATGGGGATTTTCCCGGAATTGTTGTTGTTATTTTCGGCCTCATTTAAAATGCCTAAATAGTGTAGTTTTATTTATGCATCATACCTTGCCATGTTTTGCATATTGTCATTGCTTGTGTTGTTTTCATGTGCTTCCTACCTTGCCATGTATTGCTTCATGTATAGACTTGTCTTGCATCATATGTTGCCATGTATTGCATCATATAGGCTTGTGTTATTTTTCTGTGCTTCCTACCTTGCCATGTATTGCTTCCTGTATAGACTTGTCATGCATCATACCTTGCCATGTATTGCATCATATAGGCTTGTGTTATTTTTCTGTGCTTCCTACCTTGCCATGTATTGCTTCCTGTATAGACTTGTCATGCATCATACCTTGCCATGTATTGCATTATATAGACTTGTGTTGTTTTTCTGTGCTTCGTACCTTACCATGTTTTGCTTCCTGTGTAGACTTGTGGTGCATCCTATATAGAACTGTCTGGCATCATACTTGGATGTGTATCATATGCCATGTTTATGCTTGCGTGTTTACCGGGTTGCTTGTTTCTTTCCGGTTCGCGTCCCTCGTTAGCTTCGGGTTCGTTCCGGAGTTGTGAGGTTGTTCGACTACTTCATGGACCCGTTCTTCTCCCTTGCGGAATCCCAGGCAAGATGATCATACCCTTGGATACCTTTACTATCATTGCCATGCTTAGTAGTCTCGATGCTATCGTTACATGTCACGCTACCCATCTTATTGTCAGCCCCTCTCCTTGTTGCCATGAAACCTCTAACCTTTGACACCTTCCCAGCAAAAACCATTGTTTGGCTATGTTACCCGCTTGCTCAGCCCCTCTTATAGCGTTGTTAGATGCAGGTGAAGATGAAGGTTGTTCCAGGAGGGAACTTGTTGTTGCAATATCACAATATCTATTATTATTATTATTAACACACCTATATACTGGGCATGGGTGGAAGGCTTGGCCTTTTGCTCGGTGTTTTGTTCCACTCATGCCACCTTAGGCGCCGATAAACCGGCATTATGTTCCTTGATTTTGCGTTCCTTACACGATGGGTATATGGGGACCCCTTGACAGTTCGTCTTTGAATAAAACTCCTCCAGCAAGGCCCAACATTGGTTTTAATTTTCCTCATAATAACAACTTAATTAAATAATTACATTTGCATAGGGGGTCGTGCACTCGGGATTCTTTTCTACATAGCAGGGGGGGCCAGTGCTGATGGTGTTGGTCCCAAATGGGGTGACTACGGGGCCACCACGGGAAAACTCGAGGTTTGGCTCCCGTAGTCTCACCTATCCGGTTGTGGCCTGAGACGAGATACGCGCGGCTACTATCAGGGTGTCGACACGCCGGGAGGTCTTGCTGGACTTGTTTTACCATTGTCGAAATGTCTTATGCACCGGGATGCCGAGCCTGATCGGATTTCCCTAAGATAAGGGGTGATGATATTATATATATCACTTCAGCTGATCGTGAGAGCTTGTGATGGGTTAAGTTGGGACACCCCTGCAGGGTTATGATCTTTCGAAAGCCGTGCCCGTGGTTATGTGGCAGATTGGAATTTGTTAATGTTCGGTTGTAGAAAACTTGACAGAGGATCCGAAGTAAAACACACAACTGTGTGAGTAACCGTGACTGACTCTTTTCACTTTGAGAAGAGAACACGGTGGGGTTATGTTTGACTCGTAGGTAGTTCAGGATCTTTAGCGATCACTACTAGTTTGCGACCGTTTGCGTAGATGCTCATCTTATTCTTGTACTCGTAAGTTAGCCACCATATTATGCTTAGCCGCTGCTGCAACCTCACCAGTTAACCTCTTCCTACCCACAAAGCTTTGCTAGTTTTGATACCCATGGTTATGGGATTGCTGAGTCCTCGTGGCTCACAGATACTACAACACCAGATGCAGGTTCAGCCGAGAATGATGCAGGAGATGGATCAGAACTCCACCGGGAGTTCGATGAAGAGCGTGCCCGTATGCTTGTGACATTTTCGACGATCAGTAGTGGTTTCTACTAGGGGCGATTCGGACCTGTAGCTTTATGTTTTTGGTATCTTACTTTTGGATCTTCGCCCGTAGTCGGGTTGTGATGTTTTGAATGATGATTTGCTTATGTAATGTGTTGTGTGATGTGGCGAGTGTAAGCCAACTATCCTTTTGCAATTTCATCCCTATTTTTACATGAGTCGTGCAAAGATACCAAACTTGAGATCATTCCAGAATGGGCTTATACCTTTAAGTCGTGCCTCGACACGTAGGAGGTATAGTCCCATCCTGGGCATTACAACCCCTCACCGCTTCATGAGCGGTATGGGCACACAAAAGTGAAGTTTATTTTGAAAATTAGAGTTGAACATACAAATTTACTTTGGACGGCATGGAAATACCACATATAGGTAGGTATGGCAGACTCATTTGGCACAACTAGGGTTTAGGATTTGGATGCACAAGCAGCATTCCCGCTTAGTACAAGTGAAGACTAGCGAATACATTGAGAAGCGACCAACCAACGAGTGAGAACCATCATAAAATAACATTAAACATAACTAACACCGAATAATGCAACACAAGTAGGATGTAATTTAATTGAATAATTATTGGCCTAATGTGCTTTCATAGGAAATAACAACCCTTAACAGCAATATTCTTACTAAAGCATAATTACTCACCAACATAACTCACATATCACTATCATCATATCACAAAACTATTGCAAGGAATCAAGTTTAATGTCCAATGATCTTCATGAAAGTTTTTATTATATATTCTGTGGATATCTATCACTTCGGGACCAAATTCTTTTAAAGCATATTGCCAATGAAAATAATAAGCTCTCAAACAAATTTAAGTGAAGAACGAGAGCACAAATGTCTTTAAAGTTTCACTCTAAAAATAATATAAGTGAAGCATGAGAGGATTTCTTCAAAATTACTAATAACTCTCAAAATAATCTATGTTAATCGTGAGATCATATTTCTTCAAAGTACTATCACCACCGTGCTCAAAAAGATATAAGTGAAGCACTAGAGCAATTCCATAGCTCTAAAAAAAATAAGTGAATCATAAAGAGCGATTCTAATAAGTCATAGCATAATTTTGGCTTCTCAAATAGGTGTGTCCAACAAAGATGATTGTGAAAAACTAAAAAGCAAAACAAGCTAGGACACAAATAATACAAGATGCTCCATGCAAAACTCATGATATGCCACGAATAAAAAGATAGCTCCAAGTAAAATTATCGATGGTCGCTAGAAGATAGAGGGGATGCATATCGGGGCATCCCCAAGCTTACTTTATTGATACTTCTTGAATATTTCCTTGGGGTGCCATGGGCATGCCCAAGCTTAGGCTATTTTCAATCCTTATTACTTCATCCATCTTGTTCTCACCCAAAACTTGAAAACTTCAATCATATGAAACTTAACAAAACTTCCCGAGATCCGTTAGTATAATAAAAATCATCTTTACTATAAGTATTGTAGAAAACTCATTCAAATTTTGTTATTACATTATACCTACTATATTCTAACTTTACCATGGCTTATACCCTCTGATACAAACCATAGATTCATCAAAATAAACACATAATGCAACAAGAACAGAATCTGTCAAAAACAAAACAGTATGTAAAGGTGTATTTTTAGTCATATTTTTGTAACTCTATAAAGTCTGAAACATTAGAAATACATGGGAAATTCGTATATAAATTATGTGTAAAAACTTTTGCAATTGTTCACGCTCCAGAAATTGAAAATAATTCTGCTACTGGACGCAAATATTCTGTTGATTCACCGAATCAAATCAACTCTCACCCAAATAATATTGTGTATTTATTGTGTATTTATTGAAAAGGGAATAAAAGACAAAAAAAATTATAACTGTTGGGTTGCCTCCGAACAAGCGCTATTGTTTAATACCCTTAGCTAGGCATAATACATAGATTTTACGTGTTGTCATCTTTAGTTTACAACTCCTCAAATACATATCCATTATGCCTTATAGATCTAGAATGCATATTCTCAATAATCACACTCCTAGGAATGAAGTTAAAGAACTCATTCATACGAGAAGGTTCTTTCATGAATTCACCAAAGTTGAGGCGAACACTAATCATCTTAAGATCGACATTGTTGCTACTAGAAGCGGCGTCATTGTTCTTAGGAGTTTGGGTATATTTCTTACTAGGAGGAGTTTTTTCAATAGTTTTAATGGAAGAAAAAGCTGTGATCAGATTACTAAAAATTTCTTCTAATTTATCAATTCGAGATGGGCTCTCCACTACCATTTCATTAGTTATAGGTTGTTTCTATTTTACTATTTGTATAGCATCACCTACCTTTGAACTGATTCGATTAGCAAGATCGTGAATACTTTTATCCATATTTTCAACATGTTCCTTGGTAAGAATTTTCTTTTCAATAGCATCTATCCTTTGCATGACATGCTCAAGAGTTAAAATAGTTTCATTAATAATGATAGGTGGAGATCCCACTAAATTTCTCAAGGCATTCAAAGTGCATCAAGAGGAGGACAACTCAAAAAATTCCCACCTATGATAGCGTCAAGAACAAATCTATACCAAATGGTGATTCCCAAATAAAAATTTCAAAGAAGAAAGATAATAAATTGCTTGTGGATAGATCTATTATGATCATTAAAAAACCTATACCAAGCATCTTTCAGACATTCTCCTTCCCTTTGCTTAAAATTCAGAACTTCACCCTCGGGAGTGCACACAGCGAGGGCAGAATTACCCATAGCAATAAAGCGAAGAACTACACCTACAAAAAAGAGAGATCTGGCAAAAAGGTAAATGGAAAGAAGGCAAATAAAACGGCAAATATTTTTGTGTTTTTCTAAAAACGTTTTAGAAGTGGGGGTGATGAAAACGAGAGGAAAATGACAAATAATGTAAATTGCAAGGAGATGAGAGTTTATGTGTAGGAACCTGATAGATCTTGACTTGATCCTTCCCGGCAATGGCACAATAAATTCTTCATGCTACTTTTGTACCGCGTCAGTAAAGTACCCGAAGAGGAGGGGATGATGCAGCACATAAGTGGTAAGTATTTCCCTCAGTTATGAAACCATGGTTATCAATCCAGTAGGTGAACCAAGCAAATTATGTAAGCAACACCTCCACACAAACAAAAAATCCTCGCAACCCAACGAGTAGAGGGTTTGTCAATCCCTCTTGGGTAAGGTAGTATGATAAAAAGATAGATTGATAGATTCATATAAAATAAAAGCAAATAAAACACAGCAAGGTATTTTTGGGTTTTTAATAATGTAGATGTGAAATAAAAGAAGAAAGTAAATGGGAAACACGAATAACAATATAAATCTACAAGTATATGATGAGAAATAGACCCGAGGGCCGTAGGTTTCACTAGTGGCTTCTCTCGGGAAAGTAGCATACGGTGGGTAATCAAATTACTGTTGGGCAATTGATAGAAGAGTGAATAATCATGAAAATATCCAATACAATAACGTCCAAGATTAGTAGACCGACTCCTGCCTGCATCAACTACTGTAACTCCACACATCTATCGCTATCTAGCATGCATCTAGTGTATTAATTCATGAAAGAACGGAGTAATGCCTTAAGAGCGATGACATGATGTAGACAAGATCTATTCATTTAGTAATAGACCCAATCGTTTGATCCTTCATAGCAATGATACATGCGTGTCATGTCTCCTTCTGTCATTGAGATTGAGCGACGCAAGATCGAACCCATTACAAAGCACCTCTTCCCATTGCAAGATAAATCAATCAATTTGGCCAAACAAAATTGAAATATCGAAGAAGAAATACGATGCTATAATGATGATGTATGAATATGAATGCAAATAGATCTAATTAGAAACTCACAACTCATCAGATCCCAACAAACATACCGCAAAAGAGTTACATCCAATAGATCTCCGAAGAGAACGTTATATTGAAGATCAAAAAGAGAGAAGGAGCCATCTAGCTACTTCATACGGACTTGTAGGTTTGTGGTAAACTACTCATGCATCATTGGAGAGGCACCAATGTAGATGATGAACCCCTCCATGATCGTGTTCCTCTCTGGAGGAGTGCCGGAAAAGGGCTCTAAATTGGACTCGTTGTTTTGGAACTTGTGGCGACTAAAACAAGTTTTCTCCGACTGCTCCAGGTTTTTTTGGTATATTGAAGTATTTAAAGAGGTGAGAGATGCTGGAGAGGACCCCCGTGGGCCCCACTACCCACCAGGGTGCGCCCTCGTGCCTTGTGGGCCCCATGGGCCCTCTCTCATGGACTTCTTTGGCCCTCTAGATGTCTTATGGTCCAAAAAAATTCTCCAAAAAGTTTGTTGCATTTTGACTCCGTTTGATACTGACATTCTGCAAAGTAAAAAACAAGCGGAAAACAACAATTAGCACTGGGCACTATGTCAATAGGTTAGTCCCAAAAATGATATAAAGTAGCTAGAAATGATTGAAAAACATCCAAGAATGATAATATAACAGGATGGAACTATAAAAATTATCGATACGTTGGAGACGTATCAGACACACATTTATCGTGAATTTGTTAGAATACTCTTTGAGGTTCACTTATATCTTTTGAGCTATGCAGTTTGTCTAGTGCTTCACTTATATCTTTTCACGATGGTGGTATTATTTTAAAGAAAATTGATGAACTCTCATGCTTCACTAATATTATTTTGAGAGTCTTATAAATTGTGTGGAAATTTGCTTGGGTTATGAATTTAGTCCTAATATGATGGGTATTCAAGAGGGATATAATAAAACTTTCATGTAGATCATTGAATATATGAGAAGTTTGATTCCTTGCATTTGTTTTGAGATATAAAGGTGATGATATTAGATTCATGCGAGTAGTAATTGTTGAATAGCAAGAATACTTGTGTTTAAGTTTGTGATTCCCGTAGCATGCACGTATGGTCTTCCTGTTATGTGATGAAGTTGGAGCACAGTTTATCCTTGATTGTCTTCCTTCGCGTGAAGGCGAAGGGTGCGCGATTGTTAACTCCTCCCAACCTCCTCCCTAGGAGCATGTGTAGTACTACTTTTCTTCGAGGGCTAATAAACTTTTTGCAATAAGTATGTGAGTTCTTTATGACTAATGTTGAGTCCATGGATCATACGCACTCTCACCCTTCCACTTCTCTAGCCACTCTAGTACCATGCAACCTTTCTCGGTGGATTAAACCCTCCTTATATTTTTTCCTCAAAACAGCCATCATACCTACCTATTATGGCATTTCCATAGCCATTCCGAGATATACTGCTATGCAACTTCCACCGTTCCACTATTTTCAGTTATCACATTGATTTGCAATTTTTGAGTTGTAAGTAAATAAAAGTGTGATGATCATCATTATTAGAGCATTTTCCCATGTGAGGTATACAATAAAAAAGAGGCCAAATGAACCTAAAAAAAGAGGCCAAAGTGCCCAACAAAAAAAAGAGAGAAAAAGAGAGAAGGGAGAATGTCACTATCCTTTTCCACACTTGTCTTCTTCACAATCAACACTCGAGCAAAATTAAGTTCCTCATTACTCTACATTGTGCTCCCAACTTCAAGAGTATGTGTCCAATGCCATCACGCACCAATCACTATCTACATGAAAGTGAACAACTCACATATTGGATGCCACGTACAAGAGTTACCGGAACTCAACATCATCGCTCTCCTTGACTGTCCGTCTAAAACATTTCACTGTCACCATGTGTCACCCTCAGTCAAATTCGCAGTTTACTCATCCTTTTTTGGATAGTCTCTGACATGTCCAATAGCTATAGCACTTCATATCCTTCTATACTTGTCATCCGCACTTTGCCATGTGCACTGAGCATCACAAATTATAAGTCCATGTACTCTCTCAGCTTTTGACATTAAGTCTTTCCGCCACTTTCGCAGATTCTCCATGGTCAACTCCTGTCCATCAACCAGCACCTATAACCCAGTCACCAACTTGAATCTGGTACTCGTCAACACTGCTTTAGCACCCCTTGCATAATTTGTCTGACCACATGTCTGACCACTAGTGCCTTGGCCTGTCACTGTGTCCCGTGCTTACTACACGCCTCGCCGCTATCACCACGTCGACCCTCTGCTGTCCTGGTCGAGTCTCCCAAGGTCGCGAGCCCACACCACTCAGCCCCAACTACAGAGAACTATCGATCATCACCGACCAATGCCGAGTATCACGTATCCATCAGACCACTGGTACCCAGTCCGATCCACATGTCTCTCGTTATCTTGCTGAAATAGGCTTCGATTCTCTGATATCTTACACCGTATAGCCCCTCCACCAACACAGAGCATAGCAATCCATCAGACTCCAGCTCCACCTTCAACACGACTACATGTAGTTGCGCTATGCTACCCCGCGCCCTATTGACTTCAAGCTCTCATGTGTACACTACCTTGAATCAACCCTGTGTCATAGTCTTGTCGAAGCCGCCAAAGCCCTCGGGCCTTCACCATGTGTTTCCACACCCTAGAAGTTGGCCACCATCAGCATCACGCTTCTATGTCATCATCGTTGAAATCACCACCATCTTCTGCTTTTACCAACATCCCCGTTGATCCGTCTGACTGCAACCATGCTCCACCATGCGACGTGTCTGCCCGCACATCTACATGCCTTGCTTGACACCCTATGTATGCATGATCCTTCCATAACACACTTCAGAGTTCTTCAAGCCTGATGCACCCGTCTTTCCTCCTTGTCGTACACACCGCAAGCACTTCCTGCAAACTTGACCCATCAGAAAAACCATCACCGCAGACTTGACCCTGTTAGATACCTTCTGCAGAATTTTCTCTTAGCTCCTTTTGCTAGTACATAAATGTAAGCATGGAACCCTTTTGTTTTAGAACTTGTCCCAAGCATATTGGCAGATCCATTGCTTCACGTATCTTCCATATGCACCTGGTGTAACCTTTCTTGTGTACACATCAAAGCACACACCACACGTACAAACTTGCATCTGACAAAGCCTCGCTGCACCACATGCCTTCTCTGACTTGCTCCTGACCCTTTTTTCTCAACAAATACTCGTTGCATGGCTTCCCTCAGTTCGGGTATGCTCCAGATCCTCGTAACCACCATCCGCGATCGCTAGCACAGACCTCAGCCTGCCAAACAGCCTTACCTGGGCACTGGGCCCCTGCAGTCATTTGCCTGCTTTCACACGCCATCCAGCACCACCTGCGGGCCATGCCTGGCCTGGGCCTTTGCCCCTACGTTGCAGCTTCCTACCGCAAGTGCCCAACCACCGATCGAGACTCGATCGATCCCTCTCGTCAAGACTCTACTGCCCGCACATTCTGCCCCAACCGCTTTCGATCTATCGAATCGATCTAGCCGCCGACTAATGCAACTCACCGATGCCTGATGCTCCTAATTGCTTTTGATCCGATCTCGCAATGTCGCTCCCGTTGAATACTGCAGGAAAAATCTTCCAATCGATCAGCGTAGCTTCGATATGATTTGTCTGCAAACCGTCTTCGACGTGACGTCTGAAGATCCATCCTCTATATTATAATCACTGCCTCTTCAAACCTTGCTCATGTTACCACTTGTTAGAATAAATCCAAGGCACATAGTCGATCTACTGAGGACGAAGCAATCACATGAGCGCGGCACCGAGATTTCCTAACGAGGTTCACCATCATGGCTACATCCCCCGGGCATGACTACGGGTGCTCCTCCCCATAACACCGCTACAATACTACACCCCGGCCGCCCGGGTGCCGGCACATGCCGCTGGCTTCCCCGTGTACCTGTGAGACAAAGTTATTCATATCATATCACTCAATTCAAACAAGGTCACACACAAGATCCTAAACTACTGATACAAAGCTCGCAAACAATTATAACTACTTGGAAGAACACTAATGATTACAGGGTGGTCATCTAATAGCTTTGATCAGAACAAGACTCCATAATGTCTGCTCCAACTTCGTCTTCATAGTCGTTTTCATCACTGTCGGGGTTGTCTATCAAGATGTAGTTTTCCGAATGAATGCCCATCTCTGGTTTCGGCTTCACCACGGGTGCTCCAATCTTATTCTTCAGCTCTTCATTCTGCTCTAGTAACACAACAATTTCCTCTTCATATCCATCACGCGTGGTTGAGTTCTTCCTCCAGCTCAATGTTTCGTGTCTTCACCTTCTTGGTCTTCAACATGAGCGTGCACATCTGGTTCTCATAGCGTCGAATGTGTTGGTCCATATCTTGTGTGAATGCTGCAATGGACTTGTCGTTCCTGGTGTGAATCATCTCCCATTGCTCATCTCGGCGTCCACAAATCTGGTAGATAGTGTCTTCAAGATCCTTGTTGTAGACTTGAAAAATGCGTCCAAATGTGATGTGCGCTGCCATACTCTTTCCCAAGCTCCAAGTTGGTGCATCGAAGGCAAGGCCGAGAGGTTCCGTGACTGGTGCAATAGTCCTCCTATGAACACTAACTTTGATCCTCCAGCACTTCTCTTCCGGTTACGTTGAAGTGAAGGTTCCAATGAAACTTGGTTTTCCAATGTGCGGGTACCTCGTGACTTCCTTCAAGTGTCTTCCGAAAGGGGTGCCATCATCAGGCTAAGTAAACTTGTTCTCGGGGTCTGAAATCTATAGAATAGAGATAGAGAAGAATTAGAAATGAGTAGAGAAGAGCATCCTATGGCTTATCCTAGTGGTCGTGTCCTACAGTCAGTGTGGGCTTTGATACCATCTTGTAGCTACGATGATCCCAATGGATCAAAGTCTCTATGCTTCAGTGTCATCCCTGGACCGGCATGCTGACACAAACAGTACTTGAGGATTTATAATAGAGTTTCAATAACACACTAATTACATCAAGAAACCTCATAAAGAGTATTATTAGACAAATATGGTTGAAGGCCATCTAACATAATTAAACTGCGGAAGTATTGAATATAAGTTGAGTCCATCCAACTCTACGACAAACAATAAGTGCATGACAACGACCTATCACACCTTAATCTTCGTCGGAAAACTCTGCAACATGAGATGTTGCAGTCGTGTAGGTCAGCACATTGAATATGCTGGTAAGATCACACTGTAGCACTAATGATGAACAGATATCTACTACTACATGCATATATGGCTGCTGGAGGCTGAAAGGTTTATTTGTGACTAAAGCTAGTTTTTCCCTACGACAAAGGAATACATTTTATTTACTACTCAATTGAATTTAGTCAATACTGAGGATGGTTCCTCCATCTCAATCCCCAAAATCTTCGAAGTCATTAGTAACCCAACAAGTTAATTAATAGAGTGATGAGACGAGTCCATAATTCAAATACCAGGATACTCAAGATGTCCATAACCGGGGACATGGCTAATCATGATTAGTTCGTACACTCTGCAGAGGTTGTGCACTTTTCCCCACAAGGCTCGACCGCATCCATGATCTGAAGATCGAGACATAGCCTTTCAGAAGCATTCACTCTTTACCCTGGGTAGACCGGTACACCTACTTTCCCCTACACATGCTACTCCACCACTGAAAGAGCTCACACAACGTACTCAACTATGCCAGAGCCCATAATGGCTTGTGGCTGCACACGGAAGTTTCTAGGCATTAATGATATATGATCCCTTTGAGCCTGGGTGACATTCCATAGGATGATCACACGGTTCCTCCGGGATATCCTAGGAGAACATTGATTCTCCAGGTGCCCTACAACCAATCCACCCAGATGTGTATTAAAGTTGCCACCTTAAACTTTCCCTTAGTTGTTATTACACTCACAACTTTCATGAATCTCACATACCAATCCACGTCTACGAGCCTGGCTAAGTAATAAGTAACAAAGCATATAATCCCGGAGTTGATCTCCCTTTATAGGTTCCTACCTCATGAACTACTCAGCAATGTCACATGTATATCAATCTCCTACTCATGCAAATATTTGAGGGTATAACTAATGCAATAAAAATTCGGTAATAAAAAGTATGATCAAAGTGTAACTTGCCTTGATGATGATCGTTGAAACCTAGAGACTCTTAGTAGCAAGCTTTGCACTCCGGAAATTCTATCGCAATCAAACAATAGCATACATAAGGAATCAAAAAACAAAATCAAAAAACAGAATTCGAAAAACTTCAAAAACAAGCAAATAATTCTTGCAACAGAAAATAATTTCTAACCGTACCAAAATTAGGTGAAATTGGCCTTATCAGAAAGTATAGGTAAAGATCTTCGACCTACAAAAAGAATCAACTCAAACGGAGCTACGAAACTCAAGTTACGATCAAAAAAAGATTCAAATTCAAATCGGCTTGAACCAAATTTTAAATATTTCAAATTATGTTTGAGTTGGATTACTGGATAGATGAGATCGCAACGAACAGATTGGCGTTGGTTTTATCTTATTCCGACTAACGAGAAAAAGTAACGCTAGATTGAAGTCTAAGGCTAAACTGAAAGATAAATAATCGTGGATAGGTCCCTGATTAGAAAAATAACATAAAAAGAAAAGGCTAAATAATGAACGTTCATTTTTTGAAACTAACTAGCGAACGTTCACTAAATAACTAAACCTAAAAAGAAAATCTA
This sequence comes from Secale cereale, assembly GCA_902687465.1. Classification (NCBI taxonomy): domain Eukaryota; kingdom Viridiplantae; phylum Streptophyta; class Magnoliopsida; order Poales; family Poaceae; genus Secale; species Secale cereale. The sequence continues at coordinate 459,682,705 of LR738712.1, forward strand.
GGTTTTATAAAAAAATCGGATCTAGGTTTAAAAAACGACAAGAAAAACCGAACAAAACCGTAATGGTTTTTTCCGTTCGGGTGGATCGGATTGGATCCGAGCGGCGGGTCGGGTCCGGCGGCCTTCGGGGCTCCGCCGCGGCGGCGTTCCGGCGGCGGCAGGGTTCGGCGGGCGGTGGGGTGTTGCGGGGCAGCTGGCGACGGTGGCTCGGGGCGGCGCGGGCGGTCGGCAGCAGCGTGCGGCGGCTTGCGACAGCGCGGCAACTTGCAGCGGTGCGACGAGAGGCGGCGAGGCTAGAGTGGGGGTCGAGGGATTTAAAGGACCTGCGGGGTCCTCGACTTGCGCAAGGGGGCGGCTGCTGGCATGGCGGAATCGGACTCCGGTGGGTGTCCGGTCGGCGCACGGGAGGTGGAGGCGATGGCGCTAGTGGGCTTCGGCCCAGTAGGTCGCCCGAGACTTTTTTTAATAGCGCATCGAGAAAAAAATCCAAAATAAAATGAAATAAAATCCGAAAAATTCCAAAAACAATTTCACCATCCCCTCCTAATATTTGGGATCACATGAACATTTTTCTGGGCTAAGAGCAATTTTTCAAAAATGCAAATTTTCCCTATTTTATAAAATGCAGCCAAAAAAAATTAATTTGATTTCCAAATTTTGTTTTCCCAATATTTATTTTTATTGAAACAATTGGATAGAATTTGTTCAAACCAAATTTGATCCACTTTTCTAATTTGAATAAATTCAAACATCAAATTTATACGAAACCCCCAACTCTCTCTATTGGTCCTTGAGTTGCTTAAAGTTTTCTTGGATCGACAACCGAATAAAAATCAAAAAAACACAAAATTGTGAATGCATATGAATGATCTAATTAATAAGATCCAAATTCAAAATTGGGATGTTACAAAAGTGGATTTGAAGAGTTCATGACTTTATTTAGTGATGAATCCCCTATTTTAGAAGAGGTTTCAGTTGACTATTATGATAACATAGTTCCTATCTATAATGATTATTGTGATGACATATATGCTATAAAGAATAATCATAGCCATGAATCTTGTCGTCATTCTTTTAATGCTCAAATTTTATTATGTAAATCAAGTACACATGGTAGTTATTTTGTTGAGTTTACGCCCACTACTATTGATGAGAATAAATTTTCTCAAGGGGAGAGTAATAAAATTTCTTTGCTTGTGGATTATAAAAAAATGCTTTATGTGATAGTTATATTGTTAAGTTCATTCATGGTGCTAATTAGAATTATTATGAGAGAGGAACATATGCTTTTACATATCTCAATAATATCATGTTTCCTCTCTATGTGTTGAAAATCTTGAAGTATTGCTTGTTTTGCCTTCCTATGCTCATTAACTCTTGTTCCCATAAATTGTTTGCTCAAAAAATCCCTATACATAGGAAGTATGTTAGGATTAAATGTGCTAGTCATATTCTTCATGATGCTCCCATTATGTTCCAATTCTTTACTTCTATGTGAGCATCATTGAAATCATAATGCCTAGCTAAAAAGGCATTAAAGAAAACCACTTGTTGGGAGACAACCCAACATTTACACCTACTGTTTTTGTGTGTTCATATGATTAAGCTACTGTATTAATGATGTTTTATAGTTTTTGTTTCAATAAAGTTTCAAGTAAAGCCTTTGGGATAGTGTGGATGACAGTTGACTTGATTATGTGCAAAAAACTGAAAGTTTTGCGCCCAGTGCAGAAAATTCTACAATCATTGGAACGTGTTAATTTTATGAAATTTTTACAAATGATTGATATACAAATTGTCTACGTTTTACTATTTTTTCAGAATTTTTAGAGGTGCATAAGTATGGTGATTATCAAGATCATGACAAACTATTCGATTTTTTACAGATTTTGTTTTTAATGCATAGTTTGCTTGTTTTAGGGTTTCCATAGCTTATATTAAGTGATATAAATTGTGGAAATGGTAAGATACATTAGGCATTCTATGATAAAAATTATTTATCTTGTCTTTGACAATACCAAAGTGAATTATTTGATTTATTATACTAGCACATCTCACGAAGTTCGTTAAGTTTTGTGTGATTGAAGTTTTTAAGTTTTGTGTGATATATTGAAATGAGGAGAATAAGGAGTGGAAAGACAGTAAGCTTGGGGATGCTCAAGGGACCCCAAGGTAATATTAAAGGAATATCCAAGCAAATAAGCTAGGGATGCCCCAGAAGGCATCCCCTCTTTCGTCTTCAAACATTATCGATAACCTCACTTGGAGCTATATTTTTATTCGTCAGATGGTATGTGCTTTGCTTGGAGAGTCATTTTATTTTGTTAGTATTTGCTTGCTGTTATTCATAATTATTTGTTTCTTCGTTGATTTCAATACAAGTGTCAAGTATAGCCTCACCATGCTCAATTTGCGAGTATATGAGTTACTGTTTCAAAACAGAAAGTTTATCGATATTGCCATAATTCCCTAGAAAATTCAGAATGTGATAAAAAATTGAAGTTTTGACACAATAAGCTATGATAAATTCTCTACATCGTGGTAAATTGTCAAAAAATTTAAAGTTATATAAGTATGGACCCTTCTTCATCCTTTACAAACTGTCCTATTTAGACAGATTGTTGTTATGTTTGCATTGTTTGCATATGTTTGCTTGTTTAAAGATTCTATTTGAGGATAGGATTATTAAATATGCAGAGGCATTTAGTATGCAATGTTATATTAGCAATTTAGTGATTTTATACAGTAGAGAATGATAAGGTTTTGCATTGATTTATACTAACTTATCTCATGAGTTCTTGTTGAGTTTTGTGTGGATGAAGTTTTTGAGATTTAGGGAAAACCGTATATAAGAGGAATTAAGGAGACACGAAAGCTCAATATTGGGGATGCCCAAGGCGTCCCAAGGTAATATTTCAAGAAGTCTCAAGCATCTAAGCTTGGGGATGCCCTGGTAGGCATCCCACCTTTCTTCATCAACAATTATCAGTTAGTCTCGGTTGAGCCTAAGTTTTTGCTTCTTCACATGATGTGCGCTATTGTTGGAATGTCATCTTATTTTTTGACTTGTTGTTTTAATTAAATACTTAGATATGAAAGTTTTTTAAATGAGAGAGTCCTCAAAATATCTACCTATTTACTTAACTACTCACTTGATCTTCACTTATATGTTTTTGGAGTATTTTGTCATTTACTCTCGTGCTTCACTTATATCCTATGATTAAACTGTTGAATGAATTGAATATCAAGAAGTTGAAATTATATGTCCACATCATGCCTAGTAGTAGCTTCACATTGGGTTTATAAAGCAAAATCTATTGAAGCTTCACAATCACAATATTGGTAATACAAGCAATTCATGAATGATTAGTATAAGGAAGAGTACTTTCACATACAAATATATTATCTTGGACATCTTCTATGATTGTTAATTCCCATTAATTATTTTCAAACTTGAGCAAATTAGTTGAAGTTGGACAAGGAAGACAACGTAATGAGTTATGGTTGTGTATATTTGCATTGAACTTATATTGTTATGGATCCTCCAACAAGTGGTGCTTGCTTAGGATCTTTTGCAAGCCAAAAATTCTTACTAAGTAGAAATACTACTTGTGCATCCTAAAACCCTTAAACCTAGTTTCTTGCCATGATTGTCCACCATATCTATCTATGGATTGAATAAGATCCTTCAAGTAAGTTGTCATCGGTGCATAAAGCAATAAATTTTTCTCCTAAATATGTTTGATCTTTTATTGTAAGGGAAAATAAGCATTGTACAAAATTGTGATGCCAAATTAATAAAAGTGACGGACTGCATAATAAAGGTTGCTATCATAAGGGGTAATATAATGTGACATTCGTTTGCATTAAGAGCTTGCTCATCCAAAAATAAAAAGCGGATGACAACCTCTACTTTCCTTTGCGAAGGGCATATCTTTTAAATTCCAGTATTTACTTTTATGCAAGAGTCAATTATATGCATTCTCATTTCAACCTCAACTATTCTCTTGTTGGCAAGCATCATGTGGTGCGGAAAGATCTAGGCACATATGACCAGTCAAATATTTTTGATCATGAATTATTATTGTTGATAATTATCTCTATGATAAATGAGTTGGAGGCGAAACATTAAGACCCTATCTTTATCTATGTTTAATGGATGCCATTTGTTCTACAAATATGCTTTTAGTACTAGCAATCGTAGAATACTATATGATGATTTATTATGTGGAGCTCTTACTTAAACTTTGTTGAATAAGTTGAATTGCAATTGTTTGGTGACTAAGAATATAGGTTGTTATGTTTCAAGAGAATGCATTGTTTGAAGCATAACATGTTAATTGATTGCTACTTTATCACGTTGAGTTTTATGAGAATGAGTTGTTGTTATGATGCTAGGAAAAGTTATTGAAATTATCATTGGTCAAACTTATACACTATGCTAGCATTCGCCCTTCATAAATTATTTCTTTTATGATTTGCCTACTCGTGGACGAGTAAGAATTAAGTTTGGGGATGCTGAGAAGTCTCCAACGTATATATAATTTCTGAAGTATTCATGCCATGTTTAAAACTATTATATATGGTTTTGGTATGATTTGAATGGAACTAACCTAGACTGACGATGTTTTCAGCACAACTACCATGGTTTTGTTTTTGTGAAGAAATAAAAGTTCTCCAAATGAAATGAATTTTTTTGATGATTTTTTGGTACAAAAGAGGCACTAGAAGCTTCTTGGGAGGATCGAAAGGTAAAGGAGGTCGCCACTACCCACTAGGGTACGCTAGGGGCCTTGGCCGTGGGCTGGTAGGTAGTGGGCACCTCGTGGCCCATCTGGACGTGAGACCGACGCCAAAAAATCCTATAAATACAGAAACCCCCAGAAATAACCCTAGATGAGAAGTTTTGCCACTGCAAGCCTCTATAGCCACAAAAAACTAATATAGACCATGTTCCGGCACCCTACTGGAGGGGGAAATCATCACCAGAGGCCATCTTCATCATCCCGGCGGTCTCCATGATTAGGAGGGTAGTCCACCCTCGGTGCCGAGGGTTTGTACCAGTAGCTATGTGCTTAAATTCTCTCTCTCTCTCTCATGTTCTTGATTTGGGACGATCTTGATGTACCGCGAACTTTGTTAATATTGTTGGATCATATGGTGTTTCTACCTGCCTGTTTTGTTGTGATGGATTGAGTTTTACCTTTGAGATTTCGTCGTTATCAGATTGAATACTTTTTTGGATTTGAGGACACTTGATGTATGTTTTAACACTCAACTCGCGGTTTCTCGAGGTGACATTGGGGTAATCTATGCATAGGGGTTGATGCACGTTTAATTTCGTCCTTGTTTCTCTGGTAGAAATCCTGGAGAACTCTTTGAGGTTCTTTGTGTTGGATTGAGTATTATGAATCTGAAGTTGTTTGATGCATATCATATAATCAACTCATGGAGACTTGCGGTGACATTGGAGTATCTAGGTGACATTAGAGTTGGTTGATATATATCCTTTGGTGTTATTTTAGTATGAAATCTAGGGCTATTTTGGACACTTATAGGAATAGCACAAAAGATTGATCGGAAGGAACAACTTTGAGGTGGTTCCATACCCTACAAATAATTTCTTCTTATGTTCTCCGCTAGATAAGAACTTTGGAGTGATTCTTTATCACGCGTTGAGGGATTACCATATGATCTAACTATGTTAGCATTGTTTTGAGATTGCACTAGCGAAAGTATGAACCTTAGGCCTTGTTTTCAAGCAATGCAATACCGTTTGTGCTCACTTTTGTTACTTGCTACCTTGCTGTTTTTTATTGTTCCTATTACAAAAATCAATATCTACTATCATTACTACACTTTTATCTCCATCTCTTCATGGAACTATTGCACCTGTACAATTTACCATTGTATTTGGTGTGTTGCGGACACAAGAGACTCCTTGTTATTTGGTTGCAAGGTTGTTTGAGAGAGACCGTCTTCATCTTATGCCTCCCGCATATTGTTAAACCTTAGGACATCCACTTGAGTAAAAAATGCTACTATCTTACAGAAATCTGCGCTTGGAGGCTCAACACAAGTCTACAAGAATGAAGTTACATAATAGAATCAGGGTCTTGTGTGAGACTCCTATGTCGGTAGGTTACCTTCTTTGCCCCAAGAAAGATATTATAATAATGAAAAACCAAAATTTCAGCCTTGTAGGAGTTACGGATCCCCATATATAAAAGAAATAATGCTCGCCTAGAAAATAGTAATGAATACAAGTCAAAAAAGAGAGATTCGGTCTAGGGGGATATTGCCTCTCTCCTCAAAAGGCCAAGGAAGAAGAGGAAGGTGCCCCCTCCCCCTTCTCCTTCGGTGGTGTCGGAGAGCTGCCAGGTACATCTTTGTCATACCATCAACAACAACTCCCTCGTCGTTCTCATGGTGATGTGTGAGTAGGTCATCCTCGGGATGAGGGTATGTACTAGTAGCTAAATGTTTGATATTTATTAAAAGATTATAATCTTGACTATATCCTGAGCTTAATATAGTTGGATCATATGATGCTTCCACCTGTACTATTTTTGTGGTGAATTGTGTCTTGCTCCTTGAAGTTTCTTTATTTTGGATTGAATGTCTTGGATTTGAGATTACATGATGCATGTATACTTATTAACTTGCGGATACCTGTGGTGATATTGGGGTGCTCTATGCATAAGTTGAACGATAGTATATGATACGTCCCCGTCGTATCTATAATTTCTTCCATGCCAGTTTTCCACAAGTTTTACATACATTTGGCAACAACTTATATCATTTTTGGGACTAATATATTGATCCAGTGCCCAGTGCCAGTTCATGTTTGTCATGTTTTTTGTTTCACGGAATATCCATATTGAACGAAGTCCATATTGAACGAAGTCCAAACAAGGAGAACTATTTTGGAAAATATGTGATTTTGGGAAGTGGAATCAGCACAAGACGGTACCCTAGGGGTGCACCAGCTCAAGGGGCACGTTAAAGGGGGGTAAGTGTCGGTACGAAACGACACCTATGGGATCACTGGAATCCCTTCTACGGTTGGCGGACGCGGGGTTGTGCAAATAGCGGTTCTAAGAGTCAGCACGACGATCGTTTACCTAGGTTCGGGCCGCGAGGATGCGTAATACCCTAGTCCTGATTTTGTTTATATTTGAGTGTTCTTGAGTTCTTGAGCTAGCTACGGTGCCTCTCCAGCTTTCCAGGATCCGAATCCTCCATTAGTATGCTGCGGGCCTGCTTTTATGGTCTAAAGGGGCTGCCACAGTGGCACACGAGAGGTGGAAAGGTGTATAGTGCATAGGCTTATCCCATGCCATTATGGGACAAGACGAATTAAATGCGCTGCTTAGGTGTCTATTTACTTTATCGGGGATGGAAAAGAAGCCTGTCCTGTCCATGGCCGCTCTGTTTGGTCGCGACGCGCGTCTAGGCCAGCGAGGCAGGCAACTGAGGTGGCGTGGTGGTAGGGTCTTCATGAAGATCTGCATGCCACCATGCGGGTGCTTGATTAGCTGGCCCAGGAACCACGTATTGACACGTGGGTGCCTGCCTGGGCCAGCGGGTCGGCCGCTGAGCTGGGGCGGTGACGGGGCGGCAAGGGCTTGCCGCAGTCTTGCTTCTGTTCCCGGCAAGGGTCTTGCCGGGGCCTGCATGAGCGTCTCGTGGCAAGAGGCTTGCCGGGGCTTCGGGGTGTCTTCGGCAAGGAGCCTTGCCGGGGCCTCATGGGCATCCTCGGGAAGGAGCCTTGCGATCGCCGTGTTTTCTAGTTCTTGTCTTGGGAGTCATAGACCTTTGTCTTTACAAATATCTGCATGACATCACATGGGCGCTTCTCGAACCTTGGCTCCAATGATGTTGATGACGTTGGAGTTCTTAGGCCCAAGGGTGGCTACGACGGAGGCGTTTGGGTGAACTACCCCGGTACGAGCCCTTGCTCGGGGCATGCAGGCCATCCCGGCAAGAGTCCTTGTCGGGGGAGAGCATGCCTTCTTGCTTGGTCTTCTCGAGCCACCGTATTGGCATTGTTCTGGCAACCCTATGTTTCTAGCTTCCCTCCTCTGCTCTGTTGTGTTTGGTCACAAGCGTGGCTCTGACTGCCCGTGCACTAGTAAGGGGTAAAAAGGAGCGCCCCTACTTTTGTACACTGACAGGAACCCCCGGGCCTGGGCCATTCATAAGTGCAACGTGTTATCGGGCTAGGACCAGAACGGTGCACGGGCAGTAAGTTGGATTCTTTTTATCGCAGTAACCCCTCCGGCGGTTGCATTTCCCCACGATCTGTGCTGAC
>LR738712.1:459691091-459753408 GCA_902687465.1 Secale cereale
GTGGGATGATCGCAGCATGCTCGCATCATCTCGTGGTTCCAAAAAAATAGAAAAGAGGCGGTTCACGCCCTCCTCATTAAGAATAGAGGAAGTCGTGGGGGCGCATAACGGTCATACCATGTGTCATTCGATTCCCGATCCGCCCGCCACGTACCCCTCATGCATTGCGGAGGGCAAGCGGCGGATGCAGAGGGCACGAGCATTAATGCCGAGGGGTGCCGGGCGCCACTGTTTGGAGTAGCGGGTCGGTCTTGTTTCCTTGTGCCTCCGGCGTTTGGACTGGTAGATTCGGGTGGTCGCCCTCCTATAAAGAGGGGAAGAGAGGGACGACGCTTCTCACCCCTCCACTCATCTTCTTCCCGTTCGATTCCTTCCCTCCCCAAGATATGTAGAGAGGGCGTGGTCGTGGTCGTGCCTCCACGGAAGTGACCAGGTCGTCTCCCCATCAGAGGGCGGTGGTGGTCAAAGAGGAGACGGATGCCCAAGATGAGGGGCATGCCGGAGGTAGAGGCGCCGGCGGGGGTCGTGGTCTGCGAGGCGGTCGAGGCAGGGGCAGACGAGGTCGGGGGACACCCGCGCCGTAATAATCTCTCTCTTCATCTCCATCGTCGTCTCCTCCTGCCTCCCCACGTGGCCATGTCAAGGCTACGACGCTGGAGTTCATCTTGCAACTGCGCAAGATGCCGCGCAATTGCCTCCGTCTTCCTGAAGCGTTCGCGAGGGTGCTGGAGGTCGATCAGCCATCGAGGCTGAGGCTTCACATTGAGGGGTGTTACCATGGCGCCATGTGGGTGAACACCAAGTTTCCCACCCCTCACGTGATGCTCCTCCGCTGGGGGTGGAAGACCTTCACGCATGCCCACTGCTTGGTGAAGGGGCACGTCCTCTGCTTCAGGCTAGCGGAGAGTGATCCGCTCTCCGTAAAAGTCTTCGGGTGCTCGGGACATAGGCTAGGGTGCTGTGCGGAGAGCTCGGCCGATGACGAAAACTCCTCCTCGAGCGAGAGTGATGCAAAGGATAGTGGCAGCGACGACGAGGGCAGCAGACAGGAGGATGATGGGTCCAACTAGGCAGCGGATACGCCATCCCTGGGCGGTGCTGGCAGCACCATCATCTGCACCTCCAGCCCCTCGAACTTCTCGGGTCGCCTCCTTGGGCGGCTAGCGTTGGGAGGCCGGAGAAGGCGAAGAAGGTGGGCGTCGGTCCTCATGTCGGAGTACGCGGGCGTCAACCTACGCATTGCCAGCCCGCTGCCCCATATTTCGGCTCTTCTCCTGGCGCCATCGTCGTCAACCTCCCTTGGGACGGCCACCGGGATGTTCTCTTGGTGATTTCTGTTGCTCGCATTTCGCCTAGGCGCTTCTTTTGCCCTTCACCATCTTTTTACATTTCCTGAGGAGAGGGACAAGAAAGGGATTACATGCATCTTATCTCTTTTTAGTTTTAAAGCCTACGGGCCTTTGTAAGATTTAGAATCTCGTAACCCCATCGCTTTATGTATGCATTCCATACGAAATATACTTGTTGCAACGTATTAATGAAAAGACGGGTGTTTGCCGGGCTTCTTCGTGCGCGGGCAGGAGCCACACCAAGGAACGGATCCTTGTTATCTTAAAATAAACAACGTGTCCGAGCAACCAGCCTTGCTGTCCCCCTCCCCGCTCCATGGCCGTACTCGCGCCCTTGGCGGAAGTAGGAGCAGGATAGGGTGAGGCCCTTTGTCCGCTCCCTTCCCATCGCACTACTACCAATCTCCGGTCCAAGCAGAGCTTGTTGGACACAGGGAGAAAAAGGGAGCATGATGGTATAAGAACGAATGAAGCCTTGCACGCCCAAGTTACATACGGAAGAAAGGAGCGGGGGGTGAAATACTTATCTAGGTCCTGTAGCTCCCGGCAACCTTGTCTTGCCGTGGCTTGACCCTTGGGCATGCAGCCCCCGGAAACCTCAGTTTTTCCAGGGTCGGAGCATCGGCACGCCCCCTTTCTTCCAAACGGTTCAGCAAGGACGTCCATGGATCCTGTGAACAAGAGGACGGAAAGTAAATAGAGGGACCCAAACTCAACCTCTATGCTAGGGGTTAGCCGCCGTTAAGCACTATCAATCCTAACAGAGAAAGAGACTCAACCTAGCATGCATGCTAAAACTTAGGGCGCGAGCGCTTCATTTATTTATGCCGAGGTCTGTGCCTGGTTTGTACGAAGGGTTACATGCCATGCCGGCAAGGCTTGTACAAAATAGTGGCTTGCCGGGAGGCCGGGCAACCGCGCCTTGTGGCACCCCGGATCAGAGTGACCGGTTTACCTTGCATTGCCAGCCCCGAGACATTGTCTTCTGGCAACACACAACATCTTGGTACAGAAAACAACCGCTTTATTGATACTAGCGGACCATAGTAATACATTACAACAGGTAGAGGCCGAGCAACACACACGGTGCCGCTAGACAATATGTACATTATTTAATGAACATAAAAGGCTTCGGGCATAAACTACGCAGCAGCGGAACGACGTCGTAGCGGGACTCCATCTCACAGGGACACCGATGTGGATACGAACTAGACTCAGACGACACTCCTTTCCAGCGGACCTTTCCTGAAATCTGGCATGACACGCCAGGTCGGTACTTTGAATGTACTTGCAAGCTTACAACAAAACAAAATCATAATGACAAACAATATCATGATAATTACTTAGTATTAAATATGCAGCAACAAACTTAAATGGATATTTACTAACATGCTGTGCTCATGCCTTTGCATAAATAAAACCTCGGTATGTCTTACTCATGATAATTTATTATAACTACTAACTTATTCATTTCAACGAGATATCAATCGTGACCTTTCCGGTGATCACAAACCTGTCCATACTGGGTCTCAAAACATCTCGGTGACTCTTCCACCAATTTATTATAGTACCAACACTTGTAGAACTTAGTGAGCAAAATTTTATTATCTGTTAACCCATGGTGTGACCTACTTTTGAGCGTGTCCGTGACCGTGGACTCTTCTATCGATAGATTAATTACACTCTGCAGAGGTAGTGCACTATACCCACACCACGGAACCCATGGCATCGTTCTCCCATTCGGGTGGACCAACGGCGTTCCGACGAAACCCGTCCATTGCCATGACACTCCTACGGCCACTCTGACTCATTTCGCACTGGAACAGTCCTGGGTGGCCCTGTGCCTACCAAGGCACACCGACCACTATCGTGGCCAAACAAAAATTGTCCCAAACGGGAACTCGGTACCATAAAATTAACAACGGGCACACAAGGTTATGTCTGCTTACCGGGCCAGGGTACTGCATGCCCATAACCTTCCCTATTTGGAGGTACCAATAGGAGGCATGTCAATGGACAGAATAAAGACCTTCCCATAAAGGTAAGTGTGGTTGCACTGGGAAAGACTTGATTCAATGGCACCATGACCCGGTCAACAATTTATTCAAGGTGAGTTATTAACAGTTTCAACTTAAAGAAGAAATAAATCACCGGTGTCAAACAATGCCATGCAATATACCAACATGCAACACATAAACAAGTAAAATGCCATACAAAAATGTAACTGGGTCAACTTTACTTATATCATCTTAACTTTACTATTATTCTGGTTATGCTTGACTTTCAATTCACAACAAAATTTTATCTTAGCAAAATTTTATCATAAATACTTATGTAAAAGAAAGTAACTTCACATATGTATGTCCATTATCATTCTCAATATCCCAACTTTATTTTTAGCTATCTTAATAACTTAAACCAAACTCCAACTTTCTGTAAAGTAAATGAAACCAACAACTACAACAACCAAAATAAATTATTTAACAAAATAATTAACATGCATAATATAAATCATTCATTCAAGTTGGAAAAATCACTAATATTGAAATGGCACTATGAAAATGTTGTTGTGGCTTGCCTTAGTTCAAATGAGGCTCACAAGCCTCTTGGTGATCCTGAAAATAAATAAAAGTTCAAAAAGAAACTATCAAGATTCATTCAAAAATTCACCAGAAAATCTACAAAGCACCAAATAGTCTCATTTTTGGTGTACATCAAGATTTCTTTACAAAGAACACAATGAAAAAAGAATTAATTCATTTGGACTTATGGTTAAAAAGTTATTGCAGTTTGAAGATCTCTGGAATTTATTCAAATTTTAGAATTTAATTAAATAGAATATGTTGGTGACGTCGAAGGCGTAAAAGCCCAGAGCGCCACCACTCATACTGCTTCGTGCGGGTATGGAGAGGCTGACTAGCGGGCCCCGCTAGTTAGGTGAGAGGGAGAGAGGGAGATGAGCAGAGGCGGCCGCCGTTTCGCTGGAGCGCACGCCGGCGACGCTGCCCCTTGGCTCAAACGAAAAGTATAGATCGACGGAGAAGGTCGAGGCGCACCTGCCCATATCCGTAGGGTAGCTAGAGGTGGACGGACGGCGTCGGAATGGAGCTCAGAGGTGGAGGAAGAACGGAGGGTTCGCCGGAGATAAAGAAGACGACGAGCTACGGCGCCTTCAGCAGCTCCAGCCAGGCGAAGAGGCTCCACCAGAGAGTGGTGGAGGCTTTGGCAAGGTCGCCTTGGACGGAGAGGGCTTGGAGCTACCTCGACGACCCGAGGGGGATCCCCGGTGAGCTCGAGCTGGGGAATGGTGGCCTGAGGCCTGCACGGCCGGGCCATGGGGTTCTACTCGATCTATGGTTGTGTGGGAGTGGAGCTGGGTGCTCGGAGCGGCTGGGAGAGGGTCTATTTGTAGGCGAGCGAGGGGGAGGGGGGAACGGGGCTCCGCCAGCGACACCTGGCTGCGCACGACGACGAGTTAGCGTCAGTGAGAGGGGGGAGAAGAAGACGGAGTCACGCGGGAGCTGTGTCCGAATGGGGACGAGTACATGGGCGTTGGGGGTGGCGATGAACACAGTGCGCACCTCACTGTGCCTTGGCCAGACCGCGCTCGTGCTCGCTGCAGTGAGCTCCGGCATTGGTGAGCGCTAGAGGTGGACTGTGGAGATGAAGACGATGATGGTGGCCAGGTTTGGCGCGCTTGGGCAGGCGAAGCGAGCACGCGCTCTACAGAGCGCTCGGCGGCATCCAGAGCGCGCCAACTAACTGCCATGGCATGGTGTACACGCGTGGTCACCGCGCGAACTCTGCCTGCTGGATGACTTGGTGCCAAAAACGTGTCTGGCGTGTTGTTCATGGTAGATAGGGGAGTTACCCGTGGTTGGTTTAATTCCAGATGCAGCAGAATGAAAGTAACTAGCCTGGTAAGTTTCTGGACAGAAACTTTGAGAGCTTACTGAGGCAAAATGGTGAATAGTTGGAGGCTGTGCTTTGGAGGCTAGTCAAGAGTTACTAAGGTGAAGATGCACAAGGAGTTTCAGAAGAAGTGGAGCAAGTAAAATGGTAGTTGCTGTAGAAACTACCATTTCTGTCCAGAATACAAAAGATTTTCTATAGCAAAAATATTCCAAAAAGCAGTGCAATATTTTTGCTCAGGAATGTGTCTTAGGGTCCAGAGAATATTTAGGAACTTCCTCATAATTTTGTGAGCCAGGAAACTAGGGGTTTCTTTGGAGCACAAAGAATTTAGCTAGGGTTTTGGGTAGTAAAATGAATATTTTTCAAATAAGAAAAATATTCCATGAAGTATATTAGAGTGGTCCAGAGGTATATGATAGTTTGAGATGGATAGGAGGCACTTGGGTGGGAGTCAAGGGTACCCAAGTGGTTAAGTCCATATGAAATGATTCAAAAATTCCAAGGTTTGAAATAATTTCAAATAAAGCTCTGGCAAATAAAAGAGGGCAAAAATCAGGCTGTCACAAACCTCCCCCACTTAGAATGAATCTCGTCCTCGAGATTTGGTTGCTTGGGAAAACCATTCCGGATAATATGTCTGTAGGAACTCTTCTTTTTCCCAGGTTGATTCTGACTCACTGTGATGCTCCCACTGGACTTTATAAAATTTCCGTACTTTACTGCGGGCGACTCTTTCCATCTGATCTATAATTTTGAACGGCCTTTCTTCGTATGTTAAATCTTCTGTCAATTCTATGTCGGTTACTGCAGTCTTTTTCTCAGGCGGAGATATGCATCACCTCAACTGTGAGACGTGGAACACGTTGTGCACATTAGACCATTCCGGGGGTAATTCCAACTGATAAGCAACAGTGCCTACTTGAGAAATAATTGGGAAGGGGCCAATAAATCTGGGTGCCAACTTCCCGCGAGTTTGGAATCTCTTGACTCCTTTCATAGGAGTGACTCGAAGGTATACTTGTTCTCCAGGTTCAAAACTGATCTGTCGGTGCTTCGCATCGTAATAACTCTTTTGTCTAGACGTGGCCAATTGTAATCTATCTCTGATTTCCTTTACTTATTTCTCAGCTTCCATCATGAGGCCCGTTCCTAAAATACGGCTATCTCCAATCTGAGACAAGTTTAACGGGGTACGGCATTTTCGGCCATATAAAGCCTCGTATGGTGACATCTTTAGGCTGGTTTGGAAGCTGTTGTTGTAGGAAAACTCGGCGTAAGGTAGACAATCTTCCCATTTAGACCCTTGGGCCAAGATGCAAGCTCGCAGCATATCTTCTAGTATTTGGTTCACCCGCTCTGTCTGCCCATCTACTTGAGGGTAATAGGCTGTACTATAATTTAGGGCTGTCCCCAAACCTTGATGGAGACGTGTCCAGAAAGCAGAGGTAAAGAGTGAACCTCGGTCAGAAGTGATGGTTCGAGGTACTCCATGCAGACTGACTATTCTGGACACATATAGTTGTGCAAGTTGGTCTGCTCGATAGGTGGTCCTGACCGGAATAAAATGGGCTACCTTGGTCAGAGTGTCCACGATGACCCATATTGCATTATTGCCTCGCTGAGTCTTGGGTAATCCCGTGATGAAATCCATGCAAACATCATCCCATTTCCACTGTGAAACTGGCAGCGGTTGAAGAAGTCCGGCTGGCTTCTGATGTTCTGCCTTTATTTTGTTGCATATGTCGCAACAAGCCACAAAATAGGCAATATCCTTTTTCATTCCATCCCACCAGAATATTTGACGAAGGTCTTCATACATTTTTGTTCCCCCGGGGTGAATAAAATATGGGGACTCATGGGCTTCTGACAAGATTTTCCTTTTTAGGTCTGACTGATATGGTACACAAATCCTTCCGCAGAATCGGAGAGTCCCATGGTGATCTCTTGAGAAGTCTGGTGCACACTCTGCCTGCATATTCTGGGCATGCTTTTGTAGGATAGGATCATCTGGCTGGGCCTTGCGGATTTCTTCTTCAAGTGTGGAGGTAAATTCCAGTGTGTTAGCGAGACCAGCCTCGACGATGTTCAGGTGGAGTTGAGCAATCTCTTCTTGAAGTTCAACGGCCAAAGAATTTAATATGGCAGTTAAACTGATCAGCTTTCGAGTGAGTGCGTCAGCCACCACATTGGCTTTACCTGGGTGATAATTTATTCCCAGATCATAATCTTTAACCAACTCAAGCCACCTTCGCTGATGGAGATTCAAATCGGGCTGAGTGAAGATATACTTGAGACTTTTGTAATATATAAAAATTTGGCACTTCTTTCCAATGAGATAATGCCTCCATATTTTGAGAGCATGCACTACCGTGGCCAATTCCAGATCATGTGTAGGGTAATTTCCTTCGTGCGGTCGCAACTGTCGTGATGCATAGGCCACCACCTTGCCGTCTTGCATGAGTACGTAGCCAATTCCTTGTCTGGATGCATCACAGTAGACATCAAAACTGCGATATATGTCTGGAAGAGTTAATATGGGTGCGGTGGTCAGACGTTTCTTTAGCTCCCTGAAACTTTGATCACAGTCTTTTGTCCATTCAAATTTCTTGTCCTTTTTGAGTAGCTCAGTCATGGGCTTGGCAATCTTGGAGAATCCTTCAATGAAACGACGATAATATCTCGCCAGTCCAAGGAAGCTCCGGATCTGAGATACGGTTGTGGGTGGCAACCAATTGACTACATCCTTTACCTTGCTGGGGTCTAGGGCTATACCTTCGGCAGATAGCATGTGTCCAAGAAATCCGACTTGTTTAAGCCAGAACTCATATATGCTGAACTTGGCGTTGAGTTGATGGTCTCGAAGTCGCTGCAACACTTCTCGGAGATGTCCCTTGTGATCCTCTTCACTTTTTGAATATATAAGGATGTCATCGATAAAGACCACTACGAACTTATCGAGGAAGTCCATGAACACTTTATTCATCATGTGCATAAAGAATGCAGGGGCGTTGGTGAGACCAAATAACATAACTGTATATTCGTAAAGACCGTATCGAGTGGTGAATGTGGTCTTAGGAATATCCTCCTTTTCAATCTTGAGCTGATGGTATCCGGTCCGTAAGTCAATTTTGGATAATACCTTGGCACCAGTGAGCTGATCAAACAAATCGTCAATCCTTGGCAGCGGGTATTTATTTTCGATAGTGACATCATTCAGCTGCCGATAATCTACACACATGCGGAGGCTGCCATCCTTTTTGCTTACAAAGAGTGCAGGCGATCCCCATGGTGAGGAACTGGGACGGATATACCCTTTCTGGAGCATTTCATCGAGCTGCTTCTTTAATTCCACTAACTCTGATGAGGGCATCCTGTAATACTTCTTGAATAATGGTGCGGTTCCGGGTACCAGATCTATTGCAAACTCAAGTTCTCGGTCTGGCGGCATGCCTGGTAGTTCTTCCGGAAATACATCAGGAAATTCACTAACCACAAGAATTAATTCCAACTCAGCCACGGCGGTGAATATCATCCCCTTCTTTGGTGTGCTTTTGCACGAGTAGAACTTTGTAACTTGCCCTTCTTGATTGATCAAAGTGACTTCTCGGGTTGCACATTTTATGCACACTTGGTATTGAGTCAGCCAATTCATGCCCAAAATAACATCCAACTGTGCTGACTCGATGAGTATCAAGGAAGTTGGAAAGCTTATTCCATTGATATTGATTTCCAAGCCACGGCAGACGAGACTGCTCTTAATTAAAGATCCCGGGGTTTGTATCAGCATATTTTTGCCCAAGAGAGAACAAGAATTTTTTTTTGGGCAACAAAACTCCGAGAAATAAAAGAGTGGGAAGCCCCCGAGTCAAATAATTTTTTTGCAGGTATGCTATTAACAGAAAACATACCGATGACTACTTCGGGGTTTTCCTGGGCTTCATCTGCGGAGAGGTGATTGACGTGCCCGGTGATGTTTTGCTGGTCCGGGTATGACCCCATAAAGTTGACATGTGGCCAGAATAAGGTGTTTGCCTTGCTGTTCTTGGGACACTGACGGGCATAATGTCCACTTTTCCCGCAACTGAAGCAAGAATTATTGCGCTGACGCTCCTCATGCACTGGGTTGGTGACAACATTCTTGACTTGGGTAGTAGTATTATTAACATTTTGTTGCCAATTGGGCTTGTAGTCTACCCGAGTGTGCTGCTAGGTTCGAGCCTTCTGCACCGGTGGTCCTTCTTTTCTTGGTTCAAACTTGCGTTTATGCTCGTTATTAGCGGGCCGGTTGTCCAGTACGAGCTTGTGTTCTCTTTCCGCAATGAAAGCTTTATTCACCAAAGTTTGGAAATCTGGAAAATCAAGCATGCTGAGAGTGCACCTGAGTTGTGAGTTTAATCCTCCAAGAAACCTGTCAATTTTTCTCTCTTCTGTGGCCACGTCATACATGGAATAACGGGCCAGATGGTTGAATTGTTGCAAATATTCTCCCACAGATAGATTTCCTTGGGCGAGGGCAAGAAACTCACGCTGCTTGGTCTTCATTACTCTAGTAGGGATGTAATATTTTCGGAACTGATCCTTGAATTTGGTCCAGGTGAGTGCATCATCAGCAGGCCACATGGCTTTTGTATTTTCCCACCATACGACAGTAGCGCCTTTAAGATAGTTGGTTGCATATGGAACTTTGTCATCTTCGGCTGTACGGGCAATCTCAAGCTTCCTCTTAATGGTTCACAACCAATCATTGGCATCCAACGGGTCAACTGCCTGACTGAAACTGGGAGGTTGAGTTCGTTGAAAATCTGATAGCTTGGAGAAATGACCATTCTGCTGTCCATTCTGGCTAATCATAGCTTGAACACTTTTTAATACTTCCAGCAGATCATTATTTCTTCTTTCCTCAAACATATGCAGGATTTGTTCAGTGGTAGGCAGATGTGGCGGTGGAGGCGGTGGTATGAATGGCTCGGGGGATTGTCCTACCTGTCGGGCGGAGCGACGAACAAGAACATCCTCGTGAGCACTGTTACTGTTGCCTCCCCGCGTCATCCTATTATGGATTTTTCCCAAGACAACACAATCGAGATGAAAAGCATTCAAAAGCAAAATAGGTGGGGAAAGCCAGCAACAAAAATCGAGGGAAAAACAGAATTGCGAAGAAAACACGAGTAGGAGATACATAACTTCAGCATAATTATACAAGGACGCATACATGAAAAGAAAATCAACATGCCCGATTACACTACTCTCATACGTAAAACATCACGACTCGTACATCGTACACCAGTCTGACAACTGCTAATACTCTGGAGGTCTACTACTCTGCGGGTGTTGTGGGGTTCTCTCCTAATGTTGACTCGGATCCAGAACTGATGAGATTAACGGAAACCTCAGGGTTAAAGGTAACACTGCAACGTTGCCTCGGAGGCTCTCCTTTCGGGGCGGGAGTAGGGTGGATCATAGGAGCTAAAGGGGTAGTGAGGAGTGAGATCCACTCGGCAAGGGCACTAAGAGGAGTTATGGTCGAGGTGCCCGAGCTACTAGGAGGGGTTACTGGTGAAGTAGGAGAAACGGAACTGGGGACGTAAGAGGTGAATCCCAAGGAAGCGGGAATGGTGACAGATCTAGTAGTGGCTAAAGCAATACAAGCGTGGGTCAACTCGCGTGCTAGCTCGTGGATGATGAGGTAACTAGCAGTGATATAACGGGAAAGATGGCTAGCAACACTATCAGACTCCGGATCAATTTTAGGGAAATGAATACAACCATTGTCGTGCAGAGAAGGGTAGTACTGGAAACTTGGGCGATCCTGCATGCGGACCTCGCTGTGATGGAGCTCAACAAGGATCTCGAATGCAGCAAATTCGACGGTTAGCAAAGCGGTAGAAGCGTGACTGCTTCGAGAGGTACGGGTATAGGAGCTGGAGTCAGAACGGACGCGCAGAGTCACCACTGCCTGATATTCATAAATTGAGTCAGTTAGGTGCTCCCGGTACACACGATAAACTAGGTCGTCTCCATGAGGGTACAGCCGACACCACACATTGCGAAGGAGGTGCGGTGACGTGTATGGCATCAACTGCAACTGGAACGGATACCGCACCGGAGCCATCTACACTCACAACCATTATTGGGTTAGCATAAAATAATACAAGTAGATGTAAAGCAATATCCACTAGACATACTACCAGCACTCAACCTAAATGTGTATCTAGCGTGTAAACAGCGCGTCTTAGTCTAAAGCATCCTACAGTCAGCGCGGCTCTGATACCAAGCGTTGTGGCACCCCGGATCAGAGTGACCGGTTTACCTTGCATTGCCAGCCCCGTGACCTTGTCTTCTGGCAACACACAACATCTTCGTACAGAAAACAACCACTTTATTGATACTAGCGGACCATAGTCATACATTACAACAGGTAGCAAGGCCGAGCAACACACACGGTGCTGCGGGACAATATGTACATTATTTAATGAACATAAAAGGCCTCGGACATAAACTACGCAGCAGCGAAACGACGTCATAGCGGGACTCCATCTCACAGGGACACTGATGTGGATACAGACTAGACTCAGACGACACTCCTTTCCAGCGGAACTTTCCTGAAATCTGGCATGACACGCCAGGTCAGTACTTTGAATGTACTTGCAAGCTTACAGCAAAACAAAATCATAATGACAAATAATATCATGATAATTACTCTGTATTAAATATGCAGCAAGAAACTTAAATGGATATTTACTAACATGTTGTGCTCATGCCATTGCATAAACAAAACCTCGGTCTGTCTTACTCATGAGAATTTATTTTAACTACTAACTTATTCATTTCACCAAGATATCAATCGTGAACTTCCATGTTATCACAAACCTGTCCATACTGGGTCTCAAAACATCTCGGTGACTCTTCCACCAATTTATTATAGTACCAAAAATTGTAGAACTTAGTGAGCAAATTTTTATTATCTATTGACCCATGGTGTGACCTACTTTCGAGCGTGTCCGTGACCGTGGACTCGGCTATCGGTAGATTAATTACACTCTGCAGAGGTAGTGCACTGTACCCACACCAGGGTACCCATGGCCTCGTTCTCCCATTCGGGTGGACCAACGGCGTTCCGACGAAACCCGTACATTGCCATGACACTCCTACGGCCACTCCGACTCATTTCCCACTGGAACAGTCCAGGGTGGCCCTATGCCTAACAAAGGCACACCTACCACCGTCATGGCCAAACAAAAATTGTCCCAAACGGGAACTCGGTACCATAAAATTAACAACGGGCACACAAGGTTATGTCTGCTTACCGGGCCAGGGTACCGCATGCCCATAACCTTCCCTATTTGGAGGTACCGACAGGAGTCATGTCAATGGACAAAATAAAGACCTTCCCATAAAGGTAAATGTGGTTGCACTGGGAAAGACTTGATTCAGTGGCACCATGACCCGGTCAACAATTTATTCAAGTTGAGTTATTAACAGTTTCAACTTAAAGAAGAAATAAATAACCGGTGTCATACGATGCCATGCAATATACCAAGATGCAACACATAAACAAGTAAAATGCCATACAAAAATATAACTGGGTCAACTTTATTTATATCATCTTAACTTCACTGTTATTCTGGTTATGCTTGACTTTCAATTCACAACGAAATTTTATCTTAGCAAAATTTTATCATAAATACTTATGTAAAAGAAGTAACTTCACATATGTATGTCCATAATCATTCTCAATATCCCAACTTTATTTTTAGCTATCTTAATAATTTAAACCAAATTCCAACTTTCTGTAAAGCAAATGAAACCAACAACTACAACAACCAAAAGAAATTATTTAACAAAATAATTAATATGCATAATATAAATCATTCATTCAAGTTGGAAAAATCACAAATATTGAAATGGCACTATGAAAAATCACAAGCCTCCTGGTGATCCTCAAGACAAGTTTCCTCTTCTAAAAATAAATAAAAGTTCAAAAAGAAACTATCAAGATTCATTCAAAAATTCACCAGAAAATCTACACTGCACTAAATAGTCTCATTTTTGGTGTGCTGCAAGATTTCTTCACAAAGAACACAATGCACAAAGAATCAATTCATTTGGACTTATGGTCAAAAAGTTATTGCAGTTTGAAGTTCTCTGGAATTTATTCAAATTTTAGAAATTTAAATAAATAGAATAGGGGGGGTGACGTCGAAGGCATAAAAGCCCAGAGCGCCACCACTCATACCGCTTCGCACGGGTATGGAGAGGCTGACTAGCGGGCCCCGCTAGTTAGGTGAGAGGGAGAGAGGGAGATGAGCAGAGGCGGCCACCGTTCCGCCGGAGTGCACGCCGGCGACGCTGCCCCTTGGCTCAAATGAAAAGGATAGATCGACGGAGAAGGTTGAGGCGCACCTGCCCGTACCCATAGGGTAGCTAGAGGTGGACGGACGACGTCGGAATGGAGCTCGGAGGCGGAGGCAGAATGGAGGGTTCGCCAGATTTGAAGAAGACGGCGAGCTACGGCGCCTTCAACAGCTCCAGCTAGGTGAAGAGGCTCCACCAGAGAGTGGCAGAGGCTCTAGCGAGGTCGCCTTGGATGGAGAGGGCTTGGAGCTACCTCGACGACCCGAGGGGGATCGCCGGTGAGCTCGAGCTCGGGTATGGTGGCCTGAGGCCTGCCCGGCCGGGCCATGGGGTTATACTCGATCTGTGGTCGTGTGGGAGTGGAGTTGGGTGCTCGGAGCGGCTGGGAGAGGATCTATTTATAGGCGAGCGAGAGGGGGGGGGGCAAACGGGGCTCCACCGGCGACTCCTGGCCGCGCCCGACGACGAATTGGCGTCAGTGAGAGGAGGGAGAAGAAGACGGAGTCACGCGGGAGCTGCGGCCGAACGGGGACGAGCACAGGGTCGCTGGGGGTGGCGACGAGCACAGTGCGCACCGCACTGTGCCTTGGCCGGACCGCGCTTGTGCTCGCTGCGGCGAGCTCTGGCGTCGGCGAGAGCTAGAGGTGGACTGTGGAGATGAAGACGACGATGGTGGCAAGGTTTGGCGCGCTTGGGCAGGCGCGGAAGCGAGCACGCGCTCTACAGAGTGCTCGTCGGCATCTATAGCGCGCCGACTGACTGCCATGGCACGGTGTACACGCGTGGTCACTGCGCGAACTGTGCCTTCTGGATGACTTGGTGCCAAAAAACGTGTCTGTTGTGTTGTTTGTGGTATATAGGAGAGTTACCTGTGGTTGGTTTAAATCCAGACGCAGTAGAATCGAAGTAACTAGCCTGGTAAGTTTCTGGACAGAATCTTTGAGAGCTTACTGAGGTAAAATGGTGAATAGTTGGAGGCTATGCTTTGGAGGCTAGTGAAGAGTAACTAAGGTGAAGATGCAGAAGGAGTTTCTGAAGAAGTGGAGCAAGTAAAATGGTAGTTGCTGTAGAAACTACCATTTCTGTCCAGAATAGAGAAGATTTTCTGTAGCAAAAATATTCCAAAAAGTAGTGCGATATTTTTGCTCAGAAATGTGTCTTAGGGTCTAGAGAATATTTAGGAATTTCCTCAGAATTTTGTGAGCTAGAAAACTAGGGGTTGCTTTGGAGCACAACGAATTTAGCTAGGGTTTTGGGGAGTAAAATGAATATTTTTCCAATAAGCAAAATATTCTATGAAATATATTAGAGTGTTCCAGAGGTATATGATAGTTTGAGATGGATAGGAGGCACTTGGGTGGGAGTCAAGGGTACCCAAGTGTTTAAGTCCATATGAAATGATTCAAAAATTCCAAGGTTTGAAATACTTTCAAATAAAGCTCTGGCAAATAAAAGAGGGCAAGAATCAGGCTGTCACATGCCTTACGGGTAAAATTTGCGAAGATGTTCGTTTTTTCAGGAGTTACTAACTGGGATACCATCTTCGGTCTCCAGGCGGACTGCGCCAGGCCTGGTGACTCGTATTAGCCGATAAGGGCCTTCCACTTCGGCGTCAACTTGTTGGAATTCTTGGCCGACTAAACGTGTCGAAGAACAAGGTCGCCTTCCTCAAAGCTACGGGCATGAACCTTGCGTCTATGATAGCGGTGCAACGCTTGCTGGTAGCGCGCTGCTCGCATAGCCGCCCGAAGACGATCTTCCTCAAGGAGCGTTTCGTCATCTTGCCACAGGCGCTCTTGCTCAAGCTCATCGTAAGCGAACACTCGGGGTGACCCGTATGTGAGTTCTATGGGGAGAACTACTTCCGCCCTGTAAACGAGGGAGAAGGGTGTCTGGCCGGTGGCTCTATTTGGTGTAGTCCTGATTGACCAAAGAACCACCGGCAATTCATCAATCAATCTGACGCCTTCCGCACTTGTGTAGCCTGTGAAAAGTCCTTGTCCGGAGGCCCCACGGTACTTCAGCATTTGCCCTTTCTGCCTGGCCGTTGCTTCGAGGATGTGCAACAGAAGCAAAATAGACCTTGCCGCCGAGGTCTTGAATATATTGCATGAAGGTGTTTCTTGTGAACTACGTACCGTTGTCGGTGATGATTCTGGCTGGTACACCAAAACGGCAGACCATGCCCTTGAAGAATTTGACGGCCGATTGTTCTGTCACCTTTCTCACTGCTTCCACCTCTGGCCACTTTGGGAACTTGTCGATTTCTACGTACAAGTACTCAAAGCCCCCGACAGCACGGGGAAAAGGGCCCAATATGTCGAGCCCCCAGACCGAGAATGGCCAGGAGAGAGGGATTGTTTGGAGAGCTTGAGCTGGTTGATGAAGTTTCTTTGAATGGAACTGACACGCTTCACACTTGGTTACTAGTGTCGTTGCATCGTAGAGGGCAGTGGGCCAGAAGAAACTTTGCCGGAATGCCTTGCCGGCAAGGGCCCTTGACCCTATGTGGGAGCAACATATGCCTCCATGTATCTCTGCCAACAGCTCTAGTCCTTCCTCCCGGGCGATGCACTTCAATTTCACGCCGTTCGGTCTTTTTCTCTACAGGACGTCGTCGACGAACTTGTACATGGAGGACCGACGGGCTACTTTTTCCGCTTCTTCCTGCTCCTCAGGAAGTTCCCCGATCTGGAGTAATTGGACGATATGCTGTGCCCATGCCAGAGC
The DNA here is from genome assembly GCA_902687465.1 of Secale cereale. NCBI lineage: Eukaryota > Viridiplantae > Streptophyta > Magnoliopsida > Poales > Poaceae > Secale > Secale cereale. The sequence continues at coordinate 459,707,441 of LR738712.1, forward strand.
CTCGAGCTCGATGGCAAGGACCAAAGGCATTTCCTCTACCATGGGAGCGATTGCCTCTACGGCCAGGGCTTGATGCCCTGCCGGAGTATGTGGCCCCACGACAGGCTTATCGTCCCCGGCAACACCTTTGCCGGCCACCCCTGCGGGCTCGGCAGGAAAGTACTTGCCGGGCCCGATTTCCTTCGCTTGTTCTGCTCAATTCATGGTTCAACAGATGGCTGAAATAATCGAAGCACAAAGGTACCTGGTTCCACAGGTAATTTTGGTGCGGTGCGTTTCAACAAGTAGTCCGCGATGTCGTTCTCCGCTTGGGGGACATGTTCTGCTTGTATGCCGTCGAAACGCTCCTCCAGTTTCCTTACTTCGTCCACGTAGGCTTCCATCAATGGGCTCTAGTAATCTTTGTTCACTTGCCTGACGACGAGCTGCGAATCGCCTCTGACGATGAGCTTCTTGATCCGGAGGTCCGTCGCGATCCTGAGACCGGCAAGCAGTCCCTCGTACTCGGCAGTGTTGTTCATTGATACCTCCCTGGGGAAGTGCATCTGGATCACATACTTGAGGTGCTCTTCGGTGGGTGCAACGAGCAGCACACCAGCACCGACGCCTTGCAATGAGAGAGCCCCGTCAAAGTACATAATCCAGTTGCGACACGTACCCTTGCCCGGGAGAGTAGTCTCCTGGATCTCTTCGTCGGGCGTCGAGGTCCATTCTGCAACGAACTCTGCCAAGACTCTACTCTGAATCGTCGAAGTGCTTTTAAATTTCAAACCAAAGCTTGATAGCTCTAGGGCCCACTCCACAATCCTCCCAGTCGCATCTCGGTTATGCAATATCCGCTGCAACGGGAGGTGGGTGACGACGGTAATTTCATATGCTTGGAAGTAATGAGGCAGCTTCCTCGAGGCCATAAGGAGGCCGAAGAGAAATTTCTGCACGCCGGAGTACCTTGACCTAGCCCCGTGTAATAGGGAGATGACAAAGTAAACCAGGTGCTGCATCATCATCTTCTTCTGCATTACTCCATCCGGTTGCATCGCTTCGGCCCCAGTGGCATTAGGTTCTATCGTTGCTATCGCTTCTGTATTGACCTCCCTCTGAGCCACTAGTGCAGCACTGACCACTTGATTCATTACTGCTAAATATAGCAGCAACGAACCTTATGGTTTAGGCGTGACCAGTATTGGTGTAGAGGAGAGGTATTTCTTCAAATCTTGTAGTGCCGCTTCGGCTTCTAGGGTCCACTCCATTGGGTCCGCCTTTTTCAAAATCTTGAAAAAGGGGAGGGCGCGCTCGGTGGATTTGGAGATGAATCTGCTCATGGCTGCAACGCAGGCAGCAAGCCGACGCACATCCTTGATCAGCCTGGGTGCTTCAATCTGCTCAATGGCATTGATGTTGTTTGGATTCGCCTCAATTCCAGGCTGTGACACAAAGAAACTGAGGAGCTTTCCGGACGGGACGCCGAAGACACACTTCTCAGGGTTCAGCTTAAGGTTGATCTTGCACAGATTCGCGAACGTCTCTTTCAAACCTTGTACGAGCGTTGCTTTGTCCTTGGTTTTGACCACTACATCATCCATATAAGCTTCCATATTTCTATGTAGCCGAGGCTCAAAACCAATCTGGACTGCTCTCACAAATGTTGAGCCAGCACTCTTCAACCCGAAAGCCATCCGTATGAAACAATACGTACCACATGGGGTGATGAATGTTGTCTTCTCTTCATCTTCTCTCGTCATGAAGATCTGATGGTAGCCTGAGTAAGCGTCGAGGAATGATAACAAGTCACATCCGGCCATGGAGTCCACAATCTGGTCGATGCGTGGCAATGAGAAAGGGTCTTTTGGACAAGCCTTATTGATGTCTATGTAATCTATACACTGTCTCCACTTCCCATTTGCCTTACGCACTACCACCGTATTGGCCAACCACGTTGGATGGAGCACTCCTCTCACTAAGCCTACTGCCTCTAACTTCTTGGTCTCCTCTCTAATGAATTCTTGACGCTCCAGAGCTTGCTTCCTGACCTTCTGCTTGACGGGTCGCGCATGAGGGCAGATGGCAAGATGGTGCTCAATCACCTCCCTGGGAACACCGGGGATGTCAGACGCTTGCCATGTAAACACGTCATCATTCGCCCGCAGGAAGGTGACGAGCGCATCTTCCTATTTGCTATCAAGGGCGGAGCTTATGGTAAAAGCCCTTCGCGTGCCATCCTCCTTGACGGACACCCGCTTGGTTTCTGGTGGAGCAGCTCTGGATTTCTTGCTCTTGCCGGTGGTGCTCTCTAGCATGTTCTCTACGGGAGCACCGCACTCCGAAGAGGAGCGCTTGCCGGAGTAGGCGCGAGAGGGCTTACCGGTCCTCTTTCCTCCCGGGGCTTTAGTGGTAGGAGCAAGTGCCTTGGCGGCAGTTGCTGCAACTGCCTCCTGGTAAAGCTGATCAGCGCAGATCAGCGCATCCTTCTTGTCGAAGGGGACGGTTATGATGGACATCCGCCTAGGCATCTTCGACATGTTGTAGGCGTAATGCGATACCGCTATGAACTTGGCTGACGCTGGGCGGCCAAGGATCCCGTTGTAAGTCAAGGGGATCTCGGCAACATCAAAAACAATCCTCTCCATCCTGTAGTTTAGCTCGCCCCAAAATCAGCGTGATTTTACCCTTGGGCTGACTTCTTCCGGGGATGACCCCCTGAAACGTGCCCGTCTCCTCGAGGTCTCCATCAGGGATTTGCAGCATCTTCATCACCTTGAGGTTGCGTATCGTTGGTGAGGCCAACAATGGCAAACACCCGACCACAATCATGAGATCAGGGTGATCCTCGGCGTCAAAGTTGATAGGAGTGCTGGACCACCTCAGCGGCTTCTCGGCATTGAACGATGGCTCCGCTCCTGCGATCTCACGTGCCCATTGTTTAAGTTGGCGGTGAGACGTGTGCAGGGAGGCACCGCCGTTGACGCACATGTCCTCCGTGGCCTTCTGGAACTCTTGCTCGCCGGAATCCTCATCACGATCATCATCTTCTCGCTTCATGTCATGGCCCCGGGCGGGCCGTTCTTGTTGGTTATCTTTGCCGCGGCGGCCTGGTTGGTCGCCAAGATTCTTTCCGGATCCTTCCGCACCATCTTGGCCTTTCTCCTTGTCTCTTCTTTCGTAATCGGCCTTTTGCTTCTCTGCGAGCTGCTCGACTTCTCGACAGTTCTGGAGGTCATGGCCTTTGGTTTGGTGGATCTTGTAGTACTGCTTGGTGGAGCTCCCTGGCTTGTCAGCGGCCGCCAAGGCCCGGCAGGCGACTCACCTGGCGATTTCTTTGTCGGGGTCATCTGCCTTGGTTTTCTTGGCGGTGCCGGTGTCGTCGGATCCCTCGACGGCATGCACAGCCTTGCCCTTCCGTTTCCTGTAGCGGCGTCGACCCTTTTTCGTTGTGGAAATGACGTCTTCGTCCGAGGAACCGGTTTCCACACCGGCGTCTTCGTCGGGGTACTTCCTTCCCTCTTCAGCCCGGGTGCATCTGTCGGCTAGAACGTAGAGTTCGGCCACATCCTTGACTTCATTCATCGCCAGCTCCTCACGGATCTTGCGGTTGCGCACATTCTGGTGGAATGTGCTGATGATGGCGGCAACATGAATGTCTGGGATGTTGTACTGCACTCGGCTGAACCTCTATATGTACTTGCGCATGCTTTCACCTTCCTTTTGGGGGATGACATGTAAATCGCTTGCTTGGCCATGAGCCTGGTGCCCCCCTGTAAAAGCGCCAACAAACTAATGGCATAAATCCGATCAGGAAGAAATGGAATCCGCTCGCAAGTGCATCAACCATGACATGACATTGGGTTTGAGTGCCAACGGGAAATAATTGGCAAGCACCTTGTCATCGCGCGCCCCAACAGCCTGCATCACGATGGTGTAGATGTTGAGGACCTCTGATGGGTGAGTGTTGCCATTGTACTTCTTGCTGACGTCGGGCTTGAAGGTGGAGTGGGTGGGCCACTAGAAGCGCCGCAGCTCGTGGGTAAAGGCTGATAGCCTACCTCTTAAGGTAAGCCTCTAGAGCCTCCCAGTGCTGGGTTGTCTGTAGTGGGCCCTGCCCGCCTATCCAACTGGTGGCATGCCTCGCGCCGGCGCTCGATGGTGGTTCGAGCATCCTTGTGGGCACGCTCTCGAAGAACTTGGCTCTAATCACGGTGGGTCCATGGGTTAGACGACGCTATGGATATGTCGTCGCAAGTGTCATCCCGACGGGCCGGTACACGTGGCCGGTGAGGACGAGGAAAATGCACCGTGGCTGCGGCACCTCCGGTCCTTCCACTACTGGCGTGCGGTGGCTCGACAGAGCGTCGGCCCGAATGCCCCACCGACCGAGGTTTGTCTTTGTTGGCGATGCCAACGAAGCTACGAACGATACCTCTCCACTTGTCGAGCTTGTCCGCAGTAGGAGGGAAGTCAAAGAGCAACTGCGCGCGCGCTAACGCTTCCGCCGACGTGGGTGGCGGGGAGAGCTGCGTGGATCGAGACACGCTGCAACTTCTAACCATGTTAGAAGGAGCTCTATCGCGGTCCCGCAGCTGCACGCCGTCCTCGCCAGCGCCTCAGCGAGTGTGGTGATCTTCTGCATCTCATTACTTATGCACAGGGCTCTTTCGGCGGCGGTGCTCGGGATCCTCCGCGCGGCGACGCTGCTCATCGCGCACGACCTGGGAGGAAGGTGCCGTGAGTGTCTTGGAAATCGCCGCGTTGCCCGTGCATGGCACGACGACGCTCTTGGAGGGCTCCGCATCGCCTGCGGGGGGGCCCGGCTCCGCCCTTGGACTTGGTAGTGTGCGGCTCGTCCTCTCCCGCACGAACGACGCCGCTTTCTAGGCTTTGGCTGCTGGAACGACACGGGTGTTCGCTGGTCGCGCCTCGGCTCCCATCTGCGACCACCCCGACGCCAGCCTGCGACGGCACGTGCCGTTCGGCTCCAGACGAACCGACCGCCGCGATCGTCTTCTTCTTAGGAGCCATGGCGATTTAAGAATCGCTACACTAACTGCTAGACTAGATTTTCACAATTGCACCCCTACCTAGCGCGCTAAAGATGTAGGTACGAAACGAAACCTATGGGGTCACTGGAATCCCTTCTATGGTTGGCGGACGCCAGGTTGTGCAAAGAGCGGGTCTAAGAGTCAGCATAGCGATCGTTTACCCAGGTTCGGGCCGTGAGGATGCGTAATACCCTAGTCCTGCTTTTGTGTATGTTTGAGTGTTCTTGAGTTCTTGAGCTGGCTACGGTGCATGTCCAGCTTTCCAAGATCCGAATCCTCCTTCAGTATTCCGCGGGCCTCCTTTTATAGTCTAAAGGGGCTACCACAGTGGCACACATGAGGTGGAAAGGTGTACAGTGCATAGGCTTATCCCATACCATTACAAGACAAGACGCATTAAATGTGCTGCTTAGGTGCAATTTAATTTACCGGGGACGGAAAAGAAGCCCGTCCTGTCAGTGGCCGCTCTGTTTGGTCGCGACGCACGTCCAGGCCAGCGAGGCAAGCAGCTGTGGTGGCATGGTGGTAGGGTCTTCACGAAGATCTGCATGCCAGCACGCAGGTGCTTGATTAGCTGGCCCATGAACCACGTATTGCCACGTGGGTGCCTGCATGGGCCAGCGGGTAGGCTGCCGAGCTAGGGCGGCGACGGGGCGGCAAGGCTTACCACAGTCTTGCTTCTGTTCCCGGCAAGGGTCTTGCCGGGGCCTCCGTGAGCGTACCGTGGCAAGAGGCTTGCCGGGGCTATGGGGTGTCGTCGGCAAGGAGCCTTTCCGGGGCCTCGTGGGCATCCTCGGCAAGGAGCCTTGCGATTGCTGTGTCTTCTGGTTCTTGTCTTGGGAGTCATAGACCTTTGTCTTCACAAAGATCTGCATATCATCACGTGGGTGCTTCTCGAACCTTGGCTCCAATGCTGTTGATGACGTTGGAGTTCTTAGGCCCAAGGGTGGCTGCGACGGAGGCGTTTGGGTGAACTGCCCCGGCAAGAGCCCTTGCCGGGGGCACCCAGGCCGCCCCGGCAAGAGTCCTTGGCGGGGGAGAGCCTGTCTTCTTGCTTGGTCTTCTCGAGCCACCGTCTTGGCGTCGTTCTGGAAACCCTGCGTTTCTGGCTTCCCTGCTCTGCTCTATTATGTTTGATCACATGTGTGGCTCTGACCGCCCGTGCACAAGTAAGGGGTAAAAAGGAGCGCCCCTACTTTTGTACACTGACAGTAAGCGTGCCCACCAAGCTTGTGGCGACACTATAGGTTGGTTGGAGGTGTCCTTCAGCCAAAAGGAAGCTTATATCCAGAAGAAAATAGGGTTAAAATTTCAACCCAATCATAGTTACAAATCTCCGGGATTTAAGAAACGGTGAAAGGCCAGAAACAGGGGTCACGAAATAGAAGAGAAATAGAGAGATAGATCCAATCTGGAAAGGACCCTGACGGCGATCTACACGAACAACCTCGCTACTGTCAACACCAACTCTCTTCCCTCTATGCAGCGGTGTAACACCTCTTCTCCCCGCTGTAATTTCTACTTAAACATGGTGCTCAACGCTATATATTATTATCCAATGATGTGTGGCTATCGTATGATGTTTGAGTAGATCCGTTTGGTTCCATGGGTTAATTGATGATCGTGATTGGTTTGAGTTGCATGTTTATTATTGGTGTTGTCCTATGGTGATCTGTCGTGCAAGCGTGAGGGATACCCATTGTAGGGTGTTGCAATATGTTCATGATTCTCTTATAGTGGGTTGCGTGAGTGACTGAAACACAAACCCGAGTAAGTGGGTGTTGCATATGGGAATAAAGAGGACTTGATACTTAATCTTATGGTTGGGTTTTACCTTAATGGTCTTTAGTTGTTGCGGATGCTTGCTAGAGTTCCAATCATAAGTGCATATGATCATAGTAGGGAAAGTATGTTAGCTCATACCTCTCCCTCATTTAAAATTCAAATAATGATTATTGGTCTAGTTATCGGTTGCCTGGGGACAAATAAATTTTTGTGTGACAAAAAGTTCTATACTAAACAACAAACTTCATTATCTTGCAATTTACCCATAGTTTTATTCTCGCTAGGTCACTACAAAAAATACACTTCTTTGATGATACATGTTTGTCACAGTAGGTCACGTTTTCAGTCATGCATGTACATCCATGACGATTTTATGAAAAAATCAAGATAGTCATACCAGTGCTGTCGTACAAGTGTTCCATGACAATACCAAAATTATCATCACAAAACTTTCCACTTCCATGTTGATAAATGGCACGTCATGGAAGTGTTTTCGTTAAGGGTAACCGACATGGGGCATCCACCGTAATGGGTCACCGTTAAGCTATCGGGTTCCGGTTTGGATCCAATAACTCGTTAACAGCCCCGACCAATGGGGATTTTCCATGTATAAAATTCTAATTCGCTGGTGGATCCACATGTCGGCTCAGCGTTGGGACAGATGTCATCCACTCATTGTACGGGAGGCGCATATGATACGTTGACACGTGGCAAGGCCCAACAGTGGCCCTTTTAGGTGAAAGTGGTCGGCCCAGTCAAAATTAGCAGGTCTTCCCATATAGGCCTACTTGTGTCAGGTCCATTTAGGCCCACAGCCCATATGGATGTGCCAATTCAGCCCGTCAACGGCCCGTTAACTATTTGACACGATTGCAGCCCATCGTCAGCTCGAGCCCGTTAACAACCCACTATATATTTGTGCTTAATATCGGCCTGACATAGTTTCGGCCTGTTAACAACCCATTCAAGGGATGGGCCAATTTTCAGGATGTACGTCTTTCATTCTTTTAGCGACCCATTTAAGTGTTGGGCCAATTTTCTGCCCTGTCTATCATTTAGCCTCTTAATGGGCCATAAATGAGTTGGCCCAGTTGTAGTCGGACCGGAGTTTTGGCCTCTTTACGGCCCATGCTCTTCATGGTCCAATACCAGCCCGGTTTCCCTTTTGGCCTCCTAAAGGCCCACAACATAGTTGGGCTATATACAGTCTGACCTGACTTTCGGCCTCTTAGCGGCCCATGCTCTTCATGGTGCAATGCCAGCCCGATGTCTCTCTTGGCCAGCTAAATGCCCACAATATTGTTGGGCCGTATATAGCCCAAACTTAATATCGTCCGATTAATGGCCCGTGAAATCGAATGGGCTCACATATTGCCCGCTTCGATGTCTGCCTGTTAATGACTTGGGAGGTAACAAGGCCAAGAATTAAATGTTTGCCTGTTTCAATTATAAGGGCCCAATAGAGCTTTAGGCCTGGTTACGGCCCATCAACTTAATTGGCACACTAAAGTTTAAACATGTCTATAGGCCCAATGAGATAACGTCGATTCCGGCCCAGCTTTAATTTAAGACCATTACGATGGGCAATTATGGACATGACCAAAACCGATCAATCAAAGGCCTATGAGAATTTTGGCCCCTGCGAGGCCACTAGGGAAGCCCATTAAGGGAAGTGGGCCACTATCTTTCATATAGGGCCCACGTCTGTTCGTGCTAACTAATAATATCTCTACTTTTTGGCTGCCTAGTGACCAGTTAGCTAGAATGCGAGGCACGCTAAGCAAATGTATGGCATACAAGGAAAACGTAGCACATCCATCATATATTACAGGAAATTACATCCATCGGGTGATACGTCTCCAATGTATCTATAATTTTTGATTGTTCCATGCTATTATATTATCTGTTTTGGATGTTTAATGGGCTTTAATATGCACTTTTATATTTTTATTGGGACAAACCTACTAACCCAAAGCCCAGTGCAAATTGCTGCTTTTGGCCTATTTCAGTTTTCGCAGAAAAGGAATATCAAATGGAGTCCAAACAGAATGAAACCTTTGCGAGGATCATTTTTGGAACAAATGCAATCCAAAGGACTTGGAGTACACGCCAGGGTAGCCATGATGTGGCCCCGAGGCAGGGGGGCGCGCCCAGGGGGGTAGGCGCGCCCCCCACCCTCGTGGGCCCCTCATAGCTCCACCGACATACCTCTTCCTCCTATATATACTCATATACCCTGAAAATATCCAAGAGCACCACAAAACACTATTTCCATCACCGCAACCTTCTGTACCCATGAGATCCCATCTTGGGGCCTATTCCGGAGCTCCACCAGAGGGGGCATCGATGACGGAGGGCTTCTACATCAACACCATAGCCTCTCCAATGATTTGTGAGTAGTTTACCACAAACCTTCGGGTCCATAGTTATTAGCTAGATGGCTTCTTCTCTCTTTTTGGATATCAATACAAAGTTCTCCTTGACATTCTTGGAGACCTAATCGAAGTAATTCTTTGTGTGGTGTGTTTGTCGAGATCCGATGAATTGTTGGTTTATGATCAAGATTATATATGAACATTATTTGATTCTTCTCTGAATTCTTTTATGCATGATTTACATATCTTTGCAAGTCTCTTCGAATTATTAGTTTGGTTTGGCCTACTAGATTGATCTTTCTTGCAATGGGAGAAGTGCTGAGCTTTGGGTTCAATCTTGCGGTGTCCTTTCCCACTGACAGCAGGGGCAGCAAGTCACGTATTGTATCGTTGCCATCGAGGATAAAAAGATGGGGTTTATATCATATTGCATGAGTTTATCCCTCTACATCATGTCATCTTGCTTAAGGTGTTACTCTGTTCTTATGAACTTAATACTCTAGATGCATGCTAGATAGCGGTCGATGTGTGGAGTAATAGTAGTAGATGAAAATTGTTTCGGTCTACATGTCACAGACGTGATGCCTATATATATGATCATGCCTAGATATTCTCATAACTATGCGCTTTTCTATCAATTGCTCGACAGTAATTTGTTCACGCACTGTAGAATCTGTTATCTTGAGAGAAGCCACTAGTGAAACCTATGGCCCCCGGGTCTATCTTCCATCATATTAATCTTCCATCAACTAGTTATCTTTACCGTTCTTTTAATTTGCAATCTTTACTTTCAATCTATACAACAAAAATAGCAAAAATATTATCCTATTATCTTTATCAGATCTCACTTTTGCAAGTGGCCAGGAAGGGATTGACAACCCCTTTATCGCGTTGGTTGCAATGTTCTTATTTGTTTGGGCAGGTACAAGGAACTTGCGTGTAGTCTCCTACTGGATTGATGCCTTGGTTCTCAAAAATTGAGGGAAATACTTACGCTACTTTGCTGCATCACCCTTTTTTCTTCAAGGAAAAAACAATGCATGCTCGAGAGGTAGCAAGAAGAATTTCTGGCGCCATTGCCGGGGAGATCTATGCTCAAGTCAAGACATGCCAAGTACCCATCACAAACTCTTATCCCTCGCATTACATTATTTTCCATTTACCTCTCGTTTTTGCTCTCCCCCACTTCACCTTTGGCTTTTTTCTGTTCGCCTTTTTGTTTGCTTGTGTTGCCGTGTGCCCTCTATTAGCTTGCATCTTTGCTTGCTAAATTATGGATCTTCATCCACTTGCTAATCTTTTTAAGAGATCCAATTATGATGAACCAATTGCTATTGAATTGAGTGCACTAGATTATTTTATGAGGTTTTGCTTGAAATTCATGAATCTGAAATTTGTGATGAAGTGTTGAAATAAGAAATTTATGACGTGATTCACGATAGCTCCTTGATTTAAAAGCATGATTGCAATGATACTATTGTAAATTCTATTAATGTCAATTGTGTTAATGGTATGCAAAACCCTAAGCTTGGGGATGCTAGTATAGCTATGTCCACTACTTGTTGCAAATATCATGATTGGGGTGATTCTTCTTATGATCTTGAAAATTTATTTAAGCCCCATGATGAATACGAGATTGATAATAATGTTTGTAATAATATTGAAAGTGGGTTTGGAAGAGTGTCAACTTTAGGTCCCACATATTTGGTGAATTTTCAGTCTTATGAATTTTTTGATAAAAATGGGTTTGGAGAGGTCATGACTTTAGTTGATGTTAATCCCACTATTCTGGAAGAGTGTCAACTTCGCATGCATGTGTACCGTGTTGAGAATATGTTATGTGATAGCTATATTGTTAAATTTTCTTATGATCCTACATGCAATTATTATGAGAGAGGAGAATATGGTTGTAGAAATTTTCATGTTACTAAATTACCTCTCGTTATGTTGAGATTGCTATTGTTTCTTTCTTCTTCCTTGCATATGCTAGATCTTGCTTGTCTTGCTAATTTGTTTTCCTATAAAATGCCTATGCATAGGAAGTATGTTAGACTTAGATGTGTTTGCCACGTGTTTTATGATGCTCTTTTTGTGCATCAATTCTTATCTTTCATGTGAGCGTCATTGAAATCTCAAGCCGATCTCAATGGCTATAAAGAAAGAGCTTGTTGGGAGGCAACCAAATTTTATATTATTTGCTTTTGCTTCTTTTTAGTAATAAATAATCAATATAGCTTCTGTTTAGATGTGGTTTTGTGTTTTAATTAGTGTTTGTGCCAAGTAGAACCTTTGGGAAGACTTGGGGGAAGTCTTTGCGATCATGCTGTAAAAAACAGAAACTTTTGCGCTCACGAGATTAGCTGCTATTTTATACTAGAGAGTGCTTTTAGGTTTATTCTTTTTTACGATGTTTAATAGACAAATTCGTCACGTCCACCAATTTATTTCAGAATTTTTAGAGTTATAGAAGTATTCGGAAGTTACAGATTTCTACACACTGTTCTGTTTTTGATAGATTTTGTTTTTCGTGTGTTGTTTGCTTATTTTAATGAATCTATGAGTAGTATCAGGGGGTATGAACCATAGAGAAGTTGGAATATAGTAGGTTTAACACCAATATAAATAAATAATGAGTTCAATACAGTACCTTAAAGTGGTGGTTTGTTTTCTTATACTAACGGAGCTCATGAGATTTTCTGTTAAGTTTTGTGTTGTGAAGTTTTCAAGTTTTTGGGTAAGGATTTGATGGACTATGGAACAAAGAGTGGCAAGAGCCTAAGCTTGGGGATTCTCGAGGCACCCCAAGGTAAAATTCAAGGACAACCAAAATCCTAAGCTTGGGGATGCCTCGAGAAGGCATTCCCTCTTTCGTCTTCGTCTATCGGTAACTTTACTTGAGACTATATTTTTATTCACCACATGATATGTGTTTTGCTTGGAACATCTCGTATAATTCGAGTCTTTGATTTTTAGTTTACCACAATCATCCTTGTTGTACACACCTTTTGGGAGAGACACACATGAATCGGAATTTATTAGAATACTCTTTGTGCTTCACTTATATCTTTTGAGCTAGGAAGTTTTGCTCTAGTGCTTCACTTATGTCTGTTTAGAGCACGGCGGTGGTTCTATTTTATAAAAAATATTGATCTCTCATGCTTCACTTATATTATTTTGAGAGTCCTTTAGAACAGCATGGTAATTTGCTTTGGTTATAAAATTAGTCCTACTATGATAGGCATCCACGATGGGTATAATAAAAACTTTCATATAAAGTGCTTTGAATATTATGAGAACTTTGATACTTGATGATTGTTTTAAGATATGAGGATGGTGATATTAGATTCATGCTAGTGGAGTAATTGTGAATTTGATAAAAACTTGTGTTAAAGTTTGTGATTCCCGTAGCATGCACGTATGGTGAACCATTATGTGATGAAGTTGGAGCATGATTTATTTATTGTCATCCTTTGTGTGGAGGTCGGGATCGCGTGATGGTTAACTCCTACCAACCCTTCCCCTAGGAGCATGCGTTCAGTACTTTGTTTTGATGACTTGTAGATTTTTGAAATAAGTATATGAGTTCTTTATGACTAATTTTGAGTCCATGGATTATACGCACTCTCACCCTTCCACAATATACCTTCCTCAAAACAGCCACCATACCTACCTATCATGGCATTTCCATAGCCATTCCGAGATATATTACCATGCAACTTTCCACCGTTCCGTTTATTATGACACGCTTCATCATTGTCATATTGCCTTTCATGATCATGTAGTTGACATCGTATTCGTGGCAAGGCCACCTTCATAATTTTTCATACATGTCACTCTTGATTCATTGCACATGCCGGTACACAGCCGGAGGCATTCACATAGAGTCATATTCTGTTCTAGCTTCGAGTTGTAATCTTTGAGTTGTAAGTAAAATAAAAGTGTGACGATCTTCATTACTAGAGCATTGTCCCAGTGAGGAAAGGATGATGGAGACTATGATTCCCCCACAAGTCGGCATGAAACTCCGGACGAAAGAAAAAAGAAAAGAAAAAAGAGGCCATAAAAAAGAGTGAAAAAAGGGAATGGCCCAAAAAATAAAAAAATGAGAGAAAAAGAGAAAAGGGGCAATGCTACTATCCTTTTTCCACACTTGTGCTTCAAAGTAGGACCATGATCTTCATGATAGAGAGTCTCTTGTTTTGTCACTTTCATATACTAGTGGGAATTTTCATTATATAACTTGGCTTGTATATTCCAATGATGGGCTTCCTCAAAACGCCCTAGGTCTTCGTGAGCAAGCGAGTTGGATGCACACCAACTTAGTTTCCTTTGTTGAGCTTTCATACAATTATAGCTCTAGTGCATCCGTTGCATAGCAATCCCTACTCACTCACATTGATATCTATTGATGGGCATATCCATAGCCCATTGATACGCCTAGTTGATGTGAGACTATCTTCCTCATTTTTGTCTTCTCTACAACCACCACTCTATTCCACCCATAGTGCCATATCCATGGCTCACGCTCATGTATTGCGTGAAAGTTGAAAAGTTTGGAAAAATTGAAGTGTGAAACAATTGCTTGGCTGAAACCGGGGTTGTGCATGATTTAAATATTTTGTGTGATGAAGATAGAGCATAGCCAGACTATATGATTTTGTAGGGATAGGTTCCTTTGGCCATGTTATTTTGAGAAGACATAATTTCTTTGTTAGTATGCTTCAAGTATTATTATTCTTATGTCAATGTTAAACTTTTTTTCTTGAATCTTTCGGATCTGAACATTCATGCCACAATAAAGAAAATTACATTGAGGATTATGTTGAGTAGCATTCCACATACAAAAATTCTGTTTTTATCATTTACCTACTCGTGGACGAGCAGGAATTAAGCTTGGGGATGCCTGATACGTCTCCAACGTATCTATAATTTTTGATTGTTCCATGCTATTATATTATCTGTTTTGGATGTTTAATGGGCTTTAATATGCACTTTTATATTATTTTTGGGACTAATCTACTAACCCAAGGCCTAGTGCAAATTGCTGTTTTTTTCCTATTTCAGTGTTTCGTAGAAAAGGAATATCAAACGGAGTTCAAACTGAATGAAACCTTCGTGAGGATTGTTTTTGGAACAAATGCAATCCAGAAGACTTGGAGTACACGTCAGTGAAGCAACGAGGTGGCCAAGAGGTAGGGGGCACGCCTAGGGGGGTAGGCGTGCCCCCAACCCTCATGGGCCCCTTGTAGCTCCACCGACATACCTCTTCCTCATATATCTACTCTTATACCCTGAAAACATTCGAGAGCAGCACGAAACCCTATTTCCACCGCCACAACCTTCTGTACCCGTAAGATCCCATCTTGGGGCCTGTTCCGGAGCTCCACCCTCTCTTTGGATCTCAATACAAAGTTCTCTTCGATCTTCTTGGAGATCTATTCGATGTAATTCTTTTTGCGGTGTGTTTGTCGAGATCCGATGAATGGTGGGTTTATGATCAAGATTATCTATGAACAATATTTGATTCTTCTCTGAATTCTTTTATGCATGATATAAATATCTTGGCAAGTATCTTCGAATTATTAGTTTGGTTCGACCTACTAGATTGATCTTTCTTGCAATGAGAGAAGTGCTTAGCTTTGGGTTCAATCTTGATGTGTCCTTTCCCAGTGACAGCACGGCCAACAAGGCACGTATTGTATTGTTTCCATCAAGGATAAAAAGATGGGGTTATATCATATTGCATGAGTTTATCCCTCTACATCATGTCATCTTGCTTAAGGTGTTACTCTGTTCTTATGAACTTAATACTCTAGATGCATGCTGGATAGTTGTCGATGTGTGGAGTAATAATATTAGATGCAGAATCGTTTCAGTCTACTTGTCACGGACGTGTTGCCTATGTACATGATCATGCCCAGATATTCTGATAACTATGCGCTTTTCTATCAATTGCTCGACTATAATTTGTTCACCCACCGTAGAATCTGCTATCTTGAGAGAAGCCACTAGTGAAACCTATGGCCCCGGGGTCTATCTTCCATCATATTAATCTTCCATCAACTAGTTATCTTTACTGTTCTTTTATTTTGCAATCTTTACTTTCAATCTATATAACAAAAATACCAAAAATATTTATCCTATTATCCCTATCAGATCTCACTTTTGCAAGTGGCCGAGAAGGGATTGACAGCCCCTTTATCGCGTTGGTTGCAAGGTTCTTATTTGTTTGTGCAGGTATGAGGAACTTGCGTGTAGTCTCCTACTGGATTGATACCTTGGTTCTCAAAAACTGAGGGAAATACTTACGCTACTTTGCTGCATCACCCTTTCCTCTTCAAGGGAAAAACAACGCATGCTCGAGAAGTAGCACCGGGCAATCAAAGATTGATGCCAGTGCAAATAAATGAACAGAACTTAACAATCAACAACCTCACGATCTACATCCTTAGCGTGGATGACACCCATAAGCATGTGAGCAAGTTCTTCCTTCTCTACTACACTGTCTCTGAAAACATTGATCAATTGTTGTTGCGCAAGAATGTGCACCTCTGATTTCTACGCAAGTTCCATCATTTTTTTTGACCTGAAACTGTAAGGCTAGGCCCCCACAGCAATTATATTGCAACCAAAAACTGTACAGATATACAAAATTTACAAGGTCAAAGAGACCCAAAGAAAAAGAAATAAGAGAAAAAACAAGCTAACTAAACTCAAGGAGGAAAAAAGGAAATCCATCTAAGCAGGTGCTCTTTGAACTTAGGCTTAATTCTATGAGTCAATAGGGAAATGTCCAAAATAAAATAAGCTCTCCACCTATGAAAAGAAGGAGAAATATTTCTAAAGACTTTATCATTTCTGATATTCCAAATGTTCCAGCATGCCATGAAGACCACTTCTGAGAAGAAAGGCTTGCCAAAATCTCTTCTGGTTTGGTATGCAGTAGCAATCATGTCATCTCCAGCCATTCAATTAATTTGAAGATAATTCCAGACCCTGCAACTGAAATTACAATAAAAGAAGAGGTGGTCTCTGGTCTCTTTAGTGCATGTTGGATAGAGAACACATATGTTTGAATCGGATACATTCCAATGTATTCTCTCAAGCATATCCTGAGTGTTCAGCCTATCCATGATCAACATCCAAGCAAAGAACTTGATTCTCAAAGTGCAGCAACTAGCCCAAACCCATGATAAAATTGGGTTGACAACAATATGCTTGTGCAAGAAGGAGTAGTATTTCTTAGCAGTGTAACCTTTGCCATCTTCCTTCCATACCCAAATATCTTTGAGCTGAGGGTTTTGCTTGGAGTGCCGAAGGAAGTTTTGCAGAGACAGAAGCTCACCATAAGCTCTCTCAGAGTGGTAAAACAAACAGTGAGGAGAGCTCAGTCATCTCAAAGATCTCAGCAGCAGAGATGGTAGGATCAATGGCAAAAGAGAATAACCTTGCAAACCTTTGCTTAAGAGGGGTAGAGGAGCCCCCCAAGGGCCAAGCATCAGACCAAAATAAAACTGTGTCCCCCTTATTAACCTGTACAGCACTGACCATTCTGAATTTATCTATTAACTTACATAAATCTCTCCACCAAAAAGAGCCACAAATGACTATAGCATGAGGAACTCTACCATGGTGGTAAGTGTTCCAAATGAGGTGGACCCAAGGCACATCAACCTTATTGTAGAATTTGCTGACATGTTTGAGAAGCAGGGCTTCATTCTGCAGCTTCGGATTTAAAATACCCAGCCCCCCTTTATTTTTAGGCCTGCAGACCAAGCCCCAAGCAGCCAGGGACTGACCAGAATCTTGCCCATACTTCCTCCAGAGACATTGACTTTGAATCCTCTCCAATTGCTTGAGAAGATACTGCAGTCTTTCTCCATGAGAAAGAAAAGAGGAGCTGACAGAAAGTTTCCTCTCCATGCTATCAACCAGAGGCATTAAGTCCATGCTCTTAGGTTTAGTAATCCCCACAGGTAGCCCAAGATAGGTAAAAGGAAGTGTGCCCACCACACAACCAAAGACTGAGGCCAGTCTAGCAATCTCCACTAGGCCCACATTAATAGGAAGCATGGATGACTTATGATAGTTGACATGCAACCCAGTGGAGTTTGAAAAGAGAATAAACATTTTCTTTAAGGACATCAATTGTGATTCTTCTGCAGGCAAAATAATAAGGGTGTCATCAACATACTGAATGATTGGATAATCCCTATCATGGCAGGGTATAGGGAGCTCAAGAAGACCTTTATGCAGCATATCATTGACAACTGACTGAAGCAGATCTGCAGCAATGGCAAAAAGGAGAGGTGAAAGAGGATCACCCTGCCTAACCCCCTTCTTACATCCAAACTGCTTTCCTGGAACCCCATTTAGGAGGATAGAAGATGTTCCAGATGCCAAAATTGCTTAACCCATGAAATCCATTTCTCATTAAATCCCTTGTGCCTCAAAATTTGAAAAATAGCCTCATGCTCAATGGAATCAAAGGCCTTCTCAAAATCTAGCTTAAGAATGATAATAGGCCTTTTAGACTGATGGCATTGGTGTAGATACTCCAAAGTCCAAGCAACACCGTCCTGAATAGTCCTGGATTTAATGAACCCATATTGGTTTTTATGCAGACACCTCATAATATCCAACTGTAATCTATTGGCAGCCATCTTTGAGAGAAATTTCACCCCCATACCAGTGAGAGATATAGGCCTATAATCATTAACAGTTTCAGGAGATCTTTTCTTAGGGACCAGGGTGATATAGGAGTAGTTGATGTTCTCCACGTTAGCTGTCCCCTCATGAAAAGCAGAAGCTAAAGCATAGAAATCTTGACTGATAATGGGCCAACACTTCTTTTAAAAAAAAGACCATTAAATCCATCTGGCCCAGGGGACTTGTCAATAGGCATGCTCTTGACAGTGTTATCCATCTCTTCCTTGGTGAACATTTTTGTCAAGGAGTCAAGACCCTCCACCTTGCTCAAAATAGAAGAGAGACCAAAAGACATTTGAATACCTTGACTAGTTCCCATTTTGCATTTAAAAGTTTGCCAGATAATAGAAGCCATTTCATCATGATCAGAAATAATGGAGCCATCATCCAAGCATAGAGAAGCTATAGAATTATTTATGTATCTCTCAGTCGCCAGAGCATGAAAACATTTAGTGTTCTCCTCACCCACTTTGATGGAACGAACATCGCATCTCTTCTTCCAATACAAAAACTGAAGGTGTAGAAGATGCTCTAGATGCAGCTTAACTACATTACGGAAGTTGAACTCAAGCATGTAAAGAGGCCTCAGCTCCTCCAAGCAATCCAAGATTAGGATCACCCTGTTACATTTAGCAATCAGAGATTTCATTTTGGAGATGTTTGTGTGCCAACTTTTAAGCTCCCTCCGTAAAGCTTTAAACTTAGCAGCAATTTGCCCTGTAATACTGGCTTTGCTTGAAAACAGAAGCCCAAGAAGTAGACACACATTCCAAAAAGCCCTGCAACTCCACCCAATAGTTATCAAACAGAAAAATGTTGCACTTTGGGATAGAAGTGTTAACAGTCACCACACAAGGCACATGATCCGAGGTAGACCTAGCAAGGGGTAACACCTGAGTGGACGGATAGTATGTGATCCAATTAGCAGAAGTGAAAAACCAATCGAGCTGCTCAAGAAGTGGATTGTCCTGCATGTTCGACCAAGTGAAAGACCTCCCCTTAATCGGTAGCTCCAGTAATCCGAGGTGCCCGATAATTTCATTAAAAATGAATATGTCGTTGGCGTCACCACCAGGAAGATTTCTATTTTCAGTTGATCTAATGAAGTTAAAGTCTCCAAGAATGAGCCAGTTTTCCAAGTCAGGGATGGACAGGTGATAGAGCCAATTAACAAACCCATCACGAGCTGGGCCACGGCAGGGTCCATAAACATTTACTAAAGTCCACTGATCATTGTTGTGCCTGGATGTAAACTAAACTGAGATACCAAACTGCTTAACCTCAATTAATGTTCCTGAGAGTACTGAGGAGTTCCATAGCACAACAAGCCCCCCTGAGGCACCAACGGAGGGACTGCAAACAAACGAATCAAAACGACACGGGCAGAACTTTCTGACAGTTCTGGAGTCAATGCACTCCATTTCGTCTCTTGAAGACATACAACAGTAGCCATACTTTCATCAATCTTGTTTCGAACAGCACGTTGACGATCATCTGAATTTAAGCCTTGGACATTCCAGCACATAACACGCCAACTTCTAGTGGAACGCGAATCCATAGAAAAACTTAGTACTAGAGGTAACAGTATGCCCACGTAGTAGGCCGCACATAAAGCAGATCAAACGAGTAGCATAGATCGCCAAAAGAAGTTTGCCAAGACCCCAATTGCTTACAAGTCCCAAGGACCAAGGTAACAAGCAAAGCGTACGAAAATTAGTATGTTTAGAGGACGACCACACCCATCACACAGAGCTTGAACTAATCATCAGAGTTTTTGTCTTTGGCAGAGGAGGGACCCGCCATAAGCGCATCCGCAGTTAGCTTGTCTTCAGAAATGCCCAGATCCGCCCCAATTTGCTGAATGTGAGCTAGCGGAGTTGGCGGCGGCACCAGGGGCACACTATGGTCGTGACCATCATCCATCAGGGGCTTGGAATGAGGCTTCTTCTTCTTGGGTTCAAACATAGGCAAGGCTTGAAAGGCAGGCTGGAATCCATCCCGCCTGGCAGAGCATCGAGTACAGCGACACAGTTGAGAGTCCACCACAAGAGGAGCAACACGCTTGGAGATCTTCTTCCTGGGACTGGAGACAGAGGAGGAAATGTGCACAGCAGAGGCAAACGAAACCTGCAAGTCAATATGCTCCGTCTCTTGCTGGCTGTCAGGAAACAGTTGACGGGCTGCCCCCCCTGATAAGTGCAGCAGAGGCTAAGGGGGCAACCGTACTGGCAGGAATAGGGCTAACAATGTCAGAAACCCAGTGAACCTTCTCGAAAGCAAAGGACCAGGACCTCTTAGAAAGAACCAGGGGCCCAAAAGAAGACTGAAAAACTGGCTTAGGAACCTGACGAGTAGAGCAGCGAAACAGCAGAGCATCAAAAGTCCTTCTCCATGCCATCTCAGGGGGTAAGGGAGGGCCATAAGCCACTCTGACATTACCAATCAAGGGATCTTGCAGTGGCAACATAGGTGGCTGATATGGGACAATGGCGAAAGCATCAAGATCAATAGGTTGGTCGAAATTTACCTCCTCGAAAGCGGCGTGATGGACCCCAAATTGAGCATCTCCTTGACCCAACTCCTGCACCACAGGAGCAAGAACCTGCTGGGCGTTCACAGGAAGCTCATCATCCTCTACCACCACGATGGGAGGATCGTCCACATGAACCACATCATTCAACTGAACATGAGTAGGAGGTGCGGCTGGAAGATCACTGTCCGGCTGATTGACAAAGCCTGAGAAGTTTTGTTGACTAATGACCATAGACTATTGATCAACAACCACCTCATCGATGGCTGGGGCAGCCTGGGCATCCTGAATAGGGGCATTCCACCCCCAGCCATTAACTGGATTCAGATCCTCCATTGGGGGCGGAGGCGGCGGAACATCATTCCACCCAAGAGCTGGATATGGAGGGAGGGCAAAAATATTATCCTCCGGGAATAACTGCCCAAGCAAGGGGTGAGGATTGCCGTTGAGAGGCATAGGATCTTCATCTTGTGGTATTTTCTCAGCAAAATTTGCTCCAAGGATGTAACAAGGTGCAGTCCAAGAAACTTTAGCTCCTCCCCAGTCTGCGAAATCAGAAAAAACCACATCTCTTGGAACCAAGTTGTCATCTGGGAAGGAGGCAAAAACAATAGATCTGACAAGGTATGGGTCGTTACTAATCCAGTGGTGGAATTTCCCAAAGGTATTGACAGCCGCCCGCAGATTCTCCGTGTTGCGAAGATCAAGAGGAACGCCGAGAAACATTAAGCATCCTTGATAGAAACCTTAAACTCCACGAAAACCCTCACCTTGATCATGCTTCATAAAACGAACAAATCTATCTTGACCAAGATCTTGTGGAGGCAGCTGGATCAAGGCGAAGCGCTCACCCACATCTCTGACCTCAAGAAGACCCACTCCAGAAAACCAAGGTTGAGCAGAACGAACATGAAAGCCCAAGTTGTTGACGAGCTCCACAACTTGCTCACGTACCTGACCCATCTGAGCTAACGGAGGAGCCGGCATAACCTCCGCGATCATGAAGTTCTCATGCAGACGAACAATGGGAGAAGGAGGCGTGACAAAAGTCCGAGGAAGACGATGAACTCCTCCGTCGATGATGTGGTCCCCCACTGGCACATAACGCGCAGGGTCCAGGGCAAAGTTAGCCATGGGCGGCGGCGATGAAGGGAGCGGCGGTGTTGGGGTGGCGGAGAGGCTGGTGTGTGCGGAGCACAAGACTGCGATCCGGTTAATGGCGATGTGATAGCACAGGTCTGCAAGGGTGGCGCGTGCTTCCCAAAGCAGGAAGGCGAGACCGGCCTATCCGAGATACCGGGACGCTTCTGTTTCCAACATAATCCTTTCTCCATTGCAATATACACGCAGTCTTTTCTGAAGTGACCGGAGTCTCCACAAGCCAAGCATCCTACAGGGGAAGGGCAGCTCCCTGACAAGTGGCCCCCCAAGGAACAACGGGAGCACGTAAGCTCTCGGTCCACCATGTAATTGACCATGGTGTCAAAAGCATCCTGGGCCTCTTGCGTGGAGGGAATAGCCAGCAATGAGGGACTAGCAGGCCCAGATGGCGAGAGATCCGCACCAGGAGAAGTGGGCTCAAGGGAAAATGGGCTGACATTCAATGTTGAAAAACTGGGCATAGGGAGGCGAGTGGGCGACGGACCAGTGACAACTGCGTCCAGAGAGTCCAACATGGCATCATTTGAAACATCCGCCGACCCGCCCGGGGATTGCGCCGGAGATGGAGAGAGGGGTTCCGAAGAAAACGCCCGAATTAGAACAACTATGCCAAAAGTGATCGGCGAGGCCAACGTCCACTGCAACTCCAGCGGCGGCGGTGGGTGAATGACCACACGCTCCTTAGGGGGGAGATCATAACCAGCCATAGAGGCTACTTCAATACAATTTTGGGTCGCCGGATAACGATAACCCTTACATGCATCATAATTCTGGAACGTGGCAAAAGAAAGCTTTTTGCGAGAAGAATTACCAGATCTGATAGCAGACTTCACTGGAGGCTTATGCATGGCCAACATGCCAAGAGCCGCACGCCTTTTAGAGGGGCTAACAAGAATCCATTCTGCATCACATTCCTTCTTCCAGATGAGAAACTCACGCCACCAATTTAGTCCACCATTGCCCCAGAGATGGAAATAGCATTTGAACTGAGGGCAAGCGAAAGAGCGAGATTCCACAATATGAAAACCAACCTCCTTGCATGAAACCACAAACGAGTAAACGTTATCCTCGATATAAGACACCAAAGGATCAATGGCAGAACCCCCTAGGGCTGCTTCAAGCGCCGCAGCCACTGAATCTTCATCAAGCCGGAAATCATGCCGACTGAAAGAAACAACCAGGATGAACGGGCGATAATTCTCCACAGGGTGGATCGAGAGGCCAGAAGATCTGAAAACCTTATCAGTAAAAGCCAAACCACGAGAAAAGTCCAGATCCAGGGTTGCACCACCATCAGAACCCATGAAGAATGGGACCACAAAAGAGAGGAGCGAGAGCTGAGTCTAATGTACGGAGAAAACCTAGATGTAACCGGAGGGGGAAGGAGATCGCTGGGAAGCTTCGCCGGTGGGTGGGTGGGTGGGAGCACCATACACACACAGTCTATCAGCACTTGTGTTAGCCCATCCCGCAATGCTTCAGCCTGTAAGTGGTTCACAAACGTACATTTTTACTGCTGGATTCAAGACAGAGGAAACTTAACAAATTCAAATGGCGATTTTGGTAGACTTGTATTATTGTTAGTGGAGTGTGTCTCGACCACTACATCATAACATAAATTAGGAGGGGAACCAAACAGATTAATCAGGAGTTATTTCCATATTACCTAACCTAGATTTATTGGAAAGAAACAATGGGGTTGCCTTGCTGTTTACAGAGTTTGTCTTCTTATCTTCAGCAGCCTGAACCAAATTAACAAAATAGCATTGCTATCATTGGCCTGGTCAGATAATAGGAAAAGCAACATTATGGAGCGACCCGATCGAAATGGATCAAAGTCTCTATGCTTAAGTGGCATCCCTGGATCGGTATGCTGACACACATAGTACTTGAGGAATTAGAACAGAGTTCAATCGCACACTTTATAACATTGAGGTCCTCAGAAGAGTATTTATTACATAAATATGGCTGAAAAACAACTAAACAAAGTAACTGCGGAAGCTCCAAAGGTAAATAGGTCCATCCAACTCCACGACAAACTGAGTGTAGAACAACGACCTATTGCACCTTTAATCCTCGTCGGAAAACTCTGCAACGAGAGATGTTGCAGCCATGTACGTCACCACACGGACTTTTTGCATAAAGCGAATTATACCCTACAACAAATGAATAAATTTTTATTTACTAATAAATTATAATGCCATTATTGAGAAGGTTCTTCCAAGTCAAATCCAAAAATACCAAGTTAGTAGTAACCCAATAATTTCATTAAAAAGACTAATGAGATCAACCAATAATTCACTTCTAGATACTCAAATTTGTCCATATCCCGGGACACGGCTAATCATGATTAGTTTGTACACTCTACAAAGGTTTGCGCACTTTTCCCCATAAGAATCGATCACCTCCATGATCGAAAGATCGAGACATAGCCTTTCTGAAGTATTTCCTCCAAACCCTGGTTAGACCGGTAAACCTACTTTCCCCTACATCAGCTAGCCTACCACGGAAAGAGGTCACAGAACTTACTCAACTATGCCAGAGCCCATAATGGCTTGTGGCTGTACAGGGAAGTTTCTAGGCATAAAATATCTTATAACCCCTTTGAGCCTGGGTGGCGGACCTAGGGTAATCGCACGGGTACTCTGGGATCTCCTTGGCAAGCACTGGTTTCTCCAGGTGCCCCAAACAATCCACCCAGATGTGTATTAAGGTTGCCACCTTATGTTGTCCCAAAATTATTATCACTCACAACTTGCATGGATCACACATACCAATCCCCATCCACGAGCATGACTAAGCAATATATGACATATCGAATATTCTCGGGGTGGTCAAAGGTCATAGGTTCCTACCACATGAACTACAAAGCATAACCACATGTTCCCAATCCTACTCATGCAATCATTGAGGATGAAATTAATGCATAGTAAAAAATGGTTACTGGAAATTTTGATCAAAGTGTGAACTTGCCTTGTTGATGATCGTTGAACTCTAAAGATACGTAGTCGCAAGCCTCGCACTCCGTATAATCTAACAAAGCAAGTATTGACACTCATAAGCAATCAAGCAAACGGAATCAAAAAGAAAACGAATAAAAGACTTCGAAAAACTCCAAAAACAACCAAATAAAGTTTTTGTACATAATGAAATATTACCAGTAGCAAAAATATATGGTTTTTGTTTTAACAGAAAATACATGTCAGAAGCTTCGATTTGCAAAAAGAATCACCCAAAACGGAGTTACGAAACTCAAGTTATGGCCTAAAGAAGTTGTTCAGATCTGTTTGAATTCAAATTTTCAAACTTTCAAAAATAGTTTTCGTCCGGTTCTCTGGATAGAGGGGATTTTTTATGAAACCTTAGAAAAAAGAATCGACTAAATTGGATCTATAGATTATAGTTATACTACAAAGAAGAATCCATATAGAATCTTAGATTAGAAAAGTCCTGGAAAAAGAGAAGTAAAAGAATTTGGCCAGAGGCCATGTGGTGCTCTCTGATTGGCTGGGGTGTTTGTTGCGGCTATTTTGGAGAGGACTTTTGCTAACTAAAGGTTTCAATAGCATGGCTAAATAAAATAACTAAGCAGCCAGATCGAACTAAACTCAAGAAAAATCGATCTAACCGATCTAAATAAAAAAATATTTTTTAACTGAAGCGAATACGTGCTCGTGCACGGCCAGAGAAGATGCACATATGTTGGGGTGGGTTTGGTTCGGTGAGGCGGTAGCTCGGCGGTCGTGGGCGGTGGTGGAGGTGTCTAGGAGGTGCCGTAGGTATTGGATCGTCCGGTGGTGTAGTTGGTGAAGATAGGCGACCCCGAACGGCGACAAAACCAAGCATTGAATGTTGCGTACTCCCGTGCTCCGGCGAAGATGACTTGGTCGGGGTGGCTTCTGTAGAGGGTGAGAGAAGGCAAGACCCTGACCAAAAGATTGTGGAGATCGAGGGCGGGCGAACTACAGAAGAAGAATTCTTGGGATGGATCACCGGCGTCGGAAACTTGCGATGAACTGCAGCTTCTGAGGCGAGATTGGAACGTCGAGTGCGTCGTGTAGTGGTGGTTTTGGCGAGGGATTTTTTACTGAATCGGTCGAGGAGAGTGTGGCTATTTATAGGACATATTAATTGGTTGAGAGGTTCACTAGAGTTAAGTTTTCCAGGAATTTGAAACGAAGGGGCGTCGAGAGCACGAACGCTAAAGTTTCTGTTCGTGGGAGGAAGAAGAAGAGGTGCACAGGCCCAGGTGTCAAGGGAGAGAGAGTCAACGAGGGAGAGAGAGGGTTACGTGAGACAGGGAGGTGCGGCGGCGCTAGCTAGCTCTAGGATTGGATGCGGGCGCTGGCCTCGCCTGCTCGCTCGCTGGTTGGCGGCCTGGTAGCGGTTGGGCCAGCTGGGTTGCGCCTGGCGTGGCGAGGCACTGAGTTTTTTTTGAATTAGATAGAGAAAAATATAGAGAGAAAATAAAAATATTTTTATATATGACATATATATATATATATATATATATATAATAAAAAGAAATCCTACAAGATGAACTATTTTTAGAGACTAAATAGAAACTTTATAAAAAACATTTTTCTAAAAAATCCAAATGAAACTCAAATTTGAATTCAAAACTTTTGGCGTTGTTTTCTTCCGACTGAGTGTCATATTAGATCCTATCATACTTTTGAACAAGTACTTGCCAGGGATTTTTGAAATAAATTTCAAAAGTGGGTTTTAGAGAAACTTCCACCTCTCTCTTTTTGTCCTTGAGTTGCTCAAAGTTCCTTGGATCAAAATTCAAATAAAATAAATGAATGGAAATAAATCACGGATACCTATGAACGATGTATTTATAAACATCCATATTGAAAATTGGGATGTTACAAACCTACCCCCCTTAAGATGAATCTTTCCCTCGAGATTCGGGTTGGCTAGCAAAAATGTGTGGGTGGTCCTGTCGGAGATCTTCTTCTCGTTTCCAGGTGGCTTCTTCCTCAGTATGATGACTCCACTGAACCCTACAAAACTTGATGACTTTGTTGCGAGTAAACCTGCTTGCAGTCTCGAGAATCTTAACGGGCTTCTCCTCATAGGTCAGATCACTATCCAATTATATGGCCTCTAGTGGCATTGTATCTCTCAAAGGTATATCAGCCATCTCTGCATGTCACTTCTTTAATTGGGAAACATGACACACATCATGAACTCCTGACAAGGCTTCGGGTAATTTCGAACTTGTAGGCCGCTTCACCAACGCGTTCTAAAACTCTGTACGGCCCCACAAGTCGTGGTGCTAACTTTCCTTTGACTCCAAACCGTTTAACTTCTTCATGGTGACACACACATATATGCTCTATCTCTGACTTCATAGGTTACCTCCTAGCATTTAGTACCGGCATAACTCTTATGTCTGGATTCGGCTACCTTG
Source organism: Secale cereale (assembly GCA_902687465.1). Taxonomy (NCBI): domain Eukaryota; kingdom Viridiplantae; phylum Streptophyta; class Magnoliopsida; order Poales; family Poaceae; genus Secale; species Secale cereale. Next base: position 459,734,453 of record LR738712.1, read on the forward strand.
AGTTTGTCACGGATGAGCTTGACTTTGTCCTCTAAATCTCTAATTAAATCTGATCCGGATAATTTACGGTCTCCAACTTTATCCCACATCAATGGTGTCCTGCACCACCTTCCATACAAAGCTTCAATATGGACCATCTTCAAGCTGGTCTGGTAGCTGTTGTTCCATGAGAACTCTGCGTAAGACAAATTCCCATCCCAACTAGATCCATAATATAGTGCACAAGCCCTCAACATGTCCTCCAGAATCTGATTGACCCTCTCGGTCTGCCCATCTGTCTGCGGATGAAAGGCTGTACTGAACTCTAGCCTGGTACCCAACGTTTCGTGTAGTTGATTTCAAAACTTTGACGTAAATTGTGTTCCTCTATCTGATACGATCATCCTCGGAACTACATGCAGACATACGATCCTGGTTATGTATATCTTGGCCAATTTAGCGCTCGCATATGTGGTTTTCATGGTGATGAAGTGAGCTACCTTGGTCAAGCGATCAACCACTACCCAAATAGAATGATAGCCTGATCGGGTCCTGGGTAATCATGTAATGAAGTCCATGCCAAGCTTGTCCCACTTCCAATCTGGTATCGGCAAAGGCTGAAGTAATCCTGCTCGTTTCTGGTGCTCTACCTTAACCCTCTGACATACGTCGCATACTGCGACATACTTGGCAATATCCTTCTTCATACCTATCCACTAGAAACTTTCCTTCAAGTCCAAATACATCTTGGTGCTGCCTATGTGTATCGAGTAAGGCGAATCATGAGCCTCCTGAAGAATTAACTTCCTCATCTCCGTTTCAACGGGCACGTAATCCGCTGCTCAAACCATAAGGTTCCGTGCTCATTCACAAAATCCTTCTGCCTTTCTTTGGTTCTTCCTTTCCTTTATCTCCGCAATACCTTTGTCTAACTTCTGGGCTTCGCGGATCTTTCCCAACAATGTGTATTGAATTTCCATTGCGGCAACAAAACCTCATGGTAATATCTCCAATCAGAGATCTCTGAGATCATCAATTAACTCCTGAGGTAATCCTCCTGCTGTGAGGGTATTAACATAGCTCTTGCGGCTCAATGCATCCGTCACAACATTGGTTCCTGGGTGATAATGCAATCTAATGTCATAATCCAATATGAGTTCCAACCATCTCCTCTCCGTGATGTTCAAGTCCTTCTGCGTGAAGATGTATTTCAAACTCTTATGATCCCTGTAAACATCACACATATTTTTGATAATAAAATGTCTCTAGGTCTTGAGTGCATGCACTACGGCTGCTAACTCCAAATCATGCGTTGCATAGTTCAACTCGTGAGGTCAAAGCTGGCATAAGGTATACGAAACAATTCTTACTTCTTGCATAAGAACACCTCCAAGTCCCTGACGAGAAGCGTCACAATATACTTGAAAATCCTTGCGTATATTCAGAAAAACCAGCATTGGGGCTGTAACCAAACATTTCTGCAACTCCTGAAAACTGGCCTCACATTCGTCGGTCCAAAAAAACTTAGTTTCTTTCTTCAATAACTTTGTCATGGGCTTCACGATCTTGGTGAAATTCTCAATAGACCTCTAATAATATCTTGCGAGTCTAAGAAAACTGCGTATCTCTCCGACTATGGTCGGTGCCTTCTATTCGGTGACGGCTTCAACCTTGGAAGGGTCTACTCATATTCCTTCTCCTGATATAACATGGCCGAGAAATCTGACTTCCTTCAACCAAAACTCGCATTTGCTGAATTTGGCATAAAGCTAATGTTCCCTGAGCTTCTCGAGTACCTAGCGCAAATGTTCCTTGTGGTCTTCTTCATTCTTCGAGTAAATCAATATGTCATCAATGAATACCACAAGAAACTTATCCAAGAACTCCATGAATACCTTATTTATCAGACTCGTAAAATAGGCAGGGGCATTAGTCAAACCAAAAGATATGACCGTTGTCACAGCCCTAGAGTTTGCTTGTAACTAGTGGCATTGCATCCACACATCATGTTTAAATTTCATGAAATTTGAATTGGCGATTGATCCAAGCCCTAGAACTAAATGAATTCAAATAGGTTCAAATAAAATCATTTCCAATGATCCCAAAATGCCCTTTGAAAATGTTCATGATTTCTGATAACGGTGAAAACCTCTCCCAAAAATGATGAACATATTTCTAGATCATTATTAGATTTTTGAATTAAATCATAATGTATTTGAATTGGGGCATTTGAATTCTATAAATATTTTAAATGATTCAAATATTCTGGAATCACTTGAGGGCCTCTAGATTAATTTAGCTAGTGCCCATAATTATTTTCAAAATTTAATAAAATGATTTAGTCCTAAAACTAAATCAAAACAGAGAGGAAATAAATAGAAAACAAAAACTAAAAGAAGTAGAAAGGAAACCTACCTGGCCTTACCTGCCTGGTAGCCCATCTCCTCCTGCCGGCCCAGCCCACTGGCAACTGCCACTCTTCTCCCACCTCTGCCCGAAGGTGGAGGCATGTCGCCCACGCGCGCACCGGACGCCACCTCCTGCGTCCACCTCCTTCCTCGTGCTGGAGGCTCGTCCTCCTCCCTCACCTTCCGCCTGGATACGCCCGAGCCCCCTCTCACTTCTCCCACACTCTAGCCCCCCACGCGCTTCTGTGCTCACCGAGAGGAGCCTGTCACTGCCGTCCACCATTCGCGCAGCCACCGAGCCCTCCGAGCCCTCTGTCCATGTCCAGAAGCTCCACCTTGGTGCCCTAGATCTCCTGGACGAGCCACATGCCGCCGGAAGCACTACAACGTCCCCACCGAGCCCATCTTCAACCACCCGACGCCGAGATCACCTCTACGGCCCTGCTCGCTCCAGTCCTCCTCCGAGCTCGCCGGCTGCACCGCCATGACCGCTGTGAGCCGTTGACCCTGAGGCCCCCTCTCCGTTCCTTCTGTTGTAGGTCGTAGCCGATGCACCACCTACGTCCGAACCGGCCGCCGCCTGTGCTCGCCGATGTCGACGCTCCGATGACCATTTGGTCCCGGCCGCGTGTCCACCGAGCTTGCCGCCCTGCGCTGAGCGTCGCTGGCACATCCCCTTGCTCGTTTGCACCCTGCAACGCCACCCGCGCACATCACCGAGCCCCACCGCCGCTTGAGCTCGTTGCCGCCGCTGCTACTGACCACCCTGGCCGCCCCGAGACCCCGTTGGACACGCTGCGTTGCGGCCGTTGCAGAGAGCCCACCTGCTTATGCTCTCCTCGCCGGAAACGGCCAGACGAGCAGCTCCGCCATGCTCTATTCACCGCCGACGGTTAGCGCCGACGTGGGACCTCATTAGCGCCTGATTACCATGCTAAATAACCCTGTCAGTCACTTGCAACTGACTTGTGGACCCCTGCCTTCCTAATTACTTAATTAGGAGCTAACTAAACCCTGTCAGTCACTGTGCAACTGATGTGTGGACCTGCTGACGTCACGGTGATGCAACGCTGATGCAATAATGTTTTTTCTGGATTTAGTCTATTATAAAATAGCCAGGGAATTCTAAAAAATACCTAAAACTTGCAAAAATCATAGAAATTCAACGATAACTTAGATGAAAATAATTTATATATGAAAAATGATCAGAAAGTATGAAGAATCTGTTTATGCCATGATCATGCATGTTTGAACAAGTTAACCTTACTAATTAGGAAAAATGATGATTAGGGGAATCATTAAATAACATTTGGAGTTGGAATTTGATCTTATTTGAATTCCACTTCAATTAATATGGCTAACCATTGCATTAGGTCAATTCGGTACCTTAACATGTCATGTCATTCATTTGGGTGTGCATTTCATTGAATTGTGTTCCTTCTGTGTTTGCCGCTGTTGTTCCCTCTCAGGGGACGTTAGTCCGGCGTTGTGATCGATGACACTTATGAAGAACTATACTATCTTCAGAAGTGCCAGGAAAGCAAAACCCCCTTATTCTTTCCGATACAATCCCACTCTCTCACTTCTGATCTCTTTTATTGCATTAGAACAACAACGATTCAATTGTTACATGCTGCGGTAGTTGAACCCCTTTCCTCTGCATGACCTGTCATTGCCACAGTAAATAGATGATACCCACTAGCATGAGTAGGAGTTGTTTGAGCCAGGTACTCATTAATGTTTGTTGTCATGCCTGGTACTGCTTAGAGTTGAGTCAGGTCTGATTCATCGGGGGTGAACTGGAATGTGGTGAACATGTCTTACTGTTGAGAGCTAAGTGTGTGAACATGATTTTGTAAAGGTAGTGGTGAGAGGCCATGTAAGAGTACATGGTGGGTTGTCTCATTGAAACTGTCCTCAGGAAGTTTGTGATCCATGAACAGTTACTACCACATATTGGTTTCTAGTAACTCGACCCCTCTCAGCTTATTAATCACCCCGATCTCTGTCCAGGAGTTGCAACTAGTTTCTGGTGTTTGTAGGTTGTGTTAGTAGTCTACCAAGTGGCACCCGACTAGGTGGGCTTGGGACAGACTAGGCACCATGGCACGATGTACCAAGCGTAGATCCATCCGGCGAGGTGGGCTTGGGAACCCTCCACACATCGTTTGGGGCAGTGAGTGAAACCCCGGTCGGATCTCCTTGTGGATGGAACCTGAATAGGTGATAAACCTAGACTAGAGACTAGAGTGGTTAGTCAGGTCGTGGCCGACACCTTCGCTAGCCTTCCACTTGAAGATTGCAGAGATACATGACGTGTACGTACATGGCGGTAAGTGGCAAGAGCGTGTGTGAAGAAGTACACCCCTGCAGGGTTATTGTGATGCCCCCGATTTGTCCGTACACTAATCATGCACGCAAATGTGTACGACCAAGATCAGGGACTCACTGGAAGATATCACAACACAACTCCAGACACAAATTAAAATAATACAAGCTTTATATTACAAGCCAGGGGCCTCGAGGGCTCGAATACGTAAGCTCGAAAACACAAGGGTCAGCGGAAGCAATAATGTCTGGGTACAGACAAAAGTTAAACAAGTTTGCCTTAAGAAGGCTAGCACAAAAGTAGCAACGATCGAAAAGGCAAGGCCTCTTGCCTAGGACCTCCTACCTACTCCTCGAAGCCGAACTCCATGTAGAAACATCATCGAGATCATCTGACTCCTAGACTCCACCACCTGGTTGCATCATCCAAGAAGAACGGAAGAAAGTGGGAAAAGGGGGAGCAAAGCAACCGTGAGTACTCATCTAAAGTACTCGCAAGCAAGGATCTACACTACATATGCAATGGTATATGTGTAAAGGGGGTAATATATGTGGGTTAAACTGCAGAATGCCAGAATAAGAGGGGGATAGCTAATCCAATCCAAGACTACGCTTCTGGCCACCTCCATCTTGCAGCAGTAGAAGAGAGAAGATGGAAAAGTAACAAGTATCAAAACTTCTGGCAGCCTCCGTCTTGAGTAGCTGAAGAATTCACCAAGTAACATCGTATAGCATAATCCTACCCGGCGATCCTCCCCTCGTCGCCCTGTGGGAAAGTGATCACCGGGTTGTATCTGGAACTTGTCTGGGTGTGTTTTATTAAGTATCCAGTTCTAGTTGTCATGAGGTCAGAGTACAACTCCGGGTCGTCCTTTTACCGAGGGACACAGCTATTCGAATAGATTAACTTCCCTACAGCGGTGCACCACATAACCCAGCACGCTTGATCCCATTTGGCCGGACACACTTTCTAGGGTCATGCCCGGCCTCGGAAGATCAACACGTCGCAGCCCTACCTAAGCACAACAGAGAGGTCAGCACATCGGTCTAAGTCCTAAGCACACAGGGGTCTGGGCCCATCGCCCAATGCACACCTGCATTTTGCGAGGGCGGCCGGTGAGCAGACCTAGCAACCTCCATAACTAAGGAAGTTACGTTACGCGGTCCAACCCGGCGCGCGCCGCTCAGTCGCTGACGTCAAGAAGGCTTCGGCTGATACCATGACGTCGAGAGCCCATAACTATTCCCACGCAGCTGGTTAGTGCGTATAGACCAAATGGCCAGACTCAGATCAAATACCAAGATCTCAATAAGCGTGTTATTATGAAACAACCGCGGACAACGACCAGGGCCAGGCCACCTCTCCACTGGGTGTCTCAACCTACCCTGTCGCTCCGCCACAAAGATCCACTCGGGGGGCCATCAGGAACTCAGGCCCATCACTACCTGGATAGAGCCACATGTCCTTTCAGCCCCCACATCGAATCACTTGCGGGTACTCAAAGAGCCGACCCGACTTTAGTCACATCATGTGTCATGTAAAGTATGTATATATATACCCGTGATCACCACCCTAGTGACCACGGCCCGATAGTATAGCATGGCAGACGGACAAGAATGAAGGGCCACTGATGGAATACTAGCATCCTATACTAAGCATTAGGATGGCAGGTACAGGTATCAACAGTTGTAGCAGCAATGACAGGCTATGCAACAGAATAGGAGTAACCGAACAGTAACAAGCTACACTACTCTAATGCAAGCAGTAGAGAGAAGAATAGGAGATATCTGGTGATCAAAGGGGGGGCTTGCCTGGAAGCTCTGCAGACGGAAGGAATCTTCGGAATCGTAGTCGTAGTCGAACACCGAAGCATCAATGGTCGCGGGGTCTATCACGGTATCGGAGTCTACCGAAAATAAGCAACTAAGGGGAAACAAATAAATAACAGAGCAAACAATAGCATCACAAAGCATAACATGGCAAAAGGTGGTGCTACGTGTGACTTAACGCGGTGCTCGGTGATACAGGCGAAGAGGAATAACATCAGGGAAATATTCCCGGTGTTAGGCATTTTCGGGCAGATGAAACGGAGGGGGAATGTTGCATGTTCGGTATGATAGAGATGTGTGGCGGACGAACGGACTGCGTATTCGGATTCGTCTCGAAATTCTGAGCAACTTTCATATATAAAGTATTTTCATCCGAGTTACGGTTTAAAAGATATGATTTTCTAAAGTTTTTATTAATTTCTGGATTTTAATATTAATTAAATTAATTCGAAAAAGGATTTATGACATCAGCACGACATCATGCTGACGTCAGCATGGTTGACTGGTCAACCTGACCAGTGGGTCCCACCTGTCATACACTATTTAGTTTAATTAGGATCTAGCTAATCCAATTACTGTTTAATTAAACTAACTAGTTAATTAGATTAATGAAACAGTATTAATTAACTTAATTTATTCACTAATTAATTAATTAACTATATTTTAATTATTTTATTATTATTATTATTATTATTATATTTTTTATTTTATTTTTTTATTATCTTTTTTTTAAACGTTCTGGGGGCAGGGCCCTCTTGTCATAGGCCCGTGGGGCCTTAGCGGGGCAGGGCGTTTAGCGGGGCGGGGCTCGGATGCGGGCGACGGGCACCCGAGCGAGCGCTCGCCCGCAGGTACCGCGGGGCGAGGCCGCCGGGGCGAGGCGAGCCCGCCGGAGTTGGCCGCCGGGGCGCCGGAGTTGGCCGCTGGGGCGCTCGTCCGCAAGGCCGGCGAGGCCAGCGCGGCTCCGCGGCGGTAGCTAGCAGAGGCGGGGCCGCATCGCGAGCTGGCCTGGGCAGAGAGGAGTGGCCGGGCCGAGGCGGACGCAGCCGCGAGCAGCAGGGCACGCGCGCAGGGAACGCAACGGCGGCCTCGGGCGATGCGGTGTGGGACGAGCGAGGCGGCCAGTGTGCGTCCTAGGCAAGGGAGTGCACGGGCAGGAGTGGGCGTGCGTGTGCGCGCGGAGCGGAGCTCCAGTCATGGCGGCCGAACGCAGGGGGGAGGCCAAACAGCGACCGTTCAAGCTAGGGAATGAGGGGGATGGGAAGAGGAGGAGTGAGAGCTCACAGCGATCTTGTAGGGAAAAGGCAGCGGGCTCGGAGTGGCTCAACGGCGACGAACCGAACGACACAGCACGACGGCGTCCGAGGTTGAAAATTGGTCGATGGCGTCGATTTGGGGCAGCCCCGGTCGAACTGGTGCTCGCAGTTGAAGAGGAAGAGCTCCTCGGAGCTCCAGGACAGTTCAGGTCGACGAGGAGGGCACGGTGGCCACGGGATTCGGTGGCGCACGGCGGCTGCTACGTTCGGCCAAGCACGAGGAGAAGGGATCGAGGCGAGTGGGAGGAAGATGTGGACGCGCAAGGGTTCGGACGAGGGGAAAAGGGGCGCTTGGATTTATAGCCGCGGGCGAGCGCCGGATGGCCGCCACGGCGCCGGCCGATGCGGTGGCGGGCATCGTTCGTGGCCACGGCGGCGAGCGTGAACATGGTAGAGAGGGGGTGGTCAGCTGGGCCGGCCTGGTGGCATAGCTGGGCCAAGGCTCAACAGGGGGTTCTCCTTTCTTTTATTTTTCTGGTTGTTTTGTGGTTTCCTTTTATTTAATATTCTTTTCTGTTTTATTAAATTTGATTTGTTTCTTTTCTTTTATAAGTTGCAAAGGTTGTATCTAAAATGGTATTCATAAATATGCCACTACCACAATTAACTAGGTACCTAAAATAAAATATATGGTAATCATTTATTATTTTAGAAGCATTTGAACAATTGTTTTTGTTGTTGTTTTATTCATCTTATAGTATTTAAACATTTTATAAAGGTGTGGATGGTCCACCATAATTCCCTATGCATTATTTGATTCACCCCGAACATTTTAGTTTTATTATTTGAAAACCTTTATTGTTTGCTTGATTTTTAATTTGAATTTGAATCGGTTTCGAACTAGTGCGAGATTAGCAACAGTAATCGTGGTGACGTGGCATCATTAACAGAGGTTTACTGTAGCTTGATTACCCGGGTGTCACAGTTATAAAATGATCTATTCGAATAGCCGCATCCGCGGTAAAGGACTTCTAGGTTGCCTATACAGTTCATAGACAAGTGAAAGTGGATACTCTAAAATGCGCAAGATAAGTGTGAGTGCTATGGATGGCCTTCTCGTAGGGAGACGGGAGCGGATCCATAGTGGTGTATTGATATGGTGAATATGTGTACTCGTGTGCGCCACCTCAAAAGAGTTACCAGCAGTCGTAGTTCAGGATAGCCACAGTCAAAGCTGGCTTGCTATAGTTAAACTCCACCACCACTTTGTTGATAATGATGCATATGTGGCAAGATCTGATGTATGTCTTGCTGGGTACATTTGTACTCATGTTTGCTTAATTCATGTTTTTGCAGAGAGACTTCAGTCTCACTAGTAGTTTCGCATGGACTTTGACGTTTAGCTTGTTACCTTAGCTATGATCTTGTACCCTTGGGAGGATCTTGTAGCTAGTCAGGCTTCTCAGCCCTTTCCATTTGTAGTTGTCTGTACTCAGACATGTTATGCTTCGTTTTTTGCATGCTCTGAATGTTGGGTCATTAGACCCATGTTTGTAATGCTTGGATCCTCGGAGCCTAATGAATAAATACTTTGAGTCGTAGAGTTTTGTTGTGATGCTATGTTGTATCTGCACATATCGAGCATATTGTGTGTATGTTAATGAAATGCTTGGTATGTGTGGGATCCAACAACCTAGTTGTTTATTCTTGGTAGCCTCTCTTATGGGGAAATGTCTCCAAGTGCTTCCAATGAGCCATGGTAGCTTGCTACTGCTCCGGAACACTTAGGCTAGCCAGCATGTGTCCTTCTTCGTTCATGTGTCTAATCCTTCGGGGAAATGTCACACGTTGTTCCTTTAAGTCCTTGTAGATTGCTATGACTTGGGTTCATACGTTGATGACCGACATGTTCGTTACTCGGTCATGTATGCCCGTCCCTGTAAGTTCGTGCCACCTTGGGTTTACGACTAGTCATGTAGTCCCGGGTTCTCTGTCATATGGATGCTTGCAACACTATCATATATCTGAGCCAAAATGCGCAAACAATCCCGAGCTAGGTAAGGTGGCACCCGTGGGGATACTGTGCGTGAGGCCGCAAAGTGATATGATGTGTTACATGCTATGCCGGTGTGACTTAGGATCGGGGTCCTGAGAGCTTTGGTATCACAGCCTGAGTGCCTGTAGGATTACCAAGCCAAACTAGTTGAAGTTGAGTCTAGAAATTCTTTGATTATATAAGGGAATTGACTGTGGAAGGGAACGTAAGGCTCTTTTTACTCCTTTACCCTATGCCCTTCTGATCTGAGTCATCCTCTTCTTTTCTACGGGGATTAAGAACTAGGATTCTCATTCTATTTATCAGGATCACGTTAATGGTGGATTCAACTCTCAGTTCAGTTTCAAGGACTTTTGTTTGTTAAAAAGTTTGTCTCAGAAGCTTGACATTATGATGTTGAGTGGTTATGCTATCATTTTGCAGGATGTCTTAAATCTTTTTGAGCTTTTACAGCCGTTATGTTGTCCGATTTGTCCTAGGTTTCTATACAATCTGATGCATTTGCAAATCTTTCCTTCCTATTCCCAATGTTCCTTTGTGCCAGATTAACCACACTAACCAGTGTGTGGAGGTACTCTTTTGCCTCAACATATATGTTGGAGCTATTATTCTGACCCTAGGTGTCTTAGAGAATCACCTAGTAATCTAGCCAAGTTTTGTGTTCTCACTGTGATCATTCTGACATCATTCTCGAAAGCATCCCGTGATGTTATTTAGTTAGTAGGTATTCCACTTCAGGGTTCTCAAACCCGAGATTCACCCTACTTACATCATGTTGATAGTATTTGCTCGTTCCTTTAGGATATTAGTAACTTTGTGATGGCCCTTGAGGTCCGTGGTACATCATTCTTCCAAATACCATGAACCGTCCTTGGCAGAAGTTCGTTCGAAAAAAAGATCACAACAAGAGTGCTCTTGATGAGTTCTCCATTATAATTTGACTCTGCCAATTCAACCTTCCTGCATGGGTTATCCGGAAGAAATATGTTGAACTAGTTCTACATGCTAATCTATGCGTCCACAACTCAGAAAGTGACATGTTCCTTTGAGTTGTCCCTCTTTAGTTGTACTATGACACCGGTCTATCTGTGGATAGTCAGGAGTAGTTGTGCATTCGTGTTCATCGATGCCTTTCACTCTTGTGGTCCCTGAAGCAATTCTATTTTAGAATAACTAGGAGAAAAAAAAACTCCAGTACCTTATCCATATCCGGGACTGGGTCAAAGTAGTTGTATTCTGCAGATCAGAATGCCAATCCAGCTTCTAATCTATTCTACCTTGGAGTGTTACCCTCTTGCATGTCAAGTGTGTCATGGGAATTGCACCAATTCCTATGAACTCTTGATACAGTGATACTTCTCTATAGCATCATTTATTCCTCGGTCTCCGTGTTGTTGTAACCGGAATACTGACAAGTGAGCCATGATGTGTGAAATCAATACTGCTAGCAACTCTATTGCTTGGTAGTTAATGGATGATAATCTCATTCTTAGCGTGATGGTTACTGAATCGTCATTCTAAGATTGATCGTGCTACCTAGTCCATTTTCTGGTGCACTCTTCGATCAATGAGTTAGGATTGCATAAATCCCTTGCTCTTTTGATCCTATCTTCTTGCCCTAAAAGGCAACATTGTTCCCGAGCTTAATAGCATATCGGTGGTTCATGATTTTCCGAATATCTTCACGGAAGTATTACCAGGTTGTTCCCTGACCGCTATGTTGAGCTCGTGATCGTGTTGGTTTTTGTCTAAACCACCCTTTCTCTAAGAATCTGTGTTGGATACCCTGAACTAGTTGGTTAAGCTAAGAAACAACTTGGAGAGTTGGGAGTTGAAAGCTTGTCCCACTTAGTTCATTTTCAAAGGGATGTCCTTGTGTTTGCATGGTTGTGGAAGAAATATGATATCTTCATCAATTGGTCCACGTCATCAGTTCTTGAGTCTATCATCTTGTCAAAACTTTGATTTGAGTATGGGTTATCATCAAAGTAAATCAAAACCAATGATATTCGTAATGTTGTCTGACTCATGGTTGTTTCCTTGAGCATACACCATTATATGTTTTGGGCCTGACCAATGCTATTTGTGGAATTCCATGTTCATGGAAATCTTGATGATTGTTGTTGAGCCCATCAACAACATTTTATATTCTCCATGATTCGTGTTGAACATCCATCTAGTGTTGGAAATTTGTGTAAGAATTTTCTTCATGTCCCATTCATGAAGTCTATGTTTGGATGAAAGAAGTGACTTCCTCTAATTCACGTGCACTTGGTGTAAGTTGCCACCGTGGATCTGAGAAATATTGTTTTTGCTTCCTCTAGAATCGTCCCAAGTTAGTCACACACGTGTGAAGTACTCTATGGGTAGATAGGTTGGCCGCCTCCATCCCATATGTGTTCCTAGCACACCAAGCCACTGATTGATTTGTTCGAGGAGAAAAAGTTCCTTCTTAGGAATCATGACTTATGTAAGGACTATGGTATCCTTGACGATGGTTCCCAACTAGAACTCAGTAGTGTTTTATTGTAAGACTTCTACATGGTCATGCTTGTCTTGGACAGTGTGTTCACATGTATGTAGCAAAACCAGCTCATGTTCTGGAGCTTACTATCGTAGTTCATTTTCCGAGAATCTCGCAACGTCATGTCATCGGTTTCTGTTGCAAACTTTCTTTCCAGACATGTTTTCTGAATTATCTTGTTACCAACCAGACCTGAATCTCAGGCAGATATGATGGTTGGAACTTCTTCCATGAACTATGACATAGGTTCCAGTGAAGTGGACGCACCTAGCTGGAAGCACTATTATTGTAGTATCTTGATTAAGCCGTTTGGTCACTCCCCATGAGGATCTCGCATGTCTTATTCTAGAAGTTGATCCTTATGGATTCTTGAGCTCCCGAATTCCGAACTTTACTTGATGACAATGTTGATGCTTTAAGCATGATCATGGTATCTAGTACATCAAGGAGAACATGAGAAGCGGAGTGCTAGATGTCTCTCGGTCGATCATCCACGTTTTGTCTCCTTGGCATTGCTAAGGTAAAATCTAAGAAGGTGTCGTCTTCCTTTGCATCTGCATCGTCCATCACTATTCATCATGGTAGTATGATGTGTTGCCAGGATCCTCGGCACGGATGTTGTTAAGACCCTGATGAATATGGAAATGCTCAAGTTCTTGAGAGCACACTCAGAAACTAGGTTATATCCTTGGTATCAATTGGAATGTGCCTTATGTTTGCCGAGTTGCCTTATAACTCTAGTTTCCTGTCCAAACTGAGTATGCCATACTTTCAAATTCCTTCAAACGATCAATTGTGAATTGCCTCAAGCTGGAATGAAGAGTTCCAATGATGCATCAAAAGTAATTCTTTTTGCTACTTAGGGGAATAGTTCTGTCAGTCACCTTCCGCAAGGTGCCTCGCTGTGGTATTAAGGGCAATATATCTCCTCGCTACTCTGAAACTAGTGCACCATCTTATTCAAGCGTGAAATTGTTGCTAACCACACTGAACCTTCGTCATCTTTTCTTTTTCATTCCTCGGTTTGTATGTTTTGTGTCTCAACTCGAGAGATGTTTCAATGTCTCACTCCTGAGTTGATCCTGAGTTGGTCGATCTTTGAGAAGATCGATTCTTCTAGAGTTTTCCCTTTCTTCTCGTTGTCATGTTGGATGGAGTTCTCAGAGCAAAACGTCGAGACAAAGATGATGATTGAATCAACATTCTTATGAAGTGCAACCTGGATCATGAAGATTGTGTTAGCTTTGTGTCCCCTCTGTCTTCTTACCTAATGTCTTGAATCTCAGGACGAGATTCTTGTTTAGTGGGGGTGAGTTGTCACAACCCTAGAGTTTGCTTGTAACTAGTGGCATTGCATCCATGCATCATGTTTAAATTTCATGAAATTTGAAATGGGGATTGATCCAAGCCCTAGCAGTAAATGAATTCAAATAGGTTCAAATAAAATCATTTTCAATGATCCCAAAAGGCCCTTTGAAAATGTTCATGATTTCTAATAAAGGTGAAACCCTCTGCCAAAAATGACAAACATATTTCTAGGTCATTCCTATATTTTTGAATTAAATGATAATGTATTTGAAGTGGGGCATTTGAATTCTATAAATATTTTAAATGCTCAAAATATTCTGGAATCACTTGAGGGCCTCTGGAATAATTCAGCTAGTGACCATAATTATTTTCAGAATTTAATAAAATGATTTAGTCCTAAAACTAAATCAAAACAAAGAGGAAATAAATAGAAAACAAAAACAGAAACGATTAGAAAGGAAACCTACCTGGCCTTACCTGCCTGGCAGCCCAGTTGGCGGCCCAGCCCACTGGCAACTGCCACTCGTCTCTCACCTCTACCAGAATGCAGAGGCGTGTCACCCACGCACGCACCGTGCACCACCTCCTGCTTCACGCTGGAGGCTTGTCCTCCTCCCTGACCTTGCGCCTAGAGACGCCCGAGCCCCCTCTCACTTCTCCCTCGCTCTAGCCCCCCTCTTGCTTCTGTGCTCACCGGGAAGAGCCTGTCATCGCCGTCCAGCATTTGCATAGCCACCGAGCCCTCCTCGCCCTCTGTCCATGTCCAGAAGCTCCGCCTCGGCGCCCTAGATCTCCTGGACGATCCACACGCCACCGGAAGCACTGCAACGTCCCCACCGAGCCCATCTTCAAGCTCCCGACGCCGTGATCGCCTCTGGCGCCCTGCTCACTCCAGTCCTCCTCCGAGCTCGCCGGATGCACCGCCATGACCGATGTAAGCCGCTGAACCTGACCCCCACTCCATTCCTTCTGTTGCAGGCGCGTGTCCACCGAGCTGGCCGCCCTGCGCTGAGCGTCGCTAGCACCTCCCCTTGACCGCTTGCACCCCGCAGCGCTACCCGCACACATCACCGAGCCCCACCGCCGCCTGAGCTCGTTGCTGCCGCCGCTACTAACCACCCCTGGCCGCCCCGAGACCCCCGTTGGATGCGCCGCGTTGCGGCAGTTGCAGAGAGCCCACCTGCCCGTGCTCTCGTCTCCAGAAACGGCCAGACGAGCAGCTACGCCGTGCTCTGTTCACGGCCGACGGTTAGCGCCAATGTGGCACCCCATTAGCGCCTAATTACCATGCTAAATAACCCCTGGGGTTGCAGCCGGTGGGCCACTGCCTTCCTAATTACTTAGTTAGGAGCTTACTAAACCCTGTGAGTCACTGTGCAACTGACGTGTGGACCCCACATGTTAGTTTTGTCTCTAGTCAACTCGTTTGACCTGCTAACATCATAGTGATGCAATGCTGAGGCAATAATGTATTTTTTGGATTTATTCTACTTTAAAATGGCCAGGGAATTCCAGAAAATACCTAAAACTTGTAAAAATCATAGAAATTCAAATATAACTCAGATGAAAATCATTTATATATGAAAAATGATTAGAAAAATATGAAGAATCTGTTTATGCCATGATCATGTAGGTTTGAGCAAGCTAACCTCATTGATTAGGGCAAATGATGATTAGGGCAATCTTTAACTAACATTTGGAGTTGGAATTTCATATAGTTTGAATTCCACTTCAATTAATATGGCTAACCATTGCATTAGGTCAATTCAGTACCTTAACATGTCATACCATTCATTTGGTTGTGCATTGCATTGAATTGTGTTCCTTCTGTGTTTGCCGGTGTTGTTCCCTCTCAGTGGACGTTATTCCGGCGTTGTGATCCTTCACACTGATGAAGAGCTATACTATCTTCAAAAGTGCCAGGCAAGCAAAAACCCCTTGTTCATTCCGATACAATCTGACTCTCTCACTTCTGATCTCTTTTACTACATTAAGACAACAATGATTCAACTGTTACATGCTGCGGTAGTTGAACCCCTTTCCTCTGCATGACCTATCATTGCAAGAGTAAATAGATTAAACCCACTAGCATGAGTAGGAGTTGTTTGAGCCCTGATGTGCCTACTCATTCATGCTTGTTGTGATGCCTGCTACTGTTTAGAGTTGAGTCAGGTCTGATTCATCGGGGATGAATTGGAATGTGGTGAACATGTCTTACTGTTGAGAGCTAAGTGTGTGAACACAATTTGGTAAAGGTAGAGGTGAGAGGCCATGTAGGAGTACATGGTGGGTTGTCTCATTGAAACCGTCCTCGGGAACTGAGTTCTGTGTTTGTAATCCATGAACAGTTACTAACACACATTGGGTTCCAGTAACTCGACCCATCTGGGCTTATTAATCACCCCGATCTCTGTCCAGGAGTTGCAACTAGTTTCTGGTGTTTGTAGGTTCACTACAGGAAACAGGTAATTTGTCGTCTGCCACGGCGGACGGCAAAGGAATGAACGGCGGACGGCAAAGGTCTTTGCCATCCGCCGCGGACGGCAAAAGGCCCCGGCAAAGTACGGTCCGGCAAACAGCTACTGTGTCGTCTGCTTCGGTCGGCTGACGACAAAGGGTCCTTTGCCATCTGCAGCGGACGACAAAGAAAGAAGATGGCAATAAATGTGTTGTTACTCCGTTAAGTGGTTAACGGCAGGCCTTTGCCGTCTGCCGCTGACGGCAAAGCCTTTGCCCTCAACTACTGACCAAATTGGTCAGCCTCCTAGGAGGCACAGTTGCCTACCACGCGGCCTCTTTGCCATCCGCTGCTGATGGCAAAGGACCCTTTGCCGTCGGTGGCTGATGGCAAAGAGCCTGCATATTGGCTCTTTTTTCTGTTTTTTAATCCAACAATTTTCACAGGGCTATTTAACAGCAATCATATCACATATAGTTCCATCCTTACATATTACTAAAGTTTCACATTTGTTCATCCAACACCGTTATCCATCCATCCATATAAAAAGTTCCAACCATGGAAGTTCACTGATACAAAATAAAAGCACAAATGGAAAAGAAGCACTCCATCCATGCAAGCTTGCGTGAATTAAATCAAATCTGCAAAATGATAAACAAGATGTTAGAAGAAGAATAATAAAATGAAGAAGAAGAAGACTATAAGAAGTAAGCACACTTAAGTAAAATGTAGCTAACGTAGAAGAAAATGAAGAAGTAGAAGAAGAAGAAGAAGAAGAAGAAGAAGAAGAAGAAGAAGAAGAAGAAGAAGAATAAGAAGAAGAAGAAGAATACTAGAAGAAGAGTAGAAGAATAAGAAGAAGAAGAAGAAGAAGAAGAAGAAGAAGAAGAAGAAGAAGAAGAAGAAGAAGAAGAAGACTATAAGCTTATTATGTAAACTTGGTCATTTTGTGCTAACATAAGTAATTTTGGAGCTAACATATAGGAAAGTAAGCATAGTAGAGATAACTTAGCATATTAGAGCTAACATAGGTAACTAAGCATATTAGAGCTAACATAGGTAACTAAGCATATTGGAGGAAACAAAGCTAATTATATATAGATCATTTTGGAGATCAAACATACATGACGTAGTTCAGTTGACATTGTGCTTCTCCTTCTCCTTCATCAGCCTGATGTGCCAAGAGCGGCGAGGTGGTGGAGGTAGTGGGATGTAGTCTTCTACCACAATTGGTGTGGTCATGTCGCCCAGCTGTGGGATCACCGGCGCCACAGCTAGCGCGAGGTCATTGTCAGGCACCACCACCATCGCGAGGTCATCCTCAGCCACCACCATCACTTGCCCATGGTCAGCCACCACCATATCTTGCCCATGGTCAGCCACCACCATCTCTTGCCCTTGGTCAGCCACCACCATCGCTAGGTCATCCTCGGCCTGATGCCCACTCTTCTCCTCTTCTTTCCCACTCCAGTCCGAATCATCCTCCTTGTTGTCTATGCTGCAGCCAGAATCGCTGCTGCTTTTGCTACATCCAGAATCATTGCTGCTTTTGCTACAGCCAGAATCGCTGCAGCTTTGGCTGTAGCCAGTGTCGCTGCTGCTGCTCCCATTGCCTCTCCAAATGCAACAATGACCGTTAACAATCGATGCGAGACGAAGCCAAATGTGTAGAGGAAAAAGAAGAGGCAGAACATACTGGCACCATCGTCGTCAGTGTAGCGCATGCGACACATAGTCGTGTTGAACACCTTCACGATGAGCATGGTGGCATCCGCGTCATACCTGAAGAGAAGGAAGTACCCCTGCCGCATGTCGTAGGCACGGTAGAACTTCTCCCAGCCATGACACAGGTACATGTGGCCCTCCTTGATCACCAACTCCACGTCCCACAGCCTGCGAAACCCGCTGCCGGCCTGTCGTAGCTTCACATTATTTGGCGGATCTTCACCCATCATGTTCATAAAAGTGTCAGACAGCCTCTGCAGTTTGGGACAATGAGTGATGTAGCAAACAACAGAGTTATCATAATGAGATGGGTGAAGGGGAGATCTCTCCTTTTATATACCTTCCTCGTGGATGATACTGAAGTCCCAAGTATGATACTGAAGAACTCGAAAGCATCCAACTCGTACTCCGGTGTGGCAGAGCGGAGTCTGCGGTGGCGGCTTACCCCATCTCTTGTAAGCAGCAGAAGAGACCAATTAGTACCCTTACAACATTATCATACAACATTATAACATAAGAAATTTTGAGCAGAAGATAATCAACTACAGCAATTTAACATTTCTCATTCAAAAAACAATGCACTTGTGGACATATGATGGCTCTAGTTGAATTTATTAGTAGCACTAGTCGTAAAAAATGTTGACTTTAATTGAATTTCATATAATAACTATTTTAACTTCTTTGGGTCAGCAAACTAGGCACCTAGCTAGGAGTATAAAAACATTCAACTAAAGAAAAGAAAGAAACTGCAAAACGTGGTGGAACCCTAAATAAGAAAGTATAAAAAAGTGTCTTTTTCTTCTTCTTCCCCTCTTCTTCCTTTTCTTCTTCTTCCTCTTCTTCCTTTTCTTCTTCTTCTTCTTCTTCTTCTTCTTCTTCTTCTTCTTCTTCTCCTTCTTCTTCTTCTTCTTCTTCTTCTTCTTCTTCTTCTTCTTCTTCTTCTTCTTCTTCTTCTTCTTCTTCTTCTTCTTCTTCTTCTTCTTCTTCGTCTTCTTCGTCTTCTTCTTCTTCTTCTTCTTCTTCTTCTTCTTCTTTTTCTTATTCTTTTTCTCCTCCTCCACTTCTTCTTCCTTTCCCTTTCCCT